>JADLZK010011733.1:0-149248 GCA_015847255.1 Hyparrhenia diplandra
AATGACATTTCTTGAGGAAGCGCAAGGCTTTCTAGCCATCTCTAGAAATATATTTCTATAGAAAATTAATGTAGTTGGTAATTTAGTTTTTCCATAAAAATAGGTGCAGCATAAAAATCATGAATGGCTTTTCCAAATTAAAGTTACGTGAGTATAAACTAAATAAAATCTATAGTACTCAAAGAAAATCTACAACTTTGTAGTTGGCGGCATTTCATTTGAAATCATTTAAGACACAATAATTCTATTTTGAGTTTTTATAATTTGAAATTCAAGATTTTTTAAGGTTTTGAATTGACCTCAAATGGAGAGATGACGATTGCTATGCTCACAACACCACCTTCTTTTGTCACTTGAGATATCTAGATTTGAGCCCCACTATTGTCTAACATTAGCACGACCTGAATACTTCTTATGCTGGGACTTCTCCTTCTTGAGAGGCTTCTTGTTGTTGTCGTCTGATCCTTGTATTTTGTCCTCATCCTTGTTATATGGCAAATGGAAATGAAGTGATCATACTCTCCACAATAATAACAAGTTCTTCTTGGCTTTCTTCTGTTGAACTTGCTTCTAATGATGTGAAGAACTTCTTTTTCCAAGTGTGTCTTGAACTTCGTCATGAACTTCCCATATGACCATGGAGGCATTTTATCTGACCATGAAATATTTACATGCCATATTCACACAGTGAAATTGACATGTCAATTTAGTTGTTTTTCAAGTATTTAAGACAATCTTTTGTCCTTTGACTATATCACTATTGGAAACTACATTTTCGCATGTGTTTGTGTGTGTGAGAGAGAGAGCGCATATATATCTTCTTTTTAAGTAATAGCAGGTAAGAGCATATATATCATCTCTCTCTACATGCAAATTAAAGAGGGGAAAGGCGACTTGGGGCATGCCTCATTACCTCACCGGCATGGAGAATGAGAACATTGCTTGGCTAGGAGAACCGATTTGGCTCTATCAGGCGGGCAAGGTAAAACTAACCTGCACAAGCCCCGAGAGGAGGTTAGGCAACATATCCAAACAAGCTTGCTCCATATCCTTGCTCATCGAGCAAAGATGACACAGTCCCAGATGAAGAAACCAAGCAACCCTTAGATCTCAGATGGCTTGTGCTAACAATTGTGGATGTCCTTAGAATTGCATATGCGCACACAAAGAAGTGTGTATTTTACACATAACATCTTACACATTGATACAAATTACACCCCCCACATGACAATATTTGTTGCATACATGTACTATAACAATCTAAATCTTATTCATACCCATATAGAAGCAGACCCCTAGCAGATATGGCTTCGATATATATAGGTGTCATCAGGCACAAGGAAAATCATAGCATTGAGCTTTTTCGGTGTCAAAGGAGTCATCATCAATAGCACTTGTCTTGAGGTCTATGTCATCCATGAAACTCAGTTGCCAGCAGGTGCACAAATGCATATGCACATATTAGTTACACACGTGTGTGTGTCTTGTGTAAAGCGCTCAAATAAAAGTCTAGAATGTTTGATTAATTGTATGTATGCAATAGCCACAGATCATTCGCAGTTTGCATAGCTTGCCACCGATCTTTTAGTTAGTACTTTCATTAGGCACAAGGGCCTTTACAACAATGGTTTCTTTGGTGTTTGAAAAAGAATATGCTTTCATCAATGGTAACATGTAATGACATTATTCTTATACCCCCCCCACACACACACACACACACACACACACATAATCATAGTTGAAAAGATGAGCATTTCCCCATGATGAGCATATGAGTGTTAAGTTTACCTACTAAAAAACTGATGAGACATAGCATTAGGTGTAATGGGCTAATGGCTAGTTGATACTACATTTTGTAGTCGTTTTATCTGGTCATGAAATATTTTCATATCATATTATATGTTATTTTTCAGCAGCTATAAAAGTTACAGTTCAAAATGACATTTGGCATCGTTCTCGAATGCATTCGGTATTTGTTAGGTTTCGCGTGATCGGTAATTGTTTGGTTATCGTTGCATCTTGTTGTTTGAACTTTATTCTTCTTAATAAAAAAACGCGTGCAATGGCGTGGTCTCAAACAAGGCATCGATTCGAACTCCTGTTGGCTAAATGGCAGAGCCCCAGCTAGCCTGTTTCCAAGGCCTTCACAAGCACACAATAGGAGGAAAATAGGATAGTAAGAGATCGACGACATCATGACAACTGCGTGGATCAGAGATATTGCCTACAACCTAGACCACGATCTAATCAAGGAGTTCTCCCGTCTCTAGAAGTCAGCACAACAAAACCTAGCGGATACTGGAGAAGATGAAATAACTTGGACACTAGAAAGCTCAGGATAGTGTAATATCTGTATGTTGGCTTTGCACAATTCATTGATGGTTTCTCTTCTAGGAACTGTAATTTATTTATCACATGTTGTTTTTTTGTCATTTAAAGCCATTTTATTTCTGGAAATAATATCCTTAAAACATCGTGTAACATGTTGATGAATTCCAAGAAGCATAGATATACCAAATGTTATATGCATATATAACTCATATTTTGTGGCATATGAATTGGAAGCTCTACCAAATTACAATGCATTCAACGCGGTCAATGTAGCAAAATATTTGTGTTGACAAAAGTACAATTCCATCTAAAATTCTCCTAACTAAACACCCCTTAGTTAAGAAAAAATTGAGAATTTCCCATCATGACCATATGAGTGCCAAGTGTACCGACATAAAAAAGTTGATGACATAGCAGTATATGCAACAATAGTTTCTTTTTTTTTTTTGAGTTCCTACATTTCTGAATATTTAGTGGATGCATATTGGAACCATGCCTGTAATTCTATGCCTTGTTCTTGGAGGAGGTTGTCTACAGCTTGCCAGAAATAGAACTCAAATCAAGGATGATGAAGGACCAGAATGAAGAACCCCAGCAACAACGACTTATGAGAAGATAGAAACAATCCTCCCCTTCTAAAAAAAAAGGGTACTGCCCCAATGGCCTCACGTCGAAATAACTAGTTTTTAATCTCTGCTAATGTGTCAACCAAAGGAAAATTTTGCACTTAAGAGACACATAATTTTTCCATATTGCAGTTGCAAACCATTACCTTTGTGAGCACTGAAAGTTAGTTGGTAAGGATTCCTCATTTTAGATATTTTCGCAATACATCTGACTATCTAAAAACTCTTGACTCAAGATCGATTTCTAGAGTAGATCAAGTTCAGAGTGACATGCAACTGCGGTTATACTAGGCCTAAGAGAAAGCTATAAGGGCTTGTTAGTTTCCACTGAAGATTGTGAAAAGCATGCATGGATTATAAAAAAATCTGGATTGGGAAAAGGCAAGGATTTTTTTGGCATTGTCCTAGACTGTAGGATTATTTGATTGTATCATCAGTGTGTAATGTCTATAGTGCCCCAAATGTTATGAGTGTGTAATTATTTTATTGTATCCATTTTGTAGCGTTATTTGTCCTACATTCAATTAAAAATTGAATAAATGGTAAATTATCTAATCATCATATAATTACATAAAAAATGATACATCATCATAAGAACATAGTGCATCTAATCTCATAGAAATAATACATCCAAGCATCAGCTACATATAATTCATCCAAGCAACCGAAGGACCCCCACCAATACTAGGGTTGCAATAATTGAAAGAAGGTTAGACAAAACAATAATGAAAACTACTGTTGCGCAATGATACAACTAACCATTACTAGAACCCCCTAGCTACGTTGTATTTGTAACGCCACCAAAAGTGTCTATATGTTGGCACATAAAGACGTTCTTTGGCACAATTTTAAAAAGTATCTAAGTGTCATGATATTTAACACACTTTCAACGTTAAGAGATTTCTAGACACATTTTTTTAACATGCTATTGAAATCATGTCAAAATGACACGAACTTGGACACACTTTTAAATCGTCATTAACATCTACAGACTTTGCAATGCACATCTCAAATTCATTGATATGTACCTAAAGATGCTTTTTGACACGTAACTATGAATACGACACATAGTTTGACATGCTTTTAAATCATTAGTAGCATGAAGACACGCCGCAAAGCGTATCAAAAATCCGTCCTTAGGAACATAGACATTTTTTTATGTGATACTGCTGCGAAATATCTCTAGTTAACATGAAATTATATACATTTTTAACAATTACAATCTGGTAGAGACATTTTAATGTGTATTAGAAATCGGTCCTTAACCATATAGAGACGTTTTTTTGGTGCGTGATAAATTGAAACATGTAACCTACCGTGGGGGCTTTAAGCTAGCGTGTCATAATATTCACAAGAGTTGATGTGGTGCATATCTTCCACTGGACCTGAAGTGTCATATATTATTGGAGGCTAAAATAGTATCAACATCAATTGTGTTTTGGTTTCTTTTAATTAAAATACTAGTAAAAAATCGCTAATGTTTGTTGTACATCTCTAATAAAGCACACACATGTCATATATTATTCTACCCAACGTGGACCGTGGGACCCTACGTGACATGGATGTCTAATTGTAGTAAATATGAAGAAAATAAAGTGGATAGAAAAAAACTAATAGGGATGTATACTAAATTTAAAAAAAGAAACTAAAACAACATGTCACCTAAACCCACGCATGCACACAAGACTCTAGAGAGCTCCTTTTTTCGTTCATTCAGGTGTGCAAAAATGCAAAAAAAGACCCATTTGAAGGGTTGATAGTAAGACCACAAGCATCAAAGTGGTAATTCTTAACCACTAAGATACAAATGCATTTGTGTTAATAGTTTGTTTTTCCTTTATAAATGTTTTTATTAGCTGCGCAATAACATTAGCAAAGGCAGACCTAACACGGGCATGAGATGGGCACATCAGGGGGCGTGGGTTGTCCCAAGGCCGACGAGTGGACAAAAAAGTTCAAATTTTATGAGACGGGTGAACAAAAGATAATTGAGTCAAACAAAAACAATGACAGTAACTAGCAAAGAGGCTTCAACCAGTTACCCAGGACTAATAGGTTCACAAGTTATAGCTCTAGCATTGAGCCAACAAGAACTCCTTATATTGGGTTATTTATACTTGTGTAACTTGCACAGAGGCTTGAACCAAAGACCGATAGGTTCAAAAGTTATAGATCGGTCCCGACAAGAGACCCTCCGAGAAAGAGATAGGGCCTAAACCGAGGGCGGTACGAGGGCGATACGAGGGCGGAGACCAAGGGTGTCACTCCGGCGATCACCGGCGCCGATATTACACGACATCTCGCCTGCCCCAAAGTAGGAGAGACGATTCGCACCTCGACGCCGCGCGCGCCGATTGACCGTGGTATTCCCGAAATCCCTCTCTCTACCTTCGCTACCGTCTTCTAGAGGAGTTGGTCCGCTTCTCGCTCGTGGAGTTTCCGAGTTTTGTTCCCCGAAGTTCTCGCTCTAGCCGCAGTTAGTTGGTTAGGTGCTCTAGATTAGCTCGAAGCTCAAATCGCATGGGAAATCGGGCGGCTTACACCGGGCGGTGCCTCCGCTTGAGATCGATGAGATAGTGGATCCGAATACAATGACGCCCAATCGAGTTCTACGGAAACAGAGGAGTTCATACACCAATGTCGATAGAGGTATGAGATCCAAGTTGAATTTGACACTAGACAAGGAGATGACGACCAGTCTAGCGTTTGATGATTGGATAAACGCAGATTTCCCATCTCTCAAAGCAAAATGCTACTCGGTAACGATTGGGATTGCCAAAACACTCACAACAGGATGAGGAAACAATCAAAAGCCGCATAACAAGGTTCGAAGATGCCCCCGTGGCCGCGAGTGAAACTCGTGATTCAATCATGATCGCCAAACTCCCACTCCAACCGAAATGGAAGAGTAGAGGTACATGCGTAATCAAGTGAAGAGAAAGCAAAGGCAGAGCTTCAAGTCGCTACAATGGCGGATGAGACGAATGAGTTGACGAAGAAGGTGAAGTGGGCCAAGACATACAAAAAGCCCAAGAAGAAATAGCCACCAGGCCCACCATACACCGCCGGTGGAGGGTTATTCTATCATGCACATGGTCCAGCCTAAGCCCGATCCAATCGCCAACCCAAGACCAAGTCCAAACCCGGGGGGTGGTTTTGGATCCCAACAGCCTAGGGTTCGAGGCGACGGCGCCGCTGGCGTTTCCAAGCTATCGCTACAGATCCGCAAGCTTGGACACCTTGCAAGCGGATCCAACCCACCACACCAAAAACCGCCGATGAGCGATCGTTCTTAGAGGCTACCAAAGGAGATGGAGAAGAAGCAAACTCATGGGAGGATCTACCAAGGACAGGATTCGAGTATGGTGCAAGACAAGGCAAGGAGATGGGTCGCCAAGATAGAGGGAGATATCAGGAGGAGGAGGAGAGGAGAGGTAACTCTCAAGAAGCAATGAGGTATCAACATCAAGATAGAGAGCAGTCACGCTACTATCAAGATGACCGCTTCCCCAGACAAGACCCAGATGAATATCAGGGGCGCAAGAGAGGAGGAGAGACCGCCAAGATGAGAGGTCAGTCAAGCAAATGACTGAGGAGGACCTACGCTACAAGATTGATGACAAGAGGAAAGGCTACTACCAAGCATCAGGTCGAGCACCGGTATAGATATGATCGGGGGCGGGGTTATGGAAAAATGAAGTCTTTGGAATTGCAACATAGAAGGCCATCACTACTCGGGCGCGCAAATCCCCTTATCGCTACAAGTGTCATGAGACTGGACACAAATCTGACAAATGCCCCCAGAAAAAGCAAGCTCATGCTATGGAAGCCAATGTAGACAGAAGAACTGGGAGAGAATATGTGCAAATTCCAGAAAGAGCTACTGGCAGCAATGTTGATAGAGCTATTAAGAAAGACGACCTAATGATCTGTGCTATGGGCATACCAGGTCAAATCTTCTACTCCCTAGATGTGCCAGAAATCATAAGTGATATCAAGGATAAGGGCAAGGGAATAGAACAAATCAGAGCTATTGTGTCTGTACTGGAAGGCAGGGGGACCAGAAATAGAATCCTGACAGAGCTAAGGTACAGGGCTGACTCTGAATGGAATTGGGATGTGAAAAGACTTTCTAGCAGTGAGTTTATGGTAACCATGCCATCCAAGGCAGTCCTAAACTTACTGATCAATATGAAACAAATCAAGTTTGTCACATCTGATGTAATTGCTGTGGTAGAAGAGTCAGACAGGGACCCTGAAATTTTTGATGTTCTCCAAACAGTATGGGTGAAGGCAGTGGGAATCCCAGACAATGTTAGAACAGAAAATGCAATCCTAGAGCTGGCTAAATTGGTGGGTAAACCAGAGCAGATCCATACCCCCTCAATGAAGTGGAAGGGAGTATGGGTTCAAGTATCCTGTAAGAACCCATACAAAATAGAAGGCTACACAGAGGTATACATCAACAAAAAAGGGAGAAAGATCTACTGGTACTATTCTGATAAAATCACAAACCTCCCACCAAATAAACCGAGATGAAGATGATGAGTATGAGGATGAGGAAATCACCGATGAAGAGGATCCTAGCTCACAAGAATTTAACCGGATTGCATCCGCAAATCCCCACCAAAGAAAAAAATGAAAATCAAGGGGCGGGAACATCCTCAAATAATGGAAAGCGTGCTTCTCTCACTTTCTTGGATATATTGGAACTGTGCGTGACACGAGCAATGGAAGCAAAAATACGAGAGGTTAATCGAGGAGGGCTGATATTCAGATATCAGAACAAATAGAGGAACAAAGAGAATCATAAAGCACAAGACACAAGTAGCCAGCTGTTGGGGGTATGGAAGAAAGAAGTGAGGAAAGGGATAAGGCGAAGTTCAAAAAGCGCACTGCAGGAAAAGCATAATGCAAGACAATCTCATTCGGGGCACCGGCATAGTTCAAGGACCAAGAATGCTTTGGAGTGATGATTGAGGAGAAAGCTAGGGCTAAGAAGAGTACAAAAAGACATCACGGGTATATCCAACCCCCCCTTCCCTTTCTATTTCCGGATCTACATTGTTAATCTAGAAGAGATAGCTAAAGCTTGTTGCTTCTTTGTGAGCCCAAATGAGTTAGATAGATTATCAAATATTTCTTTACCAAATGCTATGAAAGAAGCAGAGAATGCCATGCTTATGGCAAAAAATAAGATTGTTGATTTAGCTAAGGCAAAACAGGACCAACAAAATGCTGAAGAAGTAGAGGTATCCATTCCTGGCAATATTCAATTAGAAGAAGGAGGTATGGCAGTGATGACCGATGATGCAAATGATGAGGTGGACTTAACCTCGAGTTATGTTGAAAAAGGTATTAGATGTACAGAGGTAAATCAACAAAACAATAGAAAATGAAGATCCTATTCGGAACATAAGAGGTCCGGGTAATCAAGTTAGAAGGAAACAACTTTTAGAGTTAATTTCAATTCACAATTTTGATTGCATATGCCTCCAAGAGACTATAAAAACAACTTATACTCAGAGAGAATTAAACAGATTTGCTGGAAATAGAGATATGAAATGGGATTGGATCCCATGCAATGGTCATTCTGGAGGTATGCTGATTGGTTTTGATCAAGAATTAATGAGGTGCTTGGAAGCTGATCACGGCTCCTACTATCAATGCCTGAAATTAAGGATGTTGGATGACAATTTTGAATGGATGCTTTTTTAACATATATGGTCCAGCCCATGATGACAAGAAATTAGACTTTCTAGATGAAATCCAAACAAAAATGCTGGACACAGATTTACCCACAGTTATGGGAGGAGACTTCAATCTAATCAGATCTCCAGTTGAAAAATCATCAGATAACATTGATATTGGACTAATGAATGCCTTCAATACCATGATTGATAACACTGCAATGAGAGAACTCCACAGAACTGGGAGTCGATATACATGGTCAAACAAGCAAACACCACCAATAATGTGTGTTCTTGATAGAGTATTGGTGGCTAACAGATGGGAGGATAGATATAATCCGGCAATGGTTCCGACGGCCCAAAAGTGGGATCGGACCACAACCCCCTAATAGTGGACACCACAGGGGTGAGAGATACAAAGAACTACTACTTCAGATACAATTCACATTGGGCCAAGCAAGAAGGTTTTCGCCAATGGGTCCTAGACAAATGGCCACAAAGGTACAAACACAAAATAATTGACCACCGGCATATAATATCAAGCAAACTAAGAAGAGCTATTAAGGGTTGGGGCAAGAATATAGACAAAGGCACGTAAGAGGGAGAAGAAAGAGCTGATGCAAGCAATTGCAAGACTAGATGAAGCAAGTGAAGTTAGAGATCTAGACCAAGATGAGTGGACTATGAGATACAAATATGAAAAAGTCTTTCTAAAGATAATGGCAGATGAGGAAGCAAAATGGCAAAGAAGAGGAGGAGAACAATGGATATTAGAAGGTGATTCCAACACAAGCTACTTTCACAAATGTGCCAATGGGAGGAAAAGGAAAATGAGAATTACAAGTCTGGAAAATGAGGGCATAACAATAAATACAGATCAAGAGATAAGAAAACACATAACAGACTACTATAAGCGGTTTGTTTGGGGCCCCGTGCCACTGCGAGACATACACCTACAGGAAAACATGTGGACAAGCAGATCAACAATTGACAGCTCAAGAAAATGCAAGACTGGTAAGACCTTTTACCCTACAGGAACTAGATGTGGCCTTGAAAGAGATGAAAAACAACACTGCTCCTGGTCCTGATGGGTTTAGTGTAGAGTTTTACAAAACTTTTTGGAATATACTAAGATTAGATGTTAAAGAGATGCTAGATGATCTACACAATGGGCAGTTAGAGTTATGGAGATTAAATTTTGGAGTTATCATTCTGCTCCCAAAGGTGAAACCAAAGAACTAATATAAAGCAATTTAGACCCATCTGTCTTTTTTGAATGTGATTTACAAAATCATTACCAAGGTGTTAACTCTCGACCTGCGAAGTGGTGACTAAACTTATCAGCCCCTTTCAGACTGCATTTATACAGGTAGAAATATCCTTGAAGGAGTTATAATCATACAAGAGGTCCTCCATGAAATAAGAACAAAGAAGCAAAGTGGAGTTATTCTTAAATTAGACTTTGAAAAGGCCTATGACAAGGTCATTTTGGGATTTTCTAGAAGAGGTATTAATAAGGAAAGGTTTTCATAACACCCGGATACAATGGATTAATAAAGCAGTTAGAGGAGGAAGAGTATGCATAGATATAAATGGTGATGGGGGAGAATATTTTAGAAGCTACAAAGGCCTAAGACAGGGGAGATCCTTTATCTCCATTACTCTTCAACCTGGTAACAGATGCTTTATCAACAATGTTGACCAAAGCCTCAAATGCAGGAATCATCCAAGGTCTGGTCACAAATTTAGTTGGAGGAAGCCTCACCCATTTACAATATGCGGATGACACAAAGGTCTTTGTTTTTGGATTCTACACCGACAATCCTGCAGAGGGCAAAAGCAATTTTAGTCTGTTTTGAAGCTATGTCGGGAATGAAGATAAATTATGAAAAAGTGAGATATACACGATAGGCCCCGGACCGATGCCCAACAAAGGCAAGCAATGGAGATATTAGAATGCAAACTGGGGCATTTCCCTATGAAATACTTAGGAATGCCCTGTAAGTGATCACAAGATATCCAAGGCACGGTTGAGTTATGTATGTGACAAGACCGCAAAAAAGGCTAGGGACTTGGCAATGTGAATATCTTACTTCGGAGGGAAGTCAATGCTCATAGAAACATGTTTGTCAAGCATACCAATGTACACCATGGGGGTTTATCAGTTATATGAGGGTAATTTCCAAATCCTCGGACTCTATAAGAGGTAGTTTCTTTCCGGCAAGGGACGGGTAAAAAAAAGAAAATACCACATGGTCAAATTTGAAGCACGGGCAAGGCCAAAAAATTTGGAGGTCCGGGCTTTATGGATGTGAGAGTTATGAACACATGTACGTTAGGGCAAATGGATAGATAGATTGGAGAGGGATGAAAATAGTCTATGTTGCTCCATTCTTAAAAAGAAATACTTGGGTAGCAAAAGCATCTTCCAACTAAAAGCGAGAAAAAGGCTCACGATTCGAGGTCTCTACTAGATGTCAAGCTGGTTTCAACAAGGAAGAATTATAGAGATAGGTAATGGCCAAACAAACTAGATTTTGGCATGATGTCCGGCTAGGGACCGCCCTTGAGTATAATATTCCCTAACCTGTTTCAAATTGCTCTGGACCAAGACATAGAGGTATCTAAGACATATAAAGAAGGCACATGGCAGATTCAAGTAAGGAGACAACTGAATGGAATATTCAGGGAAGAATGGGAAAATTTACTAGAGTTATTACAACCAATCCAACTAGCACGGGGAAGAGATAAGATGATCCGGGCTTTAGACAAATCAAAAAAGATATAACACCAAATCTTTGTATAGACACTTAACTTTTGGAGGTATAAAAGATACTCAAATGATGAATCTGTGGAAATGTAGAATTCCATTGAAGGTTAAAAATTTTATCCGGATGGCCACTCATGAGGGCATCCAAACCGGGGTTCAAACTTTAGAAAAAACAATTAGTCGGGCCCTCGGGAATGTTTTCGGCCGTGACATTCCGAAACAACTGATCATGTTTTGTTCCAATGCCCGATTGTCGTGTACTTATGGACATTCCCGAGAACTAACTTAGGATGGACGAATACTCCTATGTCTTTGTCTTGATTTTCCTTATAGAGATATTGGAGAATACAAGTGGAACAAGGCGTAAAGTGAGACTCTTCATCTATGCGGGTGCATTATGGACCATATGGAAGACTCGCAATGACATGGCCATCAATAAGAAAATGTTGGCGTCGCCGAAGTCGATCATCCACAAGACAATCGTGCTCATCGAAGACATGGAAGCCGCGAAAAGCGAAGATGGAGCCAACCGCGGAGGAGATGATACACATTTGCCGGTGACAAATGCATGAGAACGGTGGAACAACAAGAAGAAGGACGGATTTTGCTTGGTTCGAGAAAAGAAAAGAAATATTTTTGTACCTTGTTTTTGTCATTTTGAAGTGTTTTCTCCGAGGCCGACGGTGCCAAAACTTTAAGGTTGTAATAAGTAAGTAAGGTGTAGAAGGTGATGTTAGCATCTTGTTAATGTTAGAGTTATGAGATCCGATAGAAGTAGAAGCAAAGCATTAGAAGAGTGCGTAAAACCCTGACCACGATCTTGCTAGATCAGCTCTAGGCCATGGTGTTCGTTAAGCTTTCTAATAAAGTAGGGTGAATGCCTCTTGGTCTAAAAAAAGTTATAGATCTACCCTCCCACAAGAACTTGGTGCCAAATATTATATTGGGTTATTTAAATTTCCTCAAAACATAAAAAATGAAATGTTAATTACAATAAAATCAATGGCTGCCCACTAACAGAGACTATCAATCAACCTTACATGCTTGTCCACCCAAAAATCATTTTACAAATATATACAAAAGATAAAGCCTATAACCATGATGGCGCCACTATGCCATGTTAAATGCCAACAAATGGGAGTGATGGCATTGGTGTTAGCACAGATAGTTTCACACTTTGCCGGATGCAACCGCAAGCTACAAAGAGAGCGCAACATGTATATCTATGGGATGTTCCGCAACCAAGTCGACCATGGAGCTCGGGATAAATGTTGGATCGCTTAGGGTTACGCTAGCTCATGTTACGCTCCACCGGGAGGTTTAAGTGTTGATGCTTTAATGTAGATTCTTGAATTAGTTTCATTATGATGGTACAAAGTGATCACATAATTGTCCGAATTTGAAGTTCAAAGTTTGAGCTTATCAAAATCACATGTAGTATTATTTATATATAATGCACATGTTTCTTATTGGGACCCATGAAGCGTCACAATACAATGTGTCTATACTACTACATACAAAATATAGATGTATGTATGTTGGCATTTGTTAAGTGCTAAAAGAATATTAAGGATTCTCGCAGCGCCTTACGTAACACCTACCATTGTAGCTTTTCCCTAGGATGAGTATTCTAGAGTATCGTATCCACAGGGGAAGCTTTGGCTAGAGATTCTAATAAGTCACAATCATGTATCCACTAACTTAGCAAACCACTAGACTATAGTGAGGGGGTAAATGGTTAAGGGATAAGTAATTGTCAAAGCATAAAATAATAAGCTACCTTAAATGTCAAAGACTAATCAAGAGGTCAAATGGAGAGATCAAGGTTCCTGTGTAATTCTCTATTACTTAGGTTCTATGATAGCAATTACACTATTGCACTTTGGAACAACAATGCCTTTCCGGTTCTCGAGTAGGCGGGAAGAAGTAACAGGGGGAGAAGGTTGCCTAAAGCTCTACGAAAACACCAATCCCGAACGTGGTGGACTACACGCGGGCCTTACTGAGTTGCCACCCCCGGGGCTACCACAACTATCCGTGGGATTGGCGCAACCTCGGGTAACCTATAGCCTAGACACCATATCTATACTATAGATTACTACTCTAGCTACCATGAATAACTAGAGCACTCAATACGAGCGGAGATCCCATGCAATAATATAACAACTATACTTAACCATATATAGAAAGCATAAAGTAATAGAGAAGATAAATATATGAATCATAAGTCTTGTAGAGAAGATATAAAGACATACCATACTCGAAGACATCTCGAGAACCAAAGTATAGTTCAACTCTCCTTTAGTCTTGATTAGATCTAAGTTAGATCTAATCTACTTCTAATTACATGGCTAATCTAGTTCTAATTACATAACTAATCTTCTTCTAATTTACATCTAATTCACTAATCCCAGAGAGAGAGAGGTTATCCTTTCATGGGACACCTCTACAAACTGGAAGACTAATGATTAGAATGAGAATAGAATGAATTAGGGTTTTACCACGAGGCGGGGGTCTTCTTATATAGGCCTTGGCGATGAGCGTGAGCCCTTGGATCAAACCGACCTTGGCAGCGGTGTAGATACAACCTCAAGGTCGGTGGTAAACCGACATACAAAGCTGAAGCCGATTGGCACTTTAGCCCGGCGGCCGGCCTATGTGGCAGCGGCGGCCGCCAGTCGAGTCTCCTCTCGGCCCTCTCGTTTCTTCCGGTGTCTTGTGGTACCTTCTAGAATGTTTTTAGTCCACTTTTTCGGGTCGAGTTGCTTCACGGACAAGTCCGGTCTTCATATGCCTTGTATATTCTGGAACCTTCTCCATTATTCTCGCAATTATCTATTAAGTCCCCGAAAAATATATAATTCACCAAAACTCATGGAGTTATGTTAGTGAAGCCCCTAGTCTATGTTGATATTCATTTTACGCCCTTATTTCATATTTAGTTGACTATTAATATTATGCTATAACAGGTGTCAACAATGTACGAAATCGTTTCTATAGGTATTAATACACACTATGATGTTACTATACAGTGTATCGACTTATGTAGACACACAATAAATATGTGGCTCATTATTATTTCTACTTTTGTTAACACATATTTAAGCGCCACGTCACTTTTCCACATCACTAGCCAAGTCACCTTGCCACGTCACATTACCACCTCACCTTGCTACATCACATGATATACGTCTCAATACTCCTTAATGCACAATAATGCGTCACTACTTAAACGTGACTATAGTAGTATTCACGAATTGTGAATGTATCTACAATATTGTCTCTATAGTTTTTTCACACATGATAAAAACATCACTATATGACGTAACAACACTACTAGGCACATGTTATATGTGCATCAATAAAAGCGTATCGATGTGTTTAGACATGTATCTAATGTGTCTATGAAGCGTCTACTCATCGATTTATACACTTACAAAAATCATCTCTATGGAGCCGACACGGTCCATACGAAGACACTTTTAATATGCTTTTTGTAAAGTGTTCCTACATCTATGTAGAGACGAGCTAAAGTGTGTCTACTATCTTAAAAAGTGTTTGTTGTCAAATTTGAACATACTCCTATACAAGTTGTGTGTTTACATGAGAAGTGCATTCATCTACATCAACCTTCCAAAATATAGAACATCAATAATGCATCCATCCACTCGCACAACTAATAGAACTTATTAAGAATGGATAAACAAGGTATAACAAATGCAAATTAACCGGTATAAGTACACAAAACCCTGAATATATTGCCATGGGGATATAGTGAAAATGAGGCGGTGGTGGTCTGATCTAGCATCGATCTAGTCTTGCCTTAGTTGAGGAGTAGGCTTCCACACCGAGGCGAACTTCATGGGGCCGGTTAAGAGTGCATTTAGTCAAGATAGGAGGGAGACACAGGGTCGATGGGCCAGGACTGAAGGCTGTATTTTGGGTGGCATGTGCTACAACCGGGTCATAGGCACAGGCGGCGGCGGCGGCGGCGGTGGCTCACTAGGGTAACCACATATATAGGTGATAGTAGTAAGGAAGCTATATAAGCAAGTGTGTGGATTCTCTTAAGAAATAAAATGAAGGGGTACATGTTTAACTGTTGGCAAAGGTGGGGTACATGTTTAACTGTTGGCAAAGGTGGGGTACATGTGTATATATACTTCAAACTTTGATGTCTACTTTAGAAGTCACGGTATGGTGAAAACAAGGGGAAATAGATTGCTTATTGTTAGCATTCTGGGGGATTATGTTGTGATAAATAAAAAGATTGTGTAATATCTAGTTGTTTGTTTGCTTTGTGGTTCTGAAATCATCATTTTCACAATATTTAGTGGGAACAAATAGATCCTAGTAAAGAGAGCACATGAGACATTGAGGCATGCGACTAGATGGTATGGCTGGAAGCTTGTGGATTTGTTCATGACTCATTCTGAACTTAGTTTTGTTCATGATTAGTAACACATCCTCATTTGCTTCAAATTTAAATTATTCTAGTTCTAGGAAACTAGATCCCAGAATTCTAATGCCCCTGTTCTTAGTTTTCAAATCAAATTTCGCATGCCAACATTTCCACGCCTTTTCCCCTCTTGATTTCATCCCTTGTTTCCCGTTCTCTCCCAACAAAATGGCATTCACATAGCAAATAAAGAGTACTCAATATATATCAAATCGCTTTAAAAAAAAAAAAAAACATATATCAAATCAAATTATTTCACAGTCTCCCCCCCCCCCCAACAAAATGGTATCCACATGACATGGTAAAGAAATACTCAGAATCTAGGGGTTGTACCTGTAGACATGGATCGATCAGACACATAAACTAAAACATCTCCCATTTCAGAACTTGTTCCATCTTACGGACACTGATATCAGCTACAAAAACTTGTACTGAACATAGGGCCCTAAATAGACGCAAATCCAATTTTTTTAAGAAAGAAAGAAACAGACGATACAGATCCATAAAATGCAGTTGGCATTTACCAGGATCGAATTAAGCACAGAGCTCAGTATACTCCTAGTCAGACATGAGGAACATCACATAGCTTCGAAGTTCAGCCTCGTAGGCCTCGAGGTCGAAATCCCTAATCATTCGATCAAGGTCATCATCATCCCCCTCGTCCGGACTGTCAGGACGAGAAGCTCTACGTACGCAAGCGCAAGGTTGAGCAACCACAACTACCACCGGGGTCGCCAGCGCCACCTTATCAGCTGGTGCAGCTGTGGTTTCCTCATCCACCAGCGGCGGGAGGAGGCGTCGACCTCTCGGCGTGCTTCTCGGAGATCACCTTCATGTCGGTGACGCTGAGTTGTAGGCGCGCGGTCTCAGAGATCGCCGGGCGTGGTGCGGTGGGGAAGTTGATCTTGCGCGCCTTGGGCGTGCGCTCGCCAAAGAGGCAGAAGACGGCGGCGTCATAGGCCAGCGCCGCCTGCCTGGGGTTCGCGAAGGTGCCGATCCACAACTTCTCACGGGTGCGCGGTGCGCGGATCTCCGTCGACCACTTGCCCAGTGGCGAAACCTCACGCCGGTCCACATCGACCGCTTGTGCCTCGCCGCTGCCACACCGAGACCCCGCTCCTCACCTTCTCCTTCTTCCCCTTCTGCACCACCGGGGTGCTGCTGATCGCCTCTAGCTCCTGCTCTTGTTCATTCTTGTCACCGCACATATTGGCGTCACGTCAGCTCACCTGCAAGCTGCAAGAAAGGGCACAAGTGGGTAGTGTTGATGTGGGAAGGGAGCTGAGGGGTAGGAGGGGGTTTTATAGGGCGCTGTTAGCTGACGCGACCGATTTGCTCGCAACGATGAGGGTTCCCGGGGAACCAAAGCCTAGCCGCGCGGGTTAACTGTTAATTGCCATGCATTGAATATTAGAGATAGATAGAGGTGGGGTGCGATGTAATTATTAAGTGGCTCTCAGTGTTGGTAAAAAATAAATCAAATCTAAATTAAATATATTATAAGCACAAAATGAATTCCTTAGTAATTAATAAGCTATGTACTCACAAAAAAATATATTTTTACATAGTAGTAATTAATGGAACCATATCTCTATTTGGTCAGCTGAAGATACTATATATATTATAATATACTATATAGTAACATACATACCCTGGTCAACTCTATCAGTTTGATCGTATAAAAAAAGTCTATCAGTATAGGACATCAATAATCATCAATGCAAAAAGGGCCCCATGCTTTAACTTGGTGCTAATTGTCTTGAAAAATATTACCACCTACTACTACCTTTATTCTAAATTATTAAATATTTTGATCTTTCTAGATTTATAACATTATTTGTTGCATACTTTGATATACACTCTGTCTAGGTACACAGTAAAAATATATTTAGAAAAAAAGAAAATATAATTATTATTATCTAACATTATAAAATATGTTGCCTTTAATTAGAATTTAAATTAATTCTTTTTTTTTTTGTATTTTCTATTTATTTCTATTTGTCAGAGTAAACTTACGTATTCACTTCAATACAATTTAGATTTACTTTTTTGTTGCTTTATTTATACTAAAGAAAATAACTTGCAAAACAAACATAAACCAAAAAGCTTTTGTGTATTAGCAATTCTAGATATTGTTATTAGTTGTCTGGGAACACCTGTATTTTGACATCTACCATATCAGAAACCTCCATATATTGGCAACTTATCTACTAAAAACAATATTTACGGTGTAGTCAGAACAACAAGAAAAATTTTAGCACACTTTTATTTTGTCCTAAGTCAAACTTCTTCAACTTTGGTCAAGGTTTTAAGAAAATATTAACATCTACAAGTTCAAATCAATGTATTGTCAAAACATATTTCATCGAGAAATCAGTGAACCATAGATATTGGTGCATCTATAAAGACTTTTATTTTTGGTGATGATCCCTATGGATCGATCCACGGTAACGGGTCTCATCCAGTCTTAAACTCCTGTACATCTACAATAACGGGCTACTAAACTCTCACGTCCCTGTAGATCAGTAACGGGTCTTCCACACACTCACGACCTGTTCACGTACAGTCCACCCATTACGGTCTGCGCCCATAGGATGCCAACCATGCGGCATGCTTCCATAAACAACCGGCAGCTCGCAGGCTGGTCATGGCGCCATATCTATCCGCTCAGCCCATCCGGTTAAAGTGCGAAAAAACACCTCAATCGACTCCTCTAGCGATTCCTCCCTTCTCGCGGCCGCCGCCTGCCATGGCATCCTCGAGTTAGACTCCGTCCATCTCGCACTCCCCGACACCTCGTCCTGGTGCAGCCTGCATCAGAGGAGCACAGCAGTCGGCAGCCCCGCGTCGCCGCAGCTTTGTGGCGCAGCCACACGATCGCGCACCGGTGGTAGTTGCCTCCCACGCAGCCTCCGCTGTTCGCTCACCATGACACTGCCACCACCCCGCTCCCTCCGACGGTCATGCCGCACGGCACCACGCAGTACGGCACAGCTGGTTGCACACCACTCTAGCTTCTCCTGTACACCTCTTCTTCAACAACATCCAATCGATGGCTTTGTTTTTAGGAAAATCGACCGATGGCTTCATGACCACGTATGTACGTCGATTCATGATTTATCCATTGCCTTATTGTTATTCTCATTTAAAAGGAATTACCTAATCTCTCAAACAACCAACGTATTCTGCATTATTTCTACAGACTATCTCACTGGAATACCAAATTTGTGCAACTGATTTTGCTATTCTTTGGCTCCGGCCCGTGCGAAGCACGGGGGTAGCTTCTAGTTTTTTATATACTTGGTAATAAAGTAATAAACAAACTTATTAAGACAAGACCAAAGTTAGATGTAATTTGAAACCGAATGAGTAGTTAAAATATGCTAGGTGATAGAACTACAACCATTGACAAACCATTATCGAATGACATGAAAGCATGCCTCCTTAAGTTTAGCAATCGTGTCTTCGCCCCCAAAGGACTAGGATCAGACGTTATCAATCATGTCTTTTTGCTGAGCGCATATATAGCTCCCTCTACTTGTCATTTCTTGAACATTCATCTACATTTCTTTTGAAAATAGCTCCCAAACCACTAGGATATGATGTTATTAGTCATGTCTTTGTTGATCGCATAGCTTCTGTTACTTGTCACTTCTCAAAACAATCATGTACATTTCTTTTGTGTAGGTCCCAAAGGACTAGGATAAGAGTCATACCTGTGAGATCTGCAACACTAATGAAGAGGAATAGTTATGCACCTTTTCTTTGAATGCCCTTTCAACATTTTCTGTTGGGACCAAATTGAGATTTTTGGGACCCTACACTCCCTCCTCTGGTCATGATCATTCAGGCAATATTGAATTTTGGTAATAGTATGTTTAGAGAAATTACAATCACAGCTTGTTGGGCAATTTGGACTTCCAGGAATAGGTTAGTTTTTGATAATGTTCCTTGCTCCATTTACAACTGGAAGCGTTGCCTCAAAGAAGATCTTGGTTTGATTGTCATCAAATCCAAGCCTAGCCGTGTTGGCCCTTTAAAAACTTGGTTGGAGAAAATAGCCTAGGATCTTTTTATTTCTTTTTTCCTTTAAGCTTTGAAAGCTTTTTATGCACAGCTCATGCACTGTATTCCCTTTTTTAATATATCAATAAAGGAAATGAGGTGGGATGGGGTTACCCCATTGAGCCCCTAAAAAAGGAGTAGGATAAGACATTATCAGTCATGTCTTCAATGAGTGCTTAGCTCCCGCTACCTGTCATTGAAACAATCATATGCATGCCTTCTGAGCAACTTTTTGCTACTTGTAGTTTCTGGAAAGGAAAGATATTCCTTCTATAGTAGACACAATGGACTTCTCGCTACTTTTTTTTCGAAACCGATGTTCCTATTAAACGACATTTAAACAATAAAACAACTACTTTATGTTTAGGGCAGTCCTCCAAAAAAAAGACTAACCAGTGGCACATTCATTCATCAAGTGTGTAACTCCCTACCACCATTTTTAAAAAGAACAACTTTCCCTTCCATGTTACCTATAGTCGCATCCTTCCACACTTTCTCCCTATATATTTTTCTCCTATCATGAGCTCATATAAACACCCTATGACCACTATGCTTCACACACAATATATTATCACTGTCCCTCATTACTAATGCTCAACATTACCTTGGTTAGTAGTCCATGAAAATAAATTCACCCTTACTGGTACTTTCACGGTCTATCTTGGTTGCTCAAGTCTATCCATGCATAAGCATCATGCTATCATGATTCCCTAAGAAAAAGTAAATGTATGGCTATTTTTCATTTTATGACTCCATGTCAATTGCTATATAATTTCTTATATATTCTACTAGTAAACAAAAGTATAGTAAGAACTTCAGTGCACATATAGTATCAACAAATAATATGGATACTATTGAGCTTTGCACAAATTGTTTAGTAGCAACTTCTATACGTACTACCCTTAGTGTAAATTGGTAACAACTTCACTACATAATTTCTTGATTTTCGTAGAATCTTTAGTGTTTGATGTCAACTTTAATGTATGTTTAGTTGAAACTTATATGAATAATTCAGTCCAACCTTAACCAAACCCTACTAGTAGTAGTTACATGTGACTTGCCAAAGAATTTTGTAGTTACATGGGAAAATATAATGGCGCAAATCAAATTAGTAATAGAGACACTAAATGAGAGTTATCATATATTTCAAGGAGGGTTGAGTGTGATTAGTTGTAGAAGGTCCCATTTAGCCAAGGGTTAACTAACAACATAAACAATGCATTCATTATAGTAACTAACCAAATACATTAGCCAAATCTTTCTTCTATGATCAATAGCTAACACTTTAGTTAAACTGCTATAAGTACCAAATTATCATTTCTATATTCATCTAATTTCCTCTCATACAATATTTCTTAAGGCCTCCTGGTTTATCCTAATATTTTCATGGTCTAGTAGTAGTGAGAGTAAGCTTGCACTTTGTTTGACTTGAATTTACATTTAATTCTTGGTTATTTTACCTTGATTTATTTTTTGAACAAATACCAACACAATTAAGCATCTTACTCTCGTGATGAAACATAGATAAAAAAAAGTTTTGACTAAATCTCATCAAACTTTGATGATTTAAAATATATACTATAGGATAAATTTAAATTATAACTTGTTCTTTAAAATTTTTAATTAATATAAACATAATCAACTTTAAAATTATTGAGATTGAATACCACACAAGCTTTCATGATTTTGGCAGATTTTGTTTTAATCAAACTTTGATTTATAGTATAACTTGTTTTTCAAGCTCCATAATTTAAACTTTGTTGGTGTTTATGTTTTTACAAAATTTAACTAAATCTTTTTCCTAAGACATACAATTTTATTTCAGAGAGAGTAATATTTTTCTAACTATGTGTCATGGCACAATCCGGCACACTAAGCACAATCTAATCCTTAGTTGGTAAGATGTTACATGGTGCTACTATAACCTTAACAAAACCATTAATTTTCAAATGGCATGCAAACGTGCCTTTCATGAGTTTGTTGAGCACGTGACACTCTTGCTATTTCTCAAAGGAATAATATGTTTTATGAGTGGCTTCTATTATATATTATTTATCGCTTTTTTTTTTATAGAAAGAACAAAATGTTCATTTTCCATGGTAGTTGCAAATGACCTTATTCTAGCAATGTCTTCTACAAAATTTCATATTTCCTTAATTTAATGTATATTTGTAAAGATTCATTAGGCATTGTATTAATGCTCATAGGAACTTTATGTGTTTTATGTCAACCTTAATGTATATATAGTGCAAGCTACTTGAGAAGGCCTAGCAGCATTACTTATTATATTAGTAGCAACTTGTACGAAGAATTCAATCCACCTTTACACACAAAAGCTACCAGTTATAGCTACATGTAAATTGCCAATATACACAAATGACTCATATAGTTGCAATTAATCTCTTCAAAGGAAAAACACAATGGTGTGAACAAAGTTACAAACAAACACCAAATGAGAGCTATTACATTTTGAAGTGATTAAATCAACTAGTACAAGTATTGCTTAATGATGAAATCTAAGTCATGTTGTAGGTAAAAAGACATATGTAGCCAATGTGATAGCAAACCTACCAGTCATACCATATTGTCAATATGTTTATCACATAGTCCGAAAAAAATCAGGGATGCCAACCTATATTTTCCAATAGTCACCACACACCGAAGAGTAACGCATCAAATATTTGGGTGAGTGGAAGAAACTTAGAGAAAGAAAACATGCTATTGTGAAAAACTTAATGAATTAATCACAATTATATTTGATAGAAAATGCATGAAAATGTACACACATGTGTTTGTTGAATTTTTAAACTCAAACAATAATGAGAAAAATAGACCAAGCCTGGCTAGCTTGAGATCGCCACTCCTTGTTGGAACAAGGCCATGAAATATTAAGCCATGTGCGTGTACTTAGCACCAATGTGGATTGATACTAGCAACCATGTTAGTCTATAGAACTACTACAAAATTGATTTTGCGTGGTGTTTGAATTTCATTTTCCGTGGCGGGTTTGAGAAACCGCCACGGAAAATACCCTAATTAATCGTGGCGGTTATTTTTTAAACCGTGACGGTTTTAATAACCGTCATGGTAAATTGATTAAGCGTGGCGGTTTTATAAAAACCGCCATGGTAAATGAAGCCCAACCCAAGAGCCGAATGGGTTTATCCAATCCAAAAAGCCCATTGTTGTCTTTCATATATATAAGGAGGGCTAGGGTTTCATTTCACACTTGCTCATTTTCTCCCGCCCACACTTCCTCCCGATCCGCCTCCACCGAGCTCCTCCCTTCCCCTCCCGATCCGCGGGCGCTCCCGGCAAAGTGGACGCCCCCCTCCCTCCCTCTCCATGGCGGCGGCCTCCCTACCCTCTCCTCCCCGAGCCGGCGCGGGATCCCGCCCTTGCGGGCCGGCGGGCGTGCACCGGCGGCGAGATCTAGGCGGGCCCTCCTCCGACGGGCGGCGACATCCGGCGGGTTCAATCTCCGACGGCGTGGGGCAGCACGAGCGGTGACGAACGGCGCCGACCTCCTACTCGCAGATTGGCGGCGAACGACCTTCTCCGAAGCTCCCTCCACGCGGATCCGGGCGAGCGGGCAGATCCTGGGCGGGCGGAGGAGGCGGGGGCCGCCCCACGACGATGGAGGACCCGGCGACATCGACGGCGGCGGCGGCGACCGCCAGCTCAGATCGGGCCCGTTTGGGCCCGGATTCGGGGTATTTTCATTTTTTTTTGTTTTCTTTATTAATGGTGGCGGGCATTTGGGCTACCAGAAAACTGCCACCCTACGTGCATGGCGGACATGAAAACCGCCACGGAAATAAAATTTGACCGCCACCGTTAATCAGATTGGTAGTAGCTAATATTTTTAGTGATTGAAACATTGTTACTCTAAAACATATTTCATATACTATTTTACAACCAAACAACAAGTCACATGTACTCGTATCTCTTTTCTTAAAATGAACTAGGAAAGTGAGCCACTAAAGAGTGAAGATATTGATAAAAGAAAGGGAACTAGACTGTGCATACGAAGGCCCTAAGGGTTTACAATAACGGGTTTTACAATGGAAAATGCATGTGTTGCTATCTTATGAAATGATTGTGTGGCACTATTTTGAGGTAATTATAAGCATAGGGCAGTCTTAAGTGTTCACATGCAAATTTTTCTTCTAGATAGTAAAAAATTCTATATATATGTCATCAATCAAAAACTATATCAAAGTGGGAAATGGAATATATTAAGCATCACATTAGTAAGCATGCCATCTCTAAATCGTGAGGGGTGGGGGGATGGGATTTGGCGCCCCCAGCATTCTAGTGTCCCCTAATTGCATCTCCTTTATTAGCTATTTAATCCTCTAATGCTAATTGATGTTAATTACTAGTTTGATCTTTTGATTGCTTGTCCTCGCTCTAAATTTTTTCTGTGCTATCTTTACAATTTAGGATTAGTATTCCTATTATGTTTTCGGACAACTCTATTGAATGCTATTGAGGACAAAATTTATTTTTGTAAAGATAGCATATTTATTTTTGACACCCTTGCCAAAGTCTCCAGGACAAACTTATCTCATCTTTGAGCTCCCCATTAACTTTGATAGGGTAAGACACCGTTGCGATACACTTCATCATCAAATCTGTCCACATGCGATGGAACCCACTCTTATCATCATTTTTTTCCAAGAAGGCAAATCGGTCGTATGCTTTGATCATGTCTAGTTTTTACTACAACATACCTAGTCGTCCCTTTCCTCGTATTCTACAAATAATGGGACATCTCGTATGTAATTTAGACATTGTCTATGCTGATCAGCCTCCCTAGGACAAAGCTGTTGGTTTGGATATATTATATCTGGAAGAATTAACTTGAGACGGTAACCATGGAGGCAATTTTATTCACAGCGTTGCAAAGGCTGATTGGCCGCAGATCCTTGAGTTTTTCCGGCTTCACGTCTCTAATGCATTGTTTGTCCCAGAATAGGTCCCATTCTTCTACCCTTTCCGGGTAGTCGATGGCTATTCACAGCTACTACTTTAGGGTTCAGCACCATCACCGTCTCATTCCATCTTCCCGACAGCCCCCCCACCCCCACTAACCCTCAAAAAAAAAAAAAAAACATTTGACATCCCTACTCACATTCTCATGACAAATGTCCCAATATTTTTTTAAAAGGGCAAGCTTATGATCACTTCTAGGAGTCTTGAGATCACTGATACTGTTTAATTCCTTCTATTTCATTTCGATAGTGAAATATTTAATCAGTTCCAAATTCATCTCTTGTGACACCTTTGGTTGAACATGTGTTGTACCAGTTCATCAACATGATCACGTGCATTTGAATGGAAAATTCTCTTCTCTTCCTCCCGTTCCACCACCATCCCTTCCTTTTCTATCATCTTATTTATTGTACTCCTCCTTTTCCACTTGGAAGCATACCGGTGGAAAAATTAGTATTCTGGTCTTCTTTCTCCAACCAATGGGCATGCGCCCTTTGCTTTCAATACAAATTATGCTGCTCCACTAACCTTTGTATCTTATACTTCATTATTTCCTCCCTCCCTACACTATAGGATACAACGCCTTTGTCAAGCGGCACGGGCGCTCGACAAAGGCTTGTATACGCTCGGCAAAGGCTTTATTGACTAGTTAGAGACCGGTTGCCTTCATTATCTCCTCTCGCCCATTTTATTCTCCTCTCCACCATGGATGTTTTTGCTCCACCCCCACAATTAAGTAGCCACTTCTTTGATAGCATGCTCCACCTTCGTCCCGCCTCTCACTTGGGTTGCCAATTTCCAAGTGTTTTCCACCAGTGTAGCACATTGTTCCTCCTCCTCCCACCAAGCCTCAAACCGGAAATTTGTGCTGGGCCAGATTGCTTCCTGGGTGTGTTTCCTCCTCCATGGTCACAATGACTGGTATGTGATCATGAGCCGTAGCTCCCCATTTGTCACCCTATACCCTAGAAATCTCTACACCCACTGCACATCCGCCATAGCGTGGTCAAACACTCACTGATATGCAGCCATTAGAATTGTGGCTATTATTCCTCCAAGTGAAAATATCACCCTCAAAGCCAAGATCACGCAAGTCACAAGACAGCAGCGCCTCCCTGAATTTATTGAAGCATGCTTGAGATCTTGGAACACCTCCCTCCTTCTCACAACTAAGGAGGATCTCGTTAAAATCCCCCCACACAAAGGGCTTTTATGCGCCGCATTTAGGACATGAAGCGCATGCCATGACACTACCTCCTTATTCTCACAAAGTTTTTAGCTCAGTTGCTGATCTTCAAATAAAGGAAAAGATCACACAAAAGTGGGAAAAAATATAAGCAAAGTCTATTAAGTGGAAATATTTATTTTGGTGATAGAATTAGATAGCATATATGGCCATTGAATCTTCAAGTTATAGTGAAACACATTTTAGAGATAGAAGTTATAGAATGTTTCTTAACTTGAATAGTAATTTTTGGACCTACACATGGTGACTCATTGGTGAGCTTAAAAAGGAGCGACTATCGTTCAAACTCTACCACAAAGGTCTTGTTCATGATCTAATTTGTAGAATCGTATATAGTATGCTCCAAATGTTTCATAGCCTGAATTCTAGGAGATTAATTAGGCCCTTAATTTTAATTTTTTCCAGTCTCATTTTAAATATCAAATTTCGCGCCATATATATGTCGGTTTCACGCCCTTTTCTAATTCTTCTATGTTCCCTCCTTTCACGTTTTCAGGAGTGCATACTTGATGCAATTGACAATTTACAAATCTCAGCTATTGATTAATTAAACACATAAAGTAGTTTTCATTTCAAGACTTTCATCTTGTTGTATACATCTTACACACTGACAGACTGCAGATTAAACCACACAGAAACACAAAAGCTAGGCATCACAACGATGATGACATAAAGATCGATCACCGATCGATCGACGATTAGTACACTAGAAAGTATTGTATATATAATAGGCAGTCTGCAGCGGTCAAGATGATCTTATTAACCCATGCATCCGTTGCTGTTGTTGCTACCATCAGTAGTAGCAATTGCTTCGTCGGCAACAGCAGCAGCACCATCTGCTGCTGCCGCCGCTGTCGGTGGTGGTGGTGGTGGTGTAGCGGCTGCAGGGTTAACTGCGGGCAGTGGGCCAACGTAGAAGTTGGCCAAGGTGCGGGCGTGGCTCACTGCGATGCCCTTGATGTCGGCTGGGGTGAGTCTGGCACGCACGTTCGGGGATGTTGGGGCGTGGCGCCGTCGGGAAGTTGAACCCTGCGCGAGCTGGGCAGGCGGTGGGCGCCATAGAAGCAGAAGAGCGCAGTGTCGTAGGCGAAGCGCCGCTTCTAGGGCCTGGTCGAACAGGCCGATCCACAGCCTAGTGCGAGTGCCCGGGGACGCGGATCTGCGACGCCCACCGGCCAGGCACCCGTTCCCGCACGCCTATCCACGTGCAACCGTCGGGATGGCTCCTGCTGGCCACCGAGTGTGCGCTGCCTCGGCGGAGCCGGTCGGCCAGCACCCGCCTCCTCGCCACACAGCTGCCCCTCGGCACTCTCGCCATGGATATCACAAGTGATGCGGTGTGTCGAACTGTGGAGGATGGATGGAAGGAGAAGGCGCGGGGTTGTGGTTTTAAAGGCTCGACCAGCGCCTGCCTGCGCGCGCGCTTGCTGATGACGAGGTTAGCCAGTGTATCCATGCATAGTAGTAGCAGGTATAATAATCTGCAAAGATTTCATAAAATAACGAAAATGTACTCAGATTTTTCTTTGTTATACTCTCATTTATCATTATGGATTACGGATGCACACCATATCTCAGAGCTGCAATTATATATCAGAGATACACTTCAGATAGACACGACCAGGCCACTTCCATTTTTTTAAGTTTATTTAGAGAGGTGTCATCTCTATATATCCATGTTTTAAATAGCGGGCTATGAAAAATAGCGTCTGCCTTTTCTGGCCGCTATTGGCCGCTAAAGCGGCGCTATAGCGCCGCTATTCTCGCGCTATAGTGGCAGCTACACAGTAGTAGCGTCGGGCTGCTGCTGCGCTATAGGCTTATAGCGCGAATAAGCGGCGCTATAGCGTGAATAGCGGCGAAATAGCGTCAATAGCGCGCAATAGCGGCACAATAGCGCACAATAGCGGCGCAATAGCGCCAATAGCGTCAATAAGCGTGAAAAAAGTGCAATAGCGTCACTTAAGTTGTTTTCTAGCCGCTATAGCGCTATTTAAAAACGTGGCTATATATAGTTCTCGATCGATCCTTTACAATTAGAGATCGAGCTATATAGTTCGCGTAGAAACAAATCATATATATATGCATATATCTCCTTTGTATCTCTAAGCAGAGCTCTGATGATATTGATCTCTACTGTGTCGCCGAGATGGAGGATACGGTTGTAGAAGGGATACTGTGCCATTTACGTACGTTGCATCTCTATTGAAATTAGAGATATAGGTTGAGTGAGATTTGATTGAGTAGCATTTTTTTTTTAAAAACACACAATATCAGTGAAGCTAAAACTTCACTCTTTGGTAAAAAAGAAATCAAAGGTGGGCAAAGATCTAACTTGACCACATTGCAAAAAGAACCCACGCTTAATTAACATGGTGCTAATTGCCATGAAAAGTATATATTACTGACTACTACTGTAAGTAATTATGCTAACACTACAAATTAATTGTCCTAAGTGAAACAAATATAATACTAACTCCTATTAATTTACGAATATTGTATGGACTACTATAGTGCACTTTTACTGTACTAAGTGAAACTTCTTTATCTTCAATCAAGGTTTTAGAAAAATAAGTTAACAACTTAACATCTACAAGTCCAAATAAATGTATTATCAAAAAATATATTCATCAAAAAGTCAGTGAAATTAATTTGATATTGTAGATATTGGTGCACTTTTCTACAAACTTGGTAAAAAAATAAAGAAGCAAGACTTAGGACAAAACCGAAACTAACTATGAAATTGAAGAAGAAGTTAAGATATGTCGGGTCACACCACGACAATCATTGGCAAATTGTTATCAAATGACACACAAACATGTCTACTTAATTTCAGCAGACATGTATGTCTTCAATCCCAATAGGACTAGGATAAGACGTTACCAGTCATGTCTTTGTCGAGTTCATAGTTCCCGCTACTTGTCACACCTCTCCCTACTTGCCTTTTTTGTTGGGAAGACCTATATGTTGCTATTAAATGACATGTAAGCAATAAAAAACTACTTTAGGTTTAGCATAGTCCACCGAAAAGGACTAACCAGTGGCGCCTTCGTCGAGTTTAATTCCTTAATTTTCTCCCTATTTTCTACTAACATGACTCATCTAAACACCCTGACCCAACCACCACACACACATGCAGACACACCAGCCATCATTGTGGAGTCATCTCACACAATATATCATCATTGTGCCGCGTCAGTCATGTCCAATGCAACCTCTATCAGTAGCTTGTGGAACTAAAGTTACCCTTAGGGTTTAGGGTTTAAGTGTTTAGAGTTTAGGGTTTAAAGGTTTAGGGGTTAGGTTTTTAGGTAACAAGACATCTGGAAGTCTGCAACTAATGCGATGACAAACCTACCCAATAGTATAGTGTTCCCCTGTTCATGATATGTAACGAAGAATCAGAAATGCACCTACACACCACAAATTTAATAATGACAACACGCATCACCTATTTGAGTGTTTGGTCTTGGAATGTTTGGTACAAATTTTTATTTTGAATAATCCTTTGTTGTTTTGTGGAGGAATATGGTGGCAATCATTGATAGGATATCTTACATGTTTTGTTGAAACATTTAATCTTAGCAAAACTGGGGAAGTTCATATGGTACATTGCATGTAATAAGTAGCCATTTTTTCTAGATTGAATACCATGGAAACCCTCATCCCCTTCAGCTTCAAAGTTCACACCCATCCTTGCTAGTTATAGACAAGTAGAAAATTGGTAACATAGTATAGCATCCCTACACTTTTTCCAGTTAGGATAAGAGTTATTTTAAATACTAGCTCTAGTTATTATGTGTTGGTAGGGACAACTAATAGAGTACCTAAGTGCCATAAATCTTAATGTGGGTTAAGACATTTTATCCATGTTGTTTGTTTCAACTAGAGACCATGGATTCTACCTTTTATATATAATTCATGGTTGAAACAAACAACCATCTTTTGACCTCAGATTCCATAATGTAGCATATCCTGATCCCATAATCAAATGATTTGCTCAAATAAGACAAGGCTTTAGGGACAAATTTTGGCACATAAATTTATCAATGATAGTATTATGCCAACAAGCATGATATAGAAACATAGGAAGAAGTCAAAAGCTAGAATACATGTAACCGAACAACTATTATCAAGTTTTCATAACCTACGACCTATACTTGATATTTTTCAAAATCCCTACATGCTAGTGCTTTTTTTCAAATTCCTAGGACTGGGACTCCCATCTAGTGTAGATACCCTCACTCACTTTATTGGACAATATGATTTTTCTTGTTTGTCCTAAACATCCTTCAAGAAAAGAAAACCATCCATAAAAACTATTTCAATATTTGTTAAAGTATTTCTTCGTTAAAGTTTAGCTATTCTAAAGGTTTATAATTATTTTACAAAAAATATATGGAAAAATGTTGGAGCATAATTATTGTAGAAATGTATCCATTGTATTTTAATTTTGGAACAAGGACTCAAACTTTGAGCTTATTAAGTACATGGGAAAAGCTTATGGGCTCAAATTTTGAAGTTAATTGAGTACATGTTATTTCCTATTGGATTAGGAGTCAAAAAGTTTTGCTTCGTGGATTAGAATGTGAAATAAATCATCTAACTCATGAATCATTGTACCACGTGCACATGCAGTGCCTAACATCTATGCGGTAGATGTTAACAAAATTTAGAAAGACCATGCATATATTATTCTCTCTCTTCTCTCTCTCTCTCTCTCTCTGAATATTTTATTATTCAAAAATTGTAACAAAAAACTTGATGTCCTTGATCTTTGACAAGATGGGAACATATCTTGTGCAACCAATCTCGTGTGCAACCTATGCAACCATCAATTAAGACCATAGGATCTAGATCCAACGCCCGGGGTTGTTTTCACTTAAACCCTCCCACTGGATACACACGGGTTATATTTAAACCCCATTGTGTGAAAAAAACCGTAGAATGTAGATACATCCGCTAACGCTGCCCCCCCCCAACTTGCGCTAAGGCTCTCTCCCGCCTTGTCCATTAGTATGCACTCTTTTCCTATTTCTTTCTCCATCGCCCTTTCTTCTTTCCTTTTACCTACATGGATGCAAATGTTTCTTTCTATTTAGTCGTCGCCTCTTCTGTATAGCTTTGTCTCTTCTCTACAACTCTAGCTACAAGCACCATGAAAGTGCATCTAGACTCTAAGTGGGTTTTGGTGGATTCAATGACAACATGATTAAAGGACTAATAAGTTTCATGAGAATTGTAGGCTTTGATAGGTATTTAGTTATGAGTGTGATAGACTCAGTATAACATATCATACAAATGAGAAATGGGTCTGAGGCTTATTATCAAGAAGATATGACGAGCTTGGCATGTACTCATTATATGTGTGAGACATTGAGGTTTGCATGTGGAATGATCTCACTAGTGAAGCTTGGTCAATCAAGATGATGTAGACAATAATTTCATGAGTAATGGTTGATTCAAAACAAGATGTGACTTGATATCTTGATATGGTGAAGATAGCAAGGAAATGCTTCAAGGTACCAATCAAGGGTGAAGGGCAAGGGGCGACTTGGTGGTTGAAGAACCTAGCTAGGGCTTAAGAAGGAAGTACTTGCGTTTAGTTTAGATATCATGCAAGAAAAGAAGGTCATGAAGTGAAGGAACAAATAATTGGAAAAGGGACTTTTGGTTGATATCCGAATTTAATCAAATGCTTTGATCAACACAAAGTCTGAGCTCAAGGGAACTCAACTCAATGCATCGATGGTGTTGGAAGCCCTTAATTGATCAAAATAGGGAAAGCAACATTATTCAAGGAAGAGACAAGCTCAAGTGGGTTTATTAGCGGATTTCTATGTTCTTGAGTTTAGACATGTCATATTATCAAGAGGGATGCAACACAACATATTGGATGGGACCTAGAAGTTCATAAATTTAAACCCAAGCCAAAATCCTAAAACAAGTCTTTAAGCAGCTCTGGATTGTGCAAAGTAATTCAATCCCGCTAAGCCGATAGCTCAACATCTAGAACCATCTAGAGGTAAGTCGTCTACTAAAAACAGCTAAGCCATTCCTCGACGGACCCCTAATGGAGCAGCCGGCTAAGCCATCTAGTAATCAGGCTAAGCCGGCCTGGGCGGACTGGCAACCCAACATCTAGTTTTTGAACCACTTATATTTATACCTCCTCCCTCAGCCCTAGCTCGATTACTGAAACTTTTCCACATCCATACTAACCAACAAAGCCAAATGAGAGCTCTCAATTCACCCTTTGTGGGCTTGGTATGGTGCCAACCTAGCCACGTTCTTTGAATTGGAGAGCAAATCCAAGCCTTGTGACAATGTGTGAGCAAGATCTGAGTTGAGCCAACCTTGAGCACTTCGTGGTGACATCAAGTTTGTGTGAAGCGTTCTTTTACTCTTGGAGCTTTGCTCCTAGACGGACTTAGTGGTCACCGCCGAGACATCCAAAGTGGCACAAAGCTAGAACTTTGTGGTGGGCTAGTCTTCCCTCTAGAAAAGGAAATAAGACCCCTTAGTGGAAAGGTGGAAAAAGGTCATTTTGGACCTAGCCACGAGTTGACCTTTTTTAGGTATCACTCAAATTGGCTTCCACAATGGAGACTAAAGCTCAATTTGGTGAGGCCTGAACTTCAGTCAAACAAATCATTGTGTCTCCTTTGATTCAGTTTAGTTTACATTTACTTTACTTGCATTATACTCATTTCTTTGAACTTCTGATTATGAGAGTACTCAGGTATACTAGTGTCTGTGAGTGTAGGGTCTTATTCAGTAGATACATCATCACCTTATACACCCCACAACATCCTGGAGTGAAGAAGGGATGAAAGAAGATCAAAATCTGGACTTGACAGCCTTAGCTCAAAGAAGTCATCTCAGCTGTTTACCTAGGCCGACTAAGTCGGTTCTAGGCAGAGGCAGCTGAGAAGTCAGCTAATTAAGCCGAGTCCTACTCCCGACTAGGTCGGCATGACTACTATAGGCGGCTAGGCCATTCAACCAAACCGGCTAGGTCAGATCTTTGACTACATCCAGCTAGGCCGACAGCCATAGTCGGCTAAGCAGACCTATGTTCTTCCAACAAGATATTTTATTTGATTTTTTCAAGGTTATTTTTATTAAACGCCTATTCATCCCCTTTAGGCATCATTTAGTTCCTTTCACACCACCTATGAAAGGTGAGAAACCATGAACACTAGCCCTAGAGGGATAGGATCTAAGGCTCAGACGCTATCCATAGCGACACTTAGATTCCTAATGCTTATCACAGGTTCACTAGGAGAAGACAGACTATGGGGTTCATCGGATGTAGGTGGGAGTGAACTAGGGGTTGCATAGTTAAATAAGGTAAGGATTTTGTTTAGTATACTTAGGATTAGGGCTATGAGGACTATGATTTCATCTTGGTGACTTAGTGAATAGGAAATTCTACACCACTGATTTAGTGACACGTTGTGTCTGCCCACGGGTGTCGATAGTCTAGGATGTCCCTACAAGGGGTGGGCCATGTTAGACCTAGCATGTGCTGCCCCTACATACACTATCATGTGACTCTTGGTAGCACTGGCCAAGGCCGTTGTCACCCACATAGGTGGAGAAGAGGGACACCGACATTGGAGCCAGAGCGTGTTGTCGTCTCCTATAGGACTATCGCCACCCATGAACCCGCTAGTGCCTACTGGTGTCTTTCGATAAGCAATGGGGGAGAAGGGAAGGAAGACTGCAAGTAGCATTGGTGTGAGTTATGTCGGAGATGAGCAACATAGGTGAATTAGGAAAGAGGAGTCAATCAACTCACCAAAAAAAGGAAAAGAGGAGCCAATCGGGAAAGTGGACATGCGAAAGCAATCGGGAAAGAGGGCATGTGGCAATGGCAGTGAAACCATGGCAACATATTCAAAAGTATGGCATGAGGGGGCCGGGGAAGCGAGAAGAGGGTTGCGCCAAATGGAGTATGGTGGATTGAGTTAGGGTTTTGATATATTTATATGAAAAGTAAAGGTGTGAATCATGATGAGGCAAGGGCCCATGAACGACCCTTGAGTCGGGTCGGGCTAACAATTGTCGGTCTAGGTCTAGCCAGGCCAAAAGGCCATGTGTTGTGCCTCCGGGTCACTACCTTATGGCCATATCTATAGTTGTCCCATCCCGAAGCGCCCCATGGGCCTCAAACCAAGGGCGGTGTATCATACCAACAAGAGCATGAGGTGGCTTAACGTAGGGTAGGAGCCAACACATATGTTTCTCAAAGAAAAAAGGAGCCAACACATATCGCGACGTTATCCTGAACAAGTAGATGCAATTGTTAGATAATGGCATCTCTGTTTCTATCCACTTACTTAAAGAACAGAAATATCATTGTTGAGGTTTATACTCCTACACCAAATATCCATTGTTGTGCTCTACAATTACCATTTTTAACAAGTCATACCTTCCAAATTGTAAAGTCCACTACTTAAATCATGCAGATGCAGATGCACCTTTAGCTTAATCTTATGGTATGACTTACCAATTTGATTTTGCCTTTAGCAGTAGTACATCATGGGATCAAGTACTTTAAACTTATCAAATTAGCATGGCATTCAATATTTGGTAAACTCGTGACATCTTTTATTTATCCATACATTGTGCACAAAATGTGTGAGGAATTCATCTGAAAAACTCAACACTAGAGGAAGAGAGAGGATTATTGTATGGGTAATTGGACTTCACTAATGTTTTTAATAAAAAAAACTTAGCATGGCGCCAAAATTCAAACCGACATGCGCTAGCTTTTCGTTGCCAATGCATCTATATGCCTCCATGCAACCTAGTTTATTAGAAAACTTAACCAAGCGACATTCCTCTTTTTAATGTCTTTGAAATAGGGGTATTAGAATCATTTCTCTCCTTCACTAATCTGTATTGAAATTCTCAGGACATTAAACTATTTGGGATAGCAAGAATATAAAGAGTACTACCTCCATCTTGAAAAAAAATGTGTATTTTTATTTTTATTTTTTAATCAAACTACCTAAAGTTTAACTAAATTTAGAGAAAGAAAGATATCAACAATTAGATACCAAATAGAGATACTACTAAAATGTAATCAATGGAAAATTTGATGATATTATTTGGTAACATAAATTTGGATAATTTTATATAAATTTGATGAAATTTACAATATTTTGACTAAATAATATACTAGAAATGTGGAGTCTATGATTGTTTTTTTTATAGCAAACAAATTTTATTTCAACAGCTACACCTAGCGGTTAACGGCCTTACAAATTTTAGTACCGTCTCTGTACGCCGGGCTGAAAGGGGAGTCGGTCGAAGTAGGTAAACAAAATGAATGCCGAGGACCAGGACCTTGGTCGTCGTCCGGCCCGACAATCAGCCCTCTGACTTTCGTACAGAATCAGTTTAGAAGAAGCCGAAACATAATTCACGTACAGCTTGCTTCAGCAGCTTACGTTTGCCTTGCCTTCTCCTCGCTGTACTTTCTCCATCTTATTCAAAATGTCATTTTGGAGTACATGACATCTTGTTTGATCATCCTCTTATTCAAACTTTTTTTTGTAAATATTTTTATTTTGTTATTACTTATTTTATCATTAGATATACTTTAACATATATTATTTGTTTTATGATTTGAGAAAAAGAATAAATTGAATAGTCAAACACAGTACCCAAAAGTCAAAAACATCACTTTAAATGGGATGAGAGTATCGACTAGACAGAAATCTACAGAGTACTCCCTCGGTCCAAAAAGCATACAACTATAGGTTGCGTGATACAAAAAGATAGTTTACGTTTAATCAAGTTTCTAGTAAATATTATTCATATTTACGGCTCCAAATCAATTTATTAAAAATACACTTTATAAAGAATTTAATAATATTTATTTGATGTCACAAACGCGGATGTTCGGTTGTATAGATGTATAATATAAACAAACTATTTATATGTATATATATTTATTTAATGTTAAAAATCATTCACCTCTTACCTTTTCTTTGCATTCTATCTCTAAATCATTATACTTCCAGGTTTGTTTGACTTTTTGGCACAGCCATTTAATTATGCACCTAGATATAATATATGTCTAGATGCATAACAAATTTTATGTACCAAAAAAGTCAAAATGACTTTACAATTTAAATGGAGGGATACTATATATCAGTCTATATCTATATCTATATCTATATCTATATCTATATCTATATCTATATCTATATCTAATAAAATATTATAACATTAAAGATTGAATAACTTCTTCCATAAATCACTTTCGGGTCTAACTGTCTCTCCTCCTTGTCCATGTACATCTACGCATGGGATACACTACATCTATCTATTCCTATATCTATATTTATAAAATATATAAGAATTATAAATAAACTATGTATATATATACATCTTTCTTTAGTATCAAAATATTCTTCCACCTCTCTCTTTCTTCGCTGTAAATTATTATAGTTATTATATAGCAGCCCATATCTACTAATACAATATGATAATGTTATCTTTATTTAATATTAAAATATTCTTCCACCTCTTACTCTTTCTTCACGTATATATTATAATAGTTGTTATATAGCAGTCCATATCTACTAATACAATATAATGTTAAAGATTGATTTTTCTTCCATATCTCACTGTTCCCCATTTTGTACTACCACTCCTCTACATAGTATGAGATACACTACATTTTTTTGACAACAAGGTACTATGTACAAAACATTCTTTGGTGTTACACCAACTCATCTCATGGCTTGTTTGCACGAGTCCGCAATTTACGTGTACCATCAGTGCGTCACTCAACACGGGTTGACTAGCGTAAACTTGTGCGTTAAGAATCATCAAAATTATTGTATAAATGTTATGGCTAAAGCATGTGTCATGTAAAATTCTTATTTCCCTTAATGCAATACGTGTCAATGTGCACACTTTCAAATAAAAAAGAAAAAAAGATTATATAAATGTTAGTTGAGAATGTTTTAACAAAAGTTGCAACAAAACTCCGTTGTCGGGACTTAAACCCGGTGAGAGCGAGTATCCTAACCAGCCAGACTACAAACGAATTTTATGCATTTTTCCTCGGAATGAATTTCCATATTGGGTAACCATAGTCCATAGACAAATACAAGATGCAGATGTTGGTCGGCAACTCGATGTTAAAGATTTATGAATACCATAAGAAGGGACCACACAAATGGAGCCCGGAGATAATGCGAAATTGTATAGTGCATAGTTGTTGTATACACACTATAGTTTTTATCTTCATATATGTCAATTTTCCAATCCAATCTATCATGAAAAATTTTCTAGTGCCACTCCACCCTGATCATTGGTACACACACATCGTCCCCACTTAATTTTGGCAACATAGAAATGTGGAAAAAGGATTTTGACAACTAAATCGACAACGAACCATTTTGGAAAAACAGAACTTCCACAAAAAAGAACATTGCTAGAGGTCCTTCTAGCGGAAATGAGATTAGAGATATATAGATAATTTCTAACGTGATAGACCATAGCAAAATCTCAAAAATATGGGGTCAAAGATATGGAATTTCTTATGTTAAGTAACATATAATTGTCACAAAACCTTGAGCTTTATAGTGTCTGTGATAATAACCGACGGGAAATTTCGTTTTTTTTGTGACGGGGATTACACAATCATCTCGAATGCTAAAGTCCTGTAGAGGAAAATAACTTTTCTGGTATAGTGAAGTGATATGGATACAATCAAAAATTGAGTTTATTTCTAGTTCTTAACATGAGAGGAAAGCACAAAAAGGTTGTGCTATAGGTTCATTGAACAGTTCCACTCTAGGATCTCAAATATCAAAAGCGTGTGTTATAGGTTTGTTTTCGCCAACGAGCATGTCAACGGTCAACCACTAGGCAAACGGAGCAACACCACTCTCAGATTTCAAATATCAAAAGCTTGTGCTATAGGTTCGTTTTCGCGCCAACGAGCATGTCATCAAGGCAAACAGAGCTACAAAATTCCACTCTCAGATTTCAAATATCAAAAAAGCTTGTGCTATAAGTTCGTTTTCGCGCCAACGAGCATGACAAGGGTCAACCACTATATGCAAATGGAGCCAAACACCACATTGGCGAAGACGAGCTGTCTTTTCTTTTTCGATCTGTTTCCACAAAATTTGCATCATCTAAACACCAAATGTTTTGCTGCAATATAACCTACAATTATTCTGTGTATCATAGCAGTTCACCATTGAAAATATATAGAGTACATAAACCAGCTCTCATTTCAAGAACTTGTTGCATACTGCATACTACATAATACACTTTGCACAAACTGACAGAGACTAGAAAGTTATAGTGATTTATTGCACGCATATATAACGAGATGATCTAGTGTTCTTGATATGGCTAGCTTCAACACACGCACACACATCAGTGGCACATGCAGCTAGCAGGATCGATTCATTAGTTCTGGCCGATAAAGAGATCCACGTCGTCGATGTCTAAAACCCCGACGAAATCATCTGGGTTGCAGGAGAGAAGGCAATCAGCATCACTCGCCAAGAATTCCCCATCCACGCGGTTCCCGGCGTTGCTAGCAGCATGGACGACATGAGTTGTTGTGGAGATCATTGCTTCAGTGCTGGTGGCCGCACCATCAGTAACCGGCGCCGGAGCTGGCGCCATCAGCGGTGGTGGCGTCGGTGGTGCCGGCGGTGCGGCAGCAGGCGGTGTAGGGCACAGCTGAGCCGGCGGTGGCGCAGCAAATAAGAAGCCGGCGATGTTTCTAGCGTAGTCCGCCGCGATCGCCTTGATGTTGGCGACGGTGAGCTGGACGCGGATGTGCTCGGGATGATGGGGCGCGGCGCGCCGGGGAAGTTGAACTTGCGCTGGCTCGGGAGGCGCTCGCCGTAGAAGCAGAACATGGCGGCGTCGTAGGCCAGCGCCGCCTGCAGGGCGTGCTGGAACCTGCCGACCCACAGCCTGGATCGGGTGCGCGGGATGCGGATCTCCGCCGCCCACCCGCCCCAGAGCCGCTCCCGGACGCCCGTCCAGCCCAGGTCCTTGTGCGGCCGACGAGCGCCGCCTGGCGTGGCCGAACGCCCGCCGCCGCCACGGCGCTGCTGGGACTGGGAACGTCCCCCTCGCTGCCCCGCTGCTGCTGCTCGGCGCCGTTGCCGTCATTGCTCGTTACCTTCGGGCACGCTGCAAGCCTACAAACGTACAAACAAAAACGAGAAAGGTAGCGCGGTGGTGTGGAGTGTGGAGACCAAGGAGGGTGTGTGGTTTTAAAGGCGTGGCGAGTGGACACGTGGCTGCATGCGCTCGCGCTGACGATGGTAGTATACGCGTCTACTTGCGTTGACTTTGTGGATGCCTTGCAAACGTAGCCCTATCTCCATGATCGTACGGACACGGACGGAGAGTGTACTAGATAGACGGGATGGATGGCGGATGGAGTAGAGGTGAGAAATGGATACGCCAAGAGATACATCTGCATTTATGTTGTGCCGTATATATCGATATTAAATTAATATTTTTATACAGTTTAACTCAGACACTCATAACAAACATATACTCATCTCTATGAACGCATGCATTGCACGTTAACTCTTTCCTCGTATCTTAGAAGACTAATATTATATGTGTAGTTTATTATAAGATAAGACCGTGTTAATGGATATAGAAGAATCGAATAAGAAGTGTGTGTGCGTGCTTAGCTTGCATGTGAGCGTTCGGTCTCTATGTTTTGAAAAGAAAAGGGCGGAGAGATCTCCGAAGGATTAAAAACCATGCATATAGTCAATCTCGGTTCAACGACGAAGTTGAGCTGCTTTGGCAAATTTTGTAGTACGCCTCTCGGTTGCGTTGTTCCTTCTTAACTAGTTAAATGGTTAATAAAATCATACTCACCCTACCCTAAAAAAAATATGTGTGTCGTTTTTAATTAAGAAGACAATTTATTTTAAGTTTAGCTATGTTTATAATAATATAAATATTTATTTTCTTCTAAATTGGTTTAACTATAAAAATATATTCTATGATTAATATCATAATAATACTTATTCACTACTTTCCTTGTTTTCAATTATAAGTCGCTTTGACTTTTTTTGATTCATCCATTTTGCTATTTATTTAGACATATTATTATATATGATGCCTAGTAAAAATGGATCTACTAAAAAAGTCAAAGTGACTTATAATTTAGAACATATAGAGTATATTATAAATGAATATTTTTAATAAATTTCGTTGAATTTAAATTGGTTGACTTTTCTGTAAGTGAGATATGCGCCATTTTTGTTGCCTGCGTGATTAATAAAAAAATGGTTACATCTTTTTATAGTATAACCAAATTTATATAGATGCATTGCCACTAATCAAAACAGTGGCACTGGCAAACTCGAGATATAGATGATAGAGTATAATATTACATATACCCTGCAACATAGTGCATTTCTTTAAATACCAGCATATACATAAGCCATGCATTTTGATATAGAGATTCGGTGGACCATACTTACAATACTCACCATCTCTAACCTACCTGATATTCTTTGCTTGGCAATGGTGCATTGTATGTGTGTCCTTTTGTCACAGCTCGTCTGACCTGTCAACGCGAGGGGATGACGAGGGCGTGACGTAGGTGTCATGGTTTCGACTCGGGGGTGCCAGTCGACGACTAGTGAATTTGTGTTGTGTGCTCCCTACTCTAGATGGGGGATGACGAGGGCGTGGCGTAGGTGTCATGGTTTCGACTCGGGGGTGCCAGTCGGCGACTAGTGAATTTGTGTTGTGTGCTCCCTACTCTAGATGGGGGATGACGAGGGCGTGGACGTAGGTGTCGTGGTTTCGACTCGGGGGGGTGCCCCAAGTCGATGACTAGTGAATTTGTCCTGCGTGCTCCCTACTGCGGATGGTTCATGCAAGAAGAACACAAGAGATTTATCTTTGGTTCAGGCCAATGTGGCCCTACGCCCAAAGGTGGTGGTGTGGGTTGTACTATCTTGCACGAGAATGCTCGTGTAGGGGTTACAAGTTGTTCGAGAGAGGGAGAGGCCTCCCAAGTCTCTATGGGTGTTGTGTTCGAGTGTGAAACTCTGTGTGTGAGTTGAGCTCGAGTTGTGCTTGTTGTGTGAGTTGAGTCACCGCCTTTCCCAATGGCTATCGGGTCCTTTTATAGTCACAAGGATTTACAGTGCAAAGTGGGAAGGGCGATGGTGAAAAGAAGAGGTAAAAGTATTGGTCGTCTCGAATGCGAGAGGCCATCGGGGCTGAGGTGGCGTCTTCGTCGTCATGCATCACTGACCGCCCCTATCTTCCATCCAGACTTGCTGAAGCAAGGACGGGAATCCTGCCGACGGGTGAGTACACGAGGCCAGGCGAGTCGCCGAGTCGTCTTGGGCTTGCTGACTCGATAGCCGACGTGCGTTGTTTACTCCTCCATCGAGTGCTACGGCAGGAACGCGTCACCTCCGTGGTCAGGCCTAGTTTCCTTCTATCATGACATGCTGATGCATCGCTGGCCGGAGGGAAGCAGTGAGCTTGACGGGGCACTGTGGATTGATTTGATGGGTGCTTGTTTGTACGTCGAGGACAAGGTAATGACTTTTGTCCGCAATGGCTGGCGAGTGGTGGAGTCGATGGACGGGTCGCGTCCATCAGAGGTGATGATGGTCGTTGTCATCATGAAGTCGTGGCGCGTATCCGGAGTGCACTCGATTGTGTTTAGTCGGTGACGACCATGGTAGTGGTCAAGGAAGGTTGGCGGACTGACTCAGGCCCATCGGCCGACGAGCCCTCCGCCTTTTCCGAAGATACCATGCGGGGCGAAGCGGTGCGGGCACGGGCGGTCCCATTAGTCGTGCGGACCTTGCTATGAGTCGCGCCGGAGGGAGATGAGGGTTCGCCGCCTCCATCCAGAAGTCGTGGCGGGCGGACGGACGCGATCCGCACCGGTGGTTGTTACTCACACGGGACGAGACAAGGGTGTGCGCCTTGCAACTAGAAGTCGCGCGGGACGGAGCAAGCATGAGCCAGCTCCGTGGCTCCTAGCTTGCGCGGACACCTGACTCGCAGGCTGTAAGGGACGAGGGCCCGTTTTGAGATGATGGGCAACCAGCCGATCCCGAGGCGGTGGGCCGGGCCGGAGAATGAAGCGGTTTTGGGCCGAGTTGTTGGATTTTTATTTGGGCAGCCCGGATATAGATCCCGTCGGCAGGCTTGATGAGGGGCAGCGCGGCGGCGCAGTGGTGGGCGGCGGCGGCGGCGATGGGGTGGCGTGGCGGCGGTGTAGGCAGCGGCCCGCGGCGTGAGGAGGCGGCAAAGAAGTGGAGACAGAGCCTAGCGTCAAACCCTAAATTATTCTTTTTTCGATTCCCACAAGCGGTCCGCCCCCCATATTTATATGAGGGGAATACAATTGCTAACGGTTTAGGCCCATTAGTCTTGAGTACTCAATTCTAATTTTAATTAATATAAATACCTAATAAAGCTATTTAATAATTAAATATTCAGCCACGTTGTGTCGGTTTAGGAATCCTTTTTCTTTGAGTGTGACATTTCTCCCGCCTAGAGATTCAGCTCATCCTCGATTTTGGAAATCTAGATAGGTCCGATGAAAAGCTTTGCATCTTCCCCACGAAGCATTTGATGTTGTGCGGTTCCTCCATTTAATCAATACATGCAGCTGCCCTTGACGGATTCTTGATTTCAACATAAGTTCTGGTTCAGGGACTCGTGTACCTTCATGTAGGCGAGGTAGCTCGCAATTCTGATGGGATCCCCCCCGGTGTGGTATACAGGTGCCCAATGGAAGGTCCAACTCATTTGTAACAGGGACTGTTGACTTTACTGACCTTAAAGGGTCCAAAGTATTTAGGAGATAACTTGCCTTTATATGATGATGAGATAGTAGCAGCTGATCTGGATAACAACTTGAGCCAAGCATAATCTCTAATTTTGAATTCAGGTTCTGTATGTTTAGCATCAAAATGTTTTACGATAATAATCTTGAGCTAAGCGTAGGCGAACCTTTGTTTGCTCAAGGAAGGTATCACTTATTTGGGATAACATAGCATCAAGCCGGCAGGGAGAGTAGTTTCGCCTTGGTTGTAGCCAATCATAAGAATTTGCATTATGAGAGGCGTTGGTTTCACGTCAAAGTTTCATTTCTAGGAAACCGGTCGCTTAAAACTTCCAATAGCCTTAGAGCACCCGCAGTGGTGGGGTCGAAGCTGGTGCGATACAATAAATGCCCCGATGGTACCGGTGCTATACACTGCGAGAACGATTCGATGAAGACCCGAGTGCATTGTATCGAACCCGCACCGAGCGAGAAAATCGCTCTCTCCTCAATTGATAGTGACACGGTTGGCTTGGCGCGCCGGACTTCTCCGCTCGCCCGGCGCCATTGCTTCACCGGCCAACCTCACCTTCGCCGGCGATCGGCCGCCCCCTGCCTCCGACCATGCCCGACCTCGCCTTGCGCTAGTGACCAAGTGCGGGCCACCCCTACCACCGACCCGCGTAGGACCTCTGCCGGACGAGCTCCCACCGTCGAGTAGAGAGGCGCGGGATGAGGCGGGGACCGGCAACGCAGCCTCCCGTGTGTTGCTCTGGTCGCGCCGGGATCTAGGGCTGGTGGAGGGGCGAGGTCCAGGACTATGGTTCAGCAGGGAGAATGGATAAGATTAGTGGGAGGGGGAGGAGCCGCCGGGACGAGCATGAGGGGGAAGAAAGGCAGCAGGACCACAGGAGGAGGAGGGGCGGTTGCGAGCTGCAGACTGCGGGCGAGTGGAGGCGGCGCAGGAGTGCATGCTGCCATGCCGTGGGTTGGGAGCGGGAGAGGTAGAGTTGATATGATAATCATAACAAGAGATACCAAACTCACTTTTTTTTCTATCTTCCTGAAAACATTGTCATGTTATAAAAACATGTCCTGGTAACGGGTAAATTGTCCTTATCGAGACCGGGCTATAAATGATACGCTGTTAGCGGGACCTAAAAGAAAGTCAAGTTGCACCAGTAGTAGCTAGCTTGTTTCCGGCAGGGCCGCAGGCAGGAGACTACATTTGCACAATGTTTTTAGGAACAGTTGTTGGATTATTATGCGTGATGAGTCAGTGAGTAGTAACAAAGCTTAACTCTTGCACATAGGTTTTTGCAGACACGGCAACAAGTAGCACACATGTATTATATACTGTGTATCTTATTAATATCATCATTAGCAGCAGGGTAAGGGTTACGAGTTATTTATGATATAAACTGACGATAGACGACATATGTTGCCGTCCCTTCTTAATTCTGACCATGAGCCCGTTGCCCCCTCTTGTTAATCCTGACCATGAGCCCGTTGCTCATCTGCAGAAGGACCGAGAGCTTTGGCTGCACGGCTTGGCCCTCTACCACCTCCACGTCAAAGTTCCACGCCACTGCTGCAGCGATGGACATCATCTGCGTGACCGAAATGTTCTTGCCCGGGCAAGACCCGGGCCCCGTGTTGTAGGACAAGAACTTGTACGACGGCACGAAGCGTAACCTAGCCGGCCGGTCGTCCTTGGAATCGGAGAGCCACCTCTCTGGCCTATAGTCGCAGCAGTCGTCACCCCAGACGCCCTCCATCCTCGCCATGGAGTACAGGAGGACCATGATGGTGTCGCCGGCGTGGACAGTGTGGCCGCTCGGCAGCACGTCATCGGCGCCAGCTACCTTGCGTAGGATCGGGATCGGTGGGTACAGCCGCAAGGACTCGAACAAGGCCGCTCTTAGGTAGACGAGATGTTCCAACTCCTCGGGCTCGAAGATCACCATGTCGCCGCCACTGTTCGTGGCCGACGACGATACTCGTGATGGGTTGACGACGATGGGCGCCAGTTCGTTGCGGACAGCGGATACGACTCGCGGGTGCATAGCGAGGCTGTACACGAACCACGGCAGGGCAGAAGCCATCGGATCACGCAACGCGACCAGGAAGTTGATGAACGTCCTGTGCATGAAGTCGGTCGGCTCCTGGGCGTCGTTAAAGAAGTCTGGATCGTCATCATCGTCGATGTAATGGGACAGGATGTCGTCAGCTGTTGTTTGCCGGCGGCCGGAGGCCATCCTCGTCTGGATTTTTCCACGACGAAGTCCCACAACAGCGCTTCCGCCGCTGCAGCATTCCTTTCTGGGCCAACTTTAAACCACCTCATCGCCTTCCAGCAGAGCGTGGGCAACATGTGGCGGAACAAGGCCACCTCCATGACAACATCCATGGCCGCCGCCACGGGTACCACCGGCGGCTTGCTGCTAATGAGGCCGGTCGACAAGGAGCATGGGTCCTCGCCGAAGACAAGTGTGACAGTCGTGTCGAAGACAAGCCTCCCAAGCATGTCATGGATGTCGAACGCCGTCCCGGTGGCAGCCATGCGGGACAGCAAAGGGATGAGGCCTCCCGCCACCTTGTCACGGCAGCTTCGGGACACGGCGTCGAGCAGCGGTGGACTGGTGAGGACCTGATGGATCTTCCTGCGCTGCAGCCGCCACGGCTCGCCATCTGTGGTGAATATACTGCCCTCCAACAGTGGAAACACGGAGGCGAAGTCGTCACCTTTAGGGTACTTGGCAAAGTTTTTTGTGCAGATGTGGTTGACGTTCTCTGGGTCACAAGTGAGGAAGAAGCAGCTCAGGGTCGTAAGTGGTGGGCCGCGCAACCTCAAATTAAGCGACTTTGCAAAGAAGGTCGATGTGACAGAGTCGTAGAGGCTGCGGCGGCTGTCTAGGACAGATAATATTGAAGGGAGAATGCCCAGTATCGGCCACTCCATAGGGAGCAATGCATTCTTTGATCTCCTGTACCTGATATAGAGGCACAGGGCAATGGGAATCAGTACCACAGGTCCTACTGCAACAAAGAGGAGAGCCATCCCTTGCTTTTTACAAGTGTGGCTACTAATATTTCACGGGGGCATAAAACTGGAGTGTTGGCTGAGGTACAATTTATAGACAAACTTACACTACCATCTACAGGAGCATTATCATGGTTTGGCTCGGGAAACCCTCATTAATAACACCAGCTGTGCCAGTTTAGAGCTTTGATGGTCAAATAAAGTAATGGGTACGATGGTGATGAGTTGGGTCACCCCACCGGTAAGGGCAGTCCCAATGAAAGAAACTAACACACGTTTTCCATAGCAAAAAAAACCATTTATAGAAATCATTCTTCACAGTAATAGTGTCTTCGAGTAATAATTGTTTTCTCTTTCTCTCTCCTAATTCCACCAATGGGAAGAATTGCATTAACCCTAAAGAAACTACTGGTTTCTCCCCCAATGATAAATTCATGGTTTCTTGTACATTGGGTCAAGAGTAGACATAGTTTTCTTCATGAAGAAACCATTTCTATGATTTGTGCTCTCTTTCCTCATTAATTTAGCTGCTACATCATCATTTTTGCTCGAGGGTCTAGCCGACTTTTAATTAGGTCGGCCAACGTCTAGTGTATGTCCGCATCTGACCCTGTGCCTTCAACGAAAAGCACAATACGCAAAAGACACCTCTCTCGGGAAACCCTCATTAATAACACCAGTTGTGCCAGTTTAGAGCTTTGACGGTGAAATCAAGTAATGGGTACGATGGTGATGAGTTGGATCACCCCACGGGTAAGGAGGTAGATTGCTCAATGTATGGTCTAGCAGACAGGAATCATTTGACAACAACCTAGAAATAAAACTACACGTATGAAAATGCTTGGGGTGTTTGTTGATGGCTTGTTTTGATTGCATGAACATATGGTTGTAATACACACATCCCATACAAAGCTATGATCCGATTTGAATTCAAATACATTTCAAAACCAAATTATAAAGATTCTGAGAAAAATAAAAATATAACAGAAATAGGAAAGAACCAACCGGCCGGGCTCATTCCCAGCCTAGTCAGCACACCTGGCCGCTTCCTCTTCTCTGTCTCCCTTTCATTTTTCTATCTCTGCTAGACGCCCGTAGCTTGTAGACGTGTCAGCTTGTCGAGGGCTCACCATGTCGTTCTAATCCAACGTCTGCCCAACCAGCTAATCTGGACTGCAATAAAAATGCCAGCCCGATTAATGCAGCTGAAACTACAGTGGTTGAAAGAAAGGGGCGGCTGTCGTCCTACCGAAAAGAAGACGGCGACGACGACGACGGGCAAACATGAGCTCTCCACGCCTCTGTTCAGCAAAGGCTTGAAGGCTGCCGTGTACCGTCGCGTCGTGAACAACTTTGTTAGCAGGGGCATGGATTTGGAATTTGAATTGGGGATGGGAGAACAGCACGGCTAGGAACACAGTACCTGCAGAGGAATATTAGACTATTCGAATTTGGTTTACAAATGCCACGAGCCTCTCTCCCCTCCTGCCTTTCCCTTAAGTACTCGAATCAGCTCCTGGTCTTATCCCCTCAGGAAATAAATCCAATCCGTTTCAACTCTAAAACTTACCCAAAACACGATTTAGAACAAAACCGGTTCAGAATCAGGGTACACCGGTAGTACCGGTGAAAGACCACCAGTGGTACTGGTGACCACCCCAACCGGCAGGCAACCACCTAGTACCATGAATGAAACATAAAGCATATACTTTCAAATATACCATCTCTGTTTAAATTATATAAGGCTTATTTCATTTCTTCAGTTACAAACATTTAATTAATATACAAAACCTTTTTAAGAAAAAAGAGGGTTGATATAACTATATTTGTGTTGGAAAAAAAACATATTCTTTTGATGGAACTCCAAGGGCTGGAAGTCCCTACAGAATTTTATTGAAAAGACACAAAAGAGTTATAAAAGTTACAGAAGCTATAGCAGCTAAGAAAGACACATTAGGGAACTAAAATGGAGAGGAAGAAATAACAACACAGAGCAAAGTCACAACAGATTTTGGATCCAAGCTTGGGCCGCCCGTCAAGACAGCCAGCGACCTCCTCTACGGCCGTCTACTTCGTCTCACTTAGTCACCGGTCGTCTCGACTCGACACGTGTTCTGCAGGCACATCCACGCTCAGGTACATGTGTCGTGCACCTATTCCTTCCAGCACCCCCAGCTACCCGCCAGACACTCGAGTTGTCGGGCATCCTCGGTGCCTCGGTCATGAGGAGCGCGTGGCTGGATCGGCCCTTCGTGCAGCCTCCTCTGAGCTATAAGTTCAGCATCTACTTCGGCAACCTGCACTTCGACTTCTCCTTCGACGATGAGGAAGCCACTATCTGCAACGACTCCAATGACAAGTCGGGCTACCTCATGCTCAGCTACGGATCGGGTGTTGCGACTTCCCCGTCGGCACCGCCTTCTCTCTCACTGGTGGGTTGGCCGGGCGTGGACACGCCGCCTCGTCGAACGGTGAAGAGATATCACGTGCGAGAATTGGGCCCAGCGGGGACAGGCTAGAGGGGCCCAACCGGCATTGGCCGGCCCAGGGGGCGCTGCGGGCGGGCGCCACCACCACCGCCGCCACGTCATCATCGCCTCCATCTTAAACCGTCATCAAGTTTTGATTAAATTAGGACTTTTTTGTGTGAAAGGGATATTCCAACTCTATAAGGAAACCTTTAGAGAGATTGCTTGGATTACAAGTCCCTAGGAGGACCATATAAATAGGGAGCATGTAATCTCTTTGGGGACAAGTAAAAAGAATAGTTCCAGGTCTTTCACTCTCCGCCACATCCATCTCCACCGCTCGCACCACCCCCCTTTGCCGCGCACGTGCCGCCACCTCCTCCCTCCCTTCCTCTCCTCCCCAACCGCCCCCAACTCCCACCGCTGCCGCCCCCACCATCATCTCCGCCGCCCGAGCTCGCCGTCGATCGTGTCCCAACCGCCGAGAATCCGGCCCGGTTTGGGAACCCCCCAACACCCACCCACACACACACACACACACACACACACACACATACACCAGGATAGAGGCTTTGTAGAATAGAGCCTTGTTGAATGCTACGAGACAAATTTGTATGTTGAATCCATTTTTTTTTTTTGAGAATGACACGGTACTACGCAGACGCTCACAAACGCACGCACACTCACCCCTATGAATACGGAAGCAAACCCTACCCCTCTATGAAAACACGGACGCAAACCTTACCCTCTATGAGCATCTATGGAGGACTGAGCACCTGGCGGGCGGAGGAGATTCTCAAAGTCACCATTGGCGCCTCGTTGTCAACAGGAACATTAAACACCACTTAATGCATAACGCCGGTAAATCCTAGAAAAATCCCAAGAAAATGCATAGCGTTCCTTTGGACTATCCTACCAATGAACTACAAGTCAATTCGTTGTTGAATCCAATTATTAATCCTAATTCCTAAAACATTGTACATATACCTAAAGGTCCAACATTTTAGAATCAATCCAAACCGCATCTAAATGGATGAAAAATTCATCACGTTCAATCCTTGATTTTTCTCTGTGAGCATTGACGATGAGATCAATGACCGGAGAAAATATCCTCATTGGGAGTGCCCAAGAGCACCACAAATTAGTCGTCTGCCAATGAAATCAACACCTACAACAGACGTCGTGGCAATCACAGAAGTCATCACAAGAAACAAGATCCTGACAGAAAATCATTTAAAATATAATAAAATTATCTTGATGTCTAGACTTCAATTATCGGAATCTTATTTTTTTCCTATTGTAATCCATGCCACCTGATCAAGATCCTGAAAGAAAATCATTTAAAATATAATAAAATTATTATTTTTTTTCCTATTGTAACCCTGCCACCTGATCAAGATCCTGACAGAAAATCATTTAAAATATAATAAAATTATCAGGAGGGGTTCGAGGCTACCTAGAGGGCTCTCTCTTGGCCCTCAATTTTTGACAGACCAGGAGCGACCTGGCCCGATCCAATCCACTTTGTACTTTATATACCACCATCAAGATGTGGGCCCCTATCCCGACAGTGGTCTATGTGTTCTACAAGAATCGAGAGAGCCCCGTCAGAAATCAGAACAGCGCCAAGCCTGCTAACTCTTACCCCCAACACACCCCCGAAGCTGGGGTTATAGGCCTACGCTACTAGACCTGGCGAGAGTAGTTTAACGCCTCCTTTTTTTATGTAAGTTTAGTGTTCTAGAGCATCTCCAACAGCTTTGGCAAAACTGGTTTGGCAATTTTCCTATTTGTCAAATCTGAAATGTAAATGCCAAGTCTAAAAAAAAAGTCATCTCTAACCGTTTTGATAATTTGGACTTGGCAAAAGAAAGAAGTGGGCCTAAGAGAGACCAGTAGTTGGAACCTGATCGCACGTGGCTCAATCGTCGCTTCTTCGAACTGGGCAGCACAAGTCACAACTGATAGCCAAGGACCAAGGTCATGATCGAGCGTACGTCCATGTTGCACGACCTTACTCGCAGCCACTGTCGTGGGCCTCTGATCGAGCTGGGCAGCACAACTGACAGCCATGAATGCCCTGACGTCATTATGATCCAATGATAGCCAAACTTGTAGTATGGGGTGAAAGTCGCACTTCTACCTATTTTTGAAATACCGAGCGAAATACCAAAGGTCTTTGGCATTGTCCATTGGCAAAAATGCTAAAGGAGAGGGAATATTGGCCAAACTCACCAAAATGTCAAACCGATTTGTAAAAACTGTTAGAGCATCGCCGGCGCTTCCCCGGAGCGGGCGCCCGGTGAGCCGGCAATAAAAGAATTTATGTGCCGCGGCGCCCCCTTCCCTCGATGGCGTAGCGCGAGATTTGACACCGGACACGGCGGGTTTATCCCTGGTTCAGCCAACGGGGCCCTACGCCCAGCGGTGGTGAGTCCTCGTTCGTGTTACCTCGCTCACGGGGTGAGAGCCTGTAGTAGGGAATTTACAGGCGGTTGCAAGGGGAGAGACACTGATCTCAGGCCTCGCGATCGTGGGTATGGTGGTGGTGTTTTGCTCTAACTGTTCGGTTTTCTATCGGTCGCCCCCCGTTAATGGGGTATTACTCCTCCTTTTATAGTGGAAAGGAGGTGGTAACATTTACATTGGCAGGTGCTTAGGTGGCTAATTCCCCGAGGTTGCACCGGGGTTGCATGTGCGCGGCCGAGGGTTGACGTCCCGTCGTGAGCTTGGATGATGACACGCGTCTTGATCCGATGACGATCGTGCCACTCCCTGGTGCAACCCCGAGGGCCTGTGAGGCGTCCCTCACAGTCCGCATGGCGAGGGGTGGCCCCAAGTAAGTTTGGGGGCGACGTGTAGCGTGCCCGAGGGTCCCGCTCAACGCGGGCGTCGTGGCGGTTGTCCTCGGAAATGAACAGTGCTCCCTGACTTCCCGTGCCGTGTGGTGTAATGCGTCACCAGCACAGCTTTGTGTCCCATTAGTCGGATTGGGGAGGGATTTGGCAGGTCGATTTGACTGAGCGTAATCGATAGCCTGACGCATCGCCTGCTGTGCGACCGCATTAAATGCGGTTGTTCCCCTTCCTCCGGGACGGAACCTCCCATGCCCGAGGGTCGCTGACCCTTGGTGGGATAGTTGAGCCGCCTGCCCCAGGCTTGAGAGCTGGTCTCCCTCGCGAGGCGGGTTTGTACGCCCGAGGGTGGCTAGCCAGGCCACCCTCGGTCGTAGTGGCGTCCAAGCGCCCGAGGATTGCTCTCGGGCGGGACGGAGATCGGAGTGTGGTCCGAGGCTTGCGCTGGCAAGTAATGACGTCGTAAAGCGTCCTGGTCCTTCGATTCGTGGAGTTCCTCAGCCCCTTGTCATTCCTGAGCGTAGTCGCTTCTGGTTGACAATCTTGGCTATGGAGGTGGACAAGCTGGTCGTAGACCTGGCTTGTCAGTTGGGCCGAGTATCTGTACTCAGCGTCCGTCATAGTGATGACTCATGTGGGCCGTTCATGGGCCATCGCCGTCTTCATTGGTCGTCGTGGCTTCTGGGCCTGGCCCTCGATCGTCCAGGGGCCGTCCCTTCGTGTGTGGGGTAATGGCAGGCTGAGTTTTACCTGGGCCTAGACGGGCCGACGGTTTCTCATTGTCATGAGAATGTCTCGGGGCCCAATATTTTTGGTCCCCGACAGCATCGTTTTTCAGCTTTTGGCAAAAAATGCAAATGTCAAACTCATTTGCAACACTGTTGGGGATGCTTAATCCCTCCGGTATTATTTTTTCCCCTACTAGGAAAGTAGGATATACGTGTATACATACTCTTATTATTATCAAAATATACGTGCATTACATCGATCAAAACGGGCCTCCGATGGGCTACAAGCCCTTGGAGTGGATTCTATATGGGCTGCACCACAGACAGAATACCACCAGCTCGTGTCATCATCACATCCTGTAGCTAATCCCGGCCCCTAAAAAATTACAACGTGACCACCGTGACATACTGACATTCATGGGTGCGGTTGAGGATGAGTGTGGCGATGTCGGCGGCGGCTGATGAGGGCCCACACACCCCCAGACCATGATGAGTAGGACCGGGACAACAACAGGTGGAGGCGACGCCTTCTCCTTGTCCTGGCCACCGTCACCAGCGGCAACGAAGCAGCAGCCTGGTTGGCTGGTCATGGTCACCGTACCTTGTTGTCGTGTTCACCCTGCGTCCGGGCGGACACGTTCAAAGTGAAGGGATACGCACGGCCGGAAGCGGGAGAAAGATGATGACATGGACTCACCGGCGCCGGTGGCTATCTGCGGGAGGATCGCCGGCCGGCCGGCGGATTGACTGTTTGGAATGGAATGGATGGCTGGTCGACTGCTGCATGCCGATCGATGCGGGATGCATGCGAATGATGCGATGCGACGGACGGCCGGGTCGGACGGAACGAAACGACGAAACGAAAGAGGTGATGATCGAGCAACAGCAAGTATCGACGATGACCTGCAGATCGAGATGCCGGGCCGCCGACCACGTACGGCCACCGGCCGGCCGCCGGGAACGGAGAAGAATAAGATGATGAGATCAAGCTCGAGTGCAGTGGGCGCATAGGATTTGTGTTACGCGGATCGTATCCATGCTGGAGTTATCGTTTTGGTCTGGAACCCAATCGGATTTGTGTTACGCAGGGCGGCAGGCGTAGTCCCGTCCCGTTCCATAGGCCGTGCTGATCTATAAATATGTCCTGTTAGTTACTTACTAGCAAAGTGCCCGTGCGATGCAATAGGAGAAAAAAAGCTATTGAATATTATTGAAAAAATGATATCATAAATCCAAAATCCATAACATAAATTTATATAAGCCGTACCTAGTTTGATATCTTTCCATGTTCATGTAAAAGAATTCGTTGTCCAATCAGGACTTGATTCCAAGTATGATTTGTTTAATACAATCCATGGTCGAGTTGGACTCGTATCTCTATCTAGGACTTGTTTCCTAGTATGATTTTGTTTAATACAATCCATGGTCGAGTTGGACTCGTATCTCTGTCTAGGACTTGTTTCCTAGTATGATTTTGTTTAATACAATCCATGGTCGAGTTGGACTCGTATCTCTGTCTAGAAAGCTGGACATCGTAAATTTACTCGCTTCATTAGTAGGTATAGATATAGATATAGATAGATTTTATGTACCTTTTTCGTATTTTCATATTCACATGCATATTTAACTGAATGTAAAACATGAAAATAATTTAATGGAAACACGGACGTACGCCTAGTAGAATGTGTGGAAAATAAATAAAACGGTATGGAAAAAGAAAAGGTAGCCGAACTTAACTGGAGCCCGAGAAAAGAAACAAAACAAAAAAAAAAACAAACTTGTGAACAACAAAGGAAAACGGAACCAATTCGTGAGTCTCATGACCGACGCACAGGATCGATATCTATACATAACGTAATCGAGTAGTCGGAGTACTGATCGGCCGCGCACTCGATCAAAGCAGCATGGTCGGCGAGTTGAGCAGCAGGGAGTCGTCGTGATGTGTGGAGGCGTGAGAGCGGGGACAGGGCGTCGATGCGTGAGAACGGAAGGAACTCGAGTGCTCAAGGAACTCCCCTAGTGGCCAAGGACATTTTATATAGGGGCTAAACTCAAGTAGCCGGAATCAACTCCATGATTAAGAAAGGAATATACGCAGATTGCAACGCATCTCCTCAACATGTAGCTCTGAAATCCATTAATAAACCTGTCCACGTATATATACGACATATCCATATCTCTAGCGTTTGACTCGCGTACGTGCCGAACCATTGTTTAATATTCCATCCGTTGTGGACTTGTTTTGTTTGCTCGTGGCCTCTTGGACCACGGCTCTCGATCAGATAGAAACTGGTGGACAAAAATTTTGGTGTTGGGTCTTGGCCTCTTATGCCATGGCTCCTGATCGGGCAGAAACTACAGGGGGCGGTGGACCGAAATTTGAACGGAAACTTTTGGTGAACATAAATTTTATAGATATAGATATACAAAGCTCGTGCAAAAAAAAAAAATCCTACGTGTGATGATTTTGCTAGATAATAGAATGATCTTTCGTTCATACAATGTGCTAGGGTATTAAGAGCAAGATATTACCCAGATGGTAAGCTTCTGGATGCTAAACTGAAGAGTGGGAGTTCATTTACTTGACAAAGTATATTAGCAGGTTTGGATTGCTTTAAACGAGGATGCATTTGGCGTGTTGGGGATGGATCACAGATTAACATATGGGATGATAATTGGATACCATCAAGTCACAATATGAAAGTCTTAACGCCGAGAGGGAATAATTTGCTCACAAAGGTGGATGAGCTCATTAATCCAATTACAGGAGTATGGGATGAAGAATTAATAAAGGCACTGTTTTGGGAAATAGATGTAAACAGAATTTTGCAGATTCCCCTTAGAAATGGAAGAGAGGATGTTGTGGCTTGGCATTATAATAAAAATGGATACTTCTCGGTGGGATCTGCTTATCATTTACAATGGGGTTATAAGTTTGGAGTTAGTAGAAGTAACGATCAGGCTGGAGGAGTGGGAGATGAACAAGTTTGGTCTAAGCTCTGGAAACTAGATGTTCCTGAAAAAATTAAAATATTTGGATGGAGAGTTCTGCATGGGCTAATTCCCTGTAAAGGGATTCTAGCGAACCGGCATATCGATAATTCTAGCAGCTGCCCTGCTTGTCATGAAAGCTGCGAGGATATTAAGCATGTTCTCTTCACCTGTCACCGAGCAAAGGAAATATGGCGCATTCTTGGAGTATCACAGAAAATAAGTCATGTGCTAGATGTACACCAGTCAGGCTCAGATGCAGTAGCTGACATAATAATGGTCTCTAAACAAGTAGAGGAATTAAATCAAATTGGCTTAGCTGAACTGATCCCGACGGGGAGGTTGGTATATTTGGTGGGAACGCCGTAAGTTCGTTCATGGAGAATCTATTCAAAATCTGACAAGATCGGCACTGTCAATTGCTACTCTGACGACAGACTTTCAGAGATCAGAGAAAAAGAGTAATAAGAAGCAAGAAGTGTGGAAGAAGCCTCCGGAAGGCAAACTGATGCTGAACATTGACGCATCCTACAAGTTCGAATTAAGTACTGGCAAAGTACAGGTGCGATCATAAGAGATTCAAGTGGGTCTTTTGTAGGGGCCAGGGTGTGCTACTTTGAGAATATGGCTGATGCTGCTACAGCGGAGGTATGTGCACTCAGAGAAGGATTGATGCTGGCGCAAACGATAGGATGCAATCGGCTGATGGTTCAATCAGATTGTTCCGAGGTAGTGGAAACAATGAAACAAGGAGGCTTCTCAGCAACAGTAAGTGCACCAGTTTATGATGATTGCTCTATGATGTGGCAAGATTTTATGTCTATTAGTATTGAGCATTTTGTAATCGTGAAGTTTAATTGTGTGGCTCACTTAATTAGCTAAAGCAGCTATGCAGGATAAGTTATCATGTAATTGGGTCGATGAACCCCCTAGGTTTATCCTAGGAGTTTTGGTGAATGATGTAACTATTTTTCAAAATCAATAAAGTGCGCCAAATGGCTTTCCTAAAAAACAAACGCTGTAGTGGGCTTCGGTGAGAGCAGCTATGCAGGATAAGTTATCATGTAATTGGGTCGATGAACCCCTAGGTTTATCCTAGGAGTTTTGGTGAATGATGTAACTATTTTTCAAAATCAATAAAGTGCGCCAAATGGCTTTCCTAAAAACAAACGCTGTAGTGGGCTTCGGTGAGGGCCAGTATTGCACAGCCTGCGCTCGTCCCGTCCGCTTTTGTGTCTGTCTGAGTTGGATTGGGATTTGTCCTTTTCTATTTGTTGTTGGCAGCAGAGACAAGCCGGAGGGGCGGCATGGGCCTTGGCCGTTTGGCCCAGGCAGGATATATACGTGTAGTAAAATAACCGGACTTTTCTCAAAAAAAGTAAAAGAACCGGACAGGGCAGACATATATATGTAATAAAAAGAACCGGATAGGGACGGAAATTTTGGTAGACAAAAATAACTGGACAGGGAGACGGAAATTTTGTGCGAGACAGTAGACACAATTGAGAGCTGAGATGGCTGGCCGGCTTCTACAGAAGGTCGCCTCCACCTGGATATCTAGATCTAGCTTCCTGCTGGCAAGGGGCGGAGGCGCTTCAGCTCCGGTAGGTTGCTCTTGGGATAACTATAATAATATGGATCTAGAAGAGTTTCAAGAAAATCTGGTTCTCAATCTTTTGATGGAGCTACTAACCTTTGTTCCATCTTACTACTCGTGTACCCTAGATTATCTCCAATTGCATGAAGCCATCAAAGCGGACCTTCTCGTCTCATAGGAGTGAATTTTCTATGAAAGAATGGGCAGCTAATTGTGACGCCAAAGAGGCTAGATTCAAGGCTGAATTGGCAGCGTAAGTCTATCCTATTTTTTTTTATTAATCTTTGAATAATTAAACTCTACTAATCGATCTTTTTAATTGATTTGAATGAATTTTTTTTTTTATCATATACGCAAGTTGGATTTGTATCTGACATGACAATGTAATATTCTTTTGATATTGGTGTTTAACTATTTATAAATCAATCTATAATTTAATTTTATTGGTTTTATTTACAATTTAGAATAAATGAAAGCTATTATTTTTAACTTTTGGGTTAGTCTTTTTATAGGCCAAAAAAACCAAAGCTGGTTTTGAGTTATTTTATATGTATGTTTTACCATTCGTTTTTCTTTTGTTATTCAGAATGGAGGCTCAGTCCAACGAATTTTGGAATACTATGAAGTGGTTGGGGACTTTCTCTGGCGTCTGTTGTCTAGTTGGGATCCTTTCTCAATTAGAACTGGAACACATAAGAAATATGAAAAGTCAAAGTCGCAGAAGAAATGTGAGAAGGCAAAGTATTTCCTAGAGTGGCTCTACTCCAGGCCTAAGCTGCTAATTGCACGGCTCAGAATCCAAAATTATAAGAGCTTCAAACTTTGTCTGGTTTAATTTTATTTGTACCTTTTTTAGATCAAATTTTGAGACCTTAATTTTAGACTTTATGGTGCTTTTGTCGATCTTGTGTAGTCATCTATCCATGTGGAGAATTTAATTTGTGTTATTGTTTAATATATAAGTTCCCCAAATGCTATTACATTTTTTTTGAACTTGCTGATAAATATTGTTAATCATAAGTTAACACTGGGTGTTTGGTTCCTAGCCGGAACCCGTCATGCCAACTATGCGCTTAAGTCGAAAATAGCCACCACACTTGTAACTTGGAATGCTTAAACAAACATCATCTTTTCATCAATGGTGAGCCGTAAGCAACGTGGAAGCTAAAATAGTTTGTATGTGCATTACTACTACTGCCTCGCAAGTGTTTTTGATATGGCAATGTAAGTGCATAAGCCATAGAAACGGTTTCTCCATTCTAAATTATAAATCATTCTAAGAATAATCTTGTATATAGTTAATAAAACATCTAGAGTTTGACCAAAACCCTATCCGGTGCCACCGAATACAGTCACATGCCCAACCCCGAAAACACTTCCTGCTCTGCCCCCATCACCCGCGATCCGAAAGCAACTCCAACAGTTTCTCATTTGTGTTTGACATTCTTATATTTTTGCAAAAAAGCTTAAAAACATGTCTCCAAACAATTTTGCATTTATGTTCATCTTGGTTATCTCGTTGGTTACCAACGAATTTTGGAATACTATGAAGTGGTTGGGGACTTTCTCTGGCGTCTGTTGTCTAGTTGTTGTGCACGTGCTGGCAACGAACGAGATAACCAAGATGATCGTCCAAGATCACAGTTGAAAGGGAATTTAAGACTGGCACGAGGCTAGCCTAGCGCTCGGTGCCCAGCCGCCACAACCATCAGGCACCATCACGGAATGGTGGGAGACTTGGCGAGCACCTTGGACGGGCAGCCTCATGAAGGGTGACTCTCTTTTCGCTCTAATAGCCTGGGAAACATGGGAAGAGAGGAATGCACGCTGTTTCCACGGAGCAAGCACTGATGCCCACACACTCCACTCGTCGTGGGGATTAAGTTCCAAGCATGGTGGCGGATACAGGCTAGTGCTAAGCACCTTGGTCGTTAGACTAGCAGTGTTTTGGATAGGGGTGAGCCATGTAAAATCGCAAGTCTTTTGTGATCAAGGAAAAGAAGGGAATTTAAGACCCATAAACGCAAGTCATTTCTTGTTGAATCCAATTGCTATGATCTGAGCCCTAGAATGGGATCCGATTCTACCTATAGATCCAAACAAGGCAGGATTTGGAACCGTAACAGTGAACACCATTCCGTCAGCAACAAATCAAGAAACATAAAAGCTATTTAGATAAAGGAGAGCTCTCACAATTTGGAAAGGAAGGACACGATGGAAGGTAAAATGGCCGAAAAAGACAAATAACTAATTGACTCAAGAGACATCGAGCTCCACCGACCTTGTCGGAAAAACATTCCATAGCATGGGAAGAAATCGTCTCCAGTACAATTTTGAATTGGGAAGACGAGTTTACATTAGGATGATATATGGAAGAACAAAGCTAGCAACAAAACTTATGAAAACGGGGGAAAGAAAAGATGAAAATAAGATCAGCCCTGACTACAAAATGCTTACCACCATATTAAATTTCCAAATCAGGGCCGTAAGACGCGCTCAATGCACAAGTATATCCACCTGGTGCAAATTCCTCACCTTGTTTTCCAACACAAAATTGTCGCAAGTCAGTTTGTAAGACTGTTCTGCAATTCACTGAGTGCTGCCATCCGCGATGTCGGTATTCCGCCAGTACGGCCAGGAAGATCCATCTGTCTGCTCACTGCTGTCTTGAAATTCATGCAGAAGTCGTAGCTTTGATAAAAGCTTCGTAATGTTACATGACAAAAACTAAGTCCAATGGTACCAAGTCAGTGAAGTAGTCACAATCGAGACAAGCATGCAAGGTGATTAGTCTACTACCACTGCACAATGAGATGCACATCACTTTCACCAAGGAGCGTCTCTTCTAACCAAAATACTGAATGGTGAAACTTGAACAGCTAAAGCCACCGAGAACACAGAATATGGTAACAGTAACATATGCAGTTATGCAACTGAGATGTCCACTGTCAACTTAAGACCTAAATATTTCTACCAGGGAAGGAGTCATACGTATTTCAGTACAGCGTCCCACTAAGTTGCTAACATCCCTAAGAAAACTGTTCTGGAAGGAAAGAAAGGTTGCCATCGCCAACCATTCAGAAAGAACACCTGTAAAATACCAAACCAACCAGAAATTGAAAACGACGACCAGAACACAACCTTAACAAAACCAAGACAAATAATGACAGTTGTGATACTTCATAACAGATGAGTGATATTCTATCATTCTATGACACAGATAACTAAAAGACATTCATATAACAGACTGTAATTTACCCACAGCACTAGTAACAAAGACAGGTAACCAAGTTCAGCCAGGAAAGGCAAGATGGATGTTCTTGACCAAACCATATGATAATTTGATGTTCTTGACCATTATCCGTAGTGATTAGGGAAGGCAAGACTCCATTGCCTACTCCAAGACCCCGACTTTCGACTAATGTCTCAAGGGGAAGAAACTTGTAACGACAGCAGCGACTACTGACACATGTACCCCACATTCAGACTGAACCTTGACGACGACGCTGGACCTTCTTGACCCTCATTACTGTTCTAGGACTCACTGTAACAGTAAGGACATGACATATCAAGCTATGTGCAAGCAAAATGAGGACAAGAACATAATTAAAATAGTATTAATATATAATAAGGCATGCAACTTAATCTTCTAAATAAAGGTTTAGCAAATCTTGGGGGCCATACTGAAGGTTCTGAAAAACAGACCTGATTGTCCTGATCTGTGGCTGAATCATTTGCATTGATTGTCTGTGATGGCTTTTCCGCTCCACATTGGGGACGATTGCATTTTGTTCGGAAAGGATAGTTTATGTTATTGCACTGCTCACACTTCCAACTGCCCTCTGGCATCTTTGGTTCTATCAACAAGAGGTTGTGGTGTGAATTTGAATAAAATTGATGGAACAGTAAATTATATAGACCATTAGATAAACTAGCCCATAAGTTATGTGAGTTATGTGCGAAAATCCAAATAAAACAAACTAATTCCTTCAAAGAAATGCCAGCGATGATAAAGATTACCAAAATTTACTAATTTAAAGGCATAGGTTATACACAGAAAAGATCTGGTGAGGTAGGAGCACTAAGCACTTAAAATGTGGAAACTTACTTGAGCCTCTTAAACCATCAGGCTTAGATCCCTGCACAAAGAGTTGATGAACAAGCAATCAGTAAGTAAAGTTGGATTAGTTGATGAACAATCAATCTCTATAAACTACATATAAAAGCCCAAGCATTAGAAATGAAGATCCAGGTTTAGATGAAAGATATACTTTTAGACAAAAATATAGCGAAACTTGTTTGCTTTTAGTTCACAAAATTATTCTGGTAGCCTGATAATACAGCAGATGGTGAAAGTTGTATTGATTTTTTTTTTTCTAAAGTAAAGAAAAAACCTAGAAAAATTTAGTAAATCCAAGGACCAAAGAGAAGATGATCAACAAGTACCCAGATCCCGATGTCCAATAAATGAAAAGGCATACAAGTGGAACGATGGGCTATGGCAGGGCAAATTAGATATATTCAGGTGTGCATAAGCATGGTTTCACCAAACAGTTTACAACAGTAGTGTACAATGAAAACAATGTACACCCAAGCACACAAGTAATCGTGTGGCACCAAAGTCAACTTCAAGCACAATTGCGAGGTTACAATAATAAGTTCAACAAAAGTAAAGGAACATTTAATAACACAATTACAGTTTTTTGAAATGATCTTAATTTAAATACACAAAAGAACTAATATCAGATCGCTTATAATAGCAAGATAAGACACAAGTCCCAAACCTGGTTTTCAGGTCTAGGTGTGTTGCACTTTCTCATATTACAGACTGTGCGAAAGCCAAAGTTGATGTTGTGGCAATTTGGGCACTCCCAATCATTATCACGGCCAGCTCCTGCATCAAAAGATCAGGAGAACGCGCAAAGAATTAATCAAGTGCAAACCACATTTAAATAAGTGAAAATACAAATTCAAAAAGATATACCTGCAGGCTTCTTCTGAGAACCTTCATCAGAATATGAGCCAGCCCTTGTGCCCTTTCAAGTTCAGGAAATATAAATTTAAGGAATCAGAACAGTTATTCCCATGTAGACACAATCTCAGAAATCATAACTATCAAATAAATAGTGAATTAAATTAGCAGAAACAAACATGTTGAAAGTTCTTCATGTAACACAATAGTAGTTAAATTAGCATGAAGTAATAGGTATACAGAAGAAGAATCACAAGAGCACATACCATTGGGCCAGGACTAGCAGGTATTGGCCCATACCTGTCCATGGGCATTCCATACATTCCACCTGTTTATTGAACAATAAGCAAGATAAATCTTGTGAGCAAACACGTGGAAAACATTGGACTGAAAAACATGTATCAAGTGTCACAACCCCAACCAAACAAAGAGGCATAGAAAACACATGGCAGAACACAATGGTACTGCAAAGGGTATTGAGTGAAAATAAATTACATTTTTCATATTCTGTCAAACTAATTGCTTAAAACACTATGATTTGCATAGAAGGAATTATTGAAAGCGTCAGATTTGCCTATTAAATTTGGTAGCTAGATTAATTAATGCAAGGGCAATATCAAAATATGGCATGCATATCATAGCCAGAAGCCCTTTTACCTGCTCCCATCATAGATCCACCAGAGTATGGAGTTGGCCCAGCCATTTGCATTGGCCCGTAGGGGGCTCCCCATTGGTATCGACCACCATATCCATATGGATACGCAGAACCCCGGGAACTGTGGGATACCATAGCGCGGCACTGCAGGCCCATTAAACATGGGGGAGCTATACGGGGGAGCGCCTCCACCAAGGTACATCGACGGTGGCGTTCCTGGGCCCATGTAACCCCCTGACATGGGATAGTGAGGCGGGGTCTGCATAGGCTTCTGCATGGCCTTCTGAAGGGCAAGCAACAGCAGCACGAGGTAAATGCAAACAGGCAAGCGACAAGCAGAATTGCCCTCAGGCACGCTCCACGCAGCGACAAGCGAACAATCTGCAGCAAGAATAATGTGAGGCAAAAATCGTTCTGTACCGTGTGATCTGCTGGCCTGGACTGGTTGCAGTTGCGCATGTTGCAAGTGGTGCGGAAGGCGAAATTGACGTTCTTGCAGCTGGGGCAAACCCAGTCGTCCTCACGACGGCTGCCTGAGAACGAGGTTTATTGTCCACCACCAGGGGGAATCCACTCAGATGCAGCTTATAGATTCGCAGGGTGCGACAGGAAATAACGAGGCGGCGGGGCAAGAGCGACCTACCGTCTGTGCGCGCGCGCTTCCCGGCGGATTGGCTGCGGCTGTCGACCTGCAAACGCACACACTAATTTGTGAGACCTCACCGGATGGCCTAATTTGTGAGACGTCGCCGGATGGCCGGGATACAGAGGGGGTCGACGTGCACGGCGCGGGAAGCTCAAATAACAAAGCTAACAAGCTTCCAGCGTTACTGAGGGGCGGCGACAGCGACTCGAACCCCTAATTAACAGGCGGAATCGAGGAGGTGGGGGCGGTACCTGAGAAGACATGGCTGGCGGTGAACCGGTGCTGGCGGCGGCGGGCAAGAAGCACGTGTTCCTTGAAGCGGGAGGGGCAAGCTCAGACGCCGCCGCGGTGACCGGCGGAGGAGGGGGAATTCGGCGAAGCAGTAGCTAGGGTTTTGCAATTTGCAGTTGTGAACTCAGGTGCACATCACAATAGCTTCTTCCTCCGCCGTCCGCGTCGGCCGATGTACCTGACGCCTCACGGGGACACGGGACGGGGGGACTCGGGCCCAGATGAGAGGTTTAAGCCCATATCTGATACGTGGGCCCTTCCAAACTCGCGTTCAAAGATGTTCAACCCATACCTTCTCCTGAAACGTCGCAAAAAAAAAAAAAATACACCTTCTCCTGAAAAAAAACATTTCAGGTATAAACAGTTGAGAGGATATTTAAACGGTAGAAAATGTCTACAAGCTTCAAAACGTTTCAGGTAAAAACACATTAAAGTGGGACACGAATAATATAAACACTTTTCCTACTTGTGCGTTGAAAGAAATCGGGAGTGTAATGTCTTGCGACACGCGCGGCGGCGCATGGAGTCTGCGTTCAGCGATGTGTTCGGGTCCGTCATTCTGATCGGGTCGTGAACTAGAGCGCCCTACAGCCCCACCCGCTAAGATAGCCGCCACGAGCCCTCGGTTGGCATGCTCATCCTCAACCATTTGTTTCCCACAGACCCCTCGTCTCTCTCTCACTCTCTCTCGCATGCTCATCCTCAACCATTCGTTTCCCACCAGGACGTCTCTCTCTCATTCTCTCTCGCGACCGCCACCGCAAGCTCTTCTCGGTGAAATGGTGACCTCGTCCTCACGTGTTGTGTCCCACCACCTCCCATGCTCGCGGCAAGCTCCTTCCCGACCCATCCGCTACCGGGCTATGGGGGATTTGTCGGAGATTGGGGACCGCCGCCCCCAACCCTTCGCCGGTGTTCGTCGGGCCCTTGCTGCTCGTCGGCAACAAGCACCCACCAGGTTTGTCTACGCCCGCCCTTCTTCCTGTTGTGCGAAATGGAGCTCTCGAACCCTAACCTAGCTATTTTGACCACGACATCATGACGGTCGGGTGGCCGACCCCCCAGTCCCGATTCGGCACTATAACATGGTGGCCATGCCCCTCCGCCTCTTTGTGATTTTAGATCAGGCACGCATAACAGTGGTGAACTCCTACCCGCCGTGATTTATGCATGTTTTGTTTGGGTGCCGTAATTTGGGGATCCGGGGTTAGGGTTACTGTTTGGGTTGTTTGATCTGTCAATGTTGCAATAGCACACGCATCTGTGGTAGTCACCTTCAGGCAATTGCATCCGTGCTATGTTAGATGTTGTGTCACGGTTTGTATGGATATTGTGCTGTCTCGCTCATGTTGCTATAGTACGTTTTGTAGTCGTTTAGTTATTCTCAATTGCGGCGAGGCTTCAATGGCTATAAATTTAATTTTGTGAACAAAATGATTTATAACAGCAGCAGCATGTTGTTTCAGTGTGTTTGGTTCAGTCGGGGAATGAAAAAAAGAAAACAAAGCAAGAGAAGCATGTATTATACTCTATTTGAATTATGATGGTCAAGTTTCTTTTGGTCACCACATAGTTAGGTATGTTTAGTATGTTCTTCCTGTGTTGCCCGTCAGTTGTTGATATGCATTGTGTATTTGTGTTTTCTTATTGCTACGCATTTCATATGTTGACAAAAATTTCCTTGTCATAATCTTTCTGCAGTGGCTAGAGGCACCTGGATTGTTTTAGTTCAAGCTGGTGGTAATGGATTAGCTTACAACTTAGTAGTTCATTTTTTTGCTCAGTAGTGCATATATGATTCAATGCCAAAAGGTTTTCCACAGAGGGTGAGTGTGGACCTAAGACCTGTCTGGAGGCACAGTCTATGATTCAAAATGAATAAAGTGCACCAAATGGCTTCCCTCAAAGAAAAAAACTTGTATGAGCTACCTTGTAAGCCAACTATATGGACTAGGAGCTCAGGTTCAGAGCTTGTCCTTTGTTTATTGTGATTTTAGCCAGCGCACACCAAATTTTTGTCCTTGTCCTTTCATAGAAAAAAAATAATTGTTTGTTGTGATTTGTGCTAACACAGCCTATCCTTTGTTTACTGTAATGTGTGCTTGAACATATCATGCCTTTGTCCTTGTGGTTTGTGCTAACACATTTTGAACTTTGTTAATTGTGATTTCTGTCAACACACCTCATTTTTGTTATTGTCCCTCCATAGAAAAAAAAAAAAATGTTTCTTGTACTGAAAAAGAGTCTTGTCTTTTTGTGATTTGTGGACTGCTTTTCTATTATTTTTATCATGGTCCCTAATAATTTTTTTCGTAGTACTTAGGGAATCCTTGTCTTTTGCTTGTGTTGGGCAGTATGTAAAGGTTATATTCAAAGCTAAGATGAACTATAGGACTACTACTCACAGCACTAATAAGGTTTTTGTACTAGGAAATAGGCTACTGAGAGGAGAATCCACGAAGAACTGAGAAAATAGTATAAAGGTGGAAGATAAGATAGCGAGAACGAGAGCAAGGAGTGTTGTTTTTTTTTTCTTCTTGATTGGATTTTCAATTTTGTGCTGCTGTGGGTTGTGGCTAAAGGCCCTGACCCTGTAGGTGTGGCTCTTTTTTTCTTTCTTGTGAGGAAATGGTGGACCATAACTGAGATTATGGCAGCGAGGGACTGAGGAATTTATCAATTAGATAATTAGGGCCTTGAGATTGTGTGAGTATGTCGTTGCTCTCTGTATTTTATTTGCAAAGTGAAGTATGTATACTGGTCATCTAAAGAATTGCAAACTAGAATAATGTAAATTGCAAATGTAGGGCACCGTAATTGTAGTTCTAAGTATATGTAATTTGTTTGTATGAGTGCTAGTTGGTTTCCCATTTTTCAGCTTGTTTGCTTCGACTCACTTTTTATTCAAATATGCTTCCTTTATTTATATTAATATTGAAGCATGTCTCTTTTGTTTTCACTATTGTGTCGAGGCTAGTATCATCTTGCATACATGCGAGAACCATAGAATGATTCATGTACAACCTCATTGCTTAATGCCACCCTTCAAGTTGCAGTCCTATGCTTTTTCCACCTGTGCACTATCATGTTAGGCTTTATCTTCTACTCTACTTGTGGTCTTGTAGGCTGTTACCTAGAAGACTGTTGATGGGTCCTTAGCTAGGACTGGAGGGTTATAATGAGTAAATTGCAGACCTAAATTACTGCAATTATGGTGTTTACTATGTGCAATATCCAGTCTTTACACTGTGTTGGTCTTCACCCACTCACTCTGTCTCTCTTTTTCTCTGTCTTGGTCGCCCTTCCCTAGAAGCAGCTAGCAAGAGCTCTATCCTCTCTCTCATAAATTTTTATGCATCTGTAGGTAAGAGGGTGAAGCCATTGATCATCGACTACGGGCTTTTTCTATATAACAGAGAAAAAGGGAGCATCCAAGCGCATTCAAGCTCTTCACTCGGTAACCACACCAGTCTTTCCTAAGAATTATGAAATGAGCACAATACGTCCCCTTCTAGTTATTGTTGTTTCTTATTTTGCATATATCATTTCTCTTTGTATTTCTCATACTAATTACTTGTGTTGGTTGCTATGTACATCTCTCTCTCTTTTTTTCCTGGAATCATGTGCAATTAATAGCTTTTCTTTGCCATTGTTGTCAATGCTTGATACAAGAAAACAAACACTTAATTTTCCTTTGATGTCCCCGTGTTATTAAGACTAAGTTTGACCAATCGCATGTTGTGAATTAATGCCGGGTTGAGAAGTTGTAGATTATTCGATGGTTCAGCTATTTGGTCTTTACTTCACGTGTTAGCACTTTCGGCATTTGTGTTTTCACAAATTCTTAGGACATCCTGCCATTCTTTATTGATAACAGTTTTCATCTATGGAAACTTGTAGAAAAACATCGGGAATACTTGGTATTGGGAGTTTGACTTTTCCTATATCAAGGTCGGAGAGAGCCATAGATAGATTTAATCTTGGTGATTGTATCTCTTAGAAATTGCATACTTATTGGATGAAGATAGGCAATAATGTGCTATCTTATTATATCTAGAATATTCTTATGAAATAGCTACCATGTACAATGAATGCCTTCAAGTACATATGGAATGTCTAAAATAGTCAATACTGATATCAAGTTACCACATCTAACACTAGTCGTAGTAATTACATTTGAATGAATACTTTTTTTTTGAACTTTCCATTTCCTTGTCAAAAATAATGTGTGCTTACTGCTTCTTGATTTTTCAACTCAACTTTACCTTGTAATATTGTAAGATCATCAACTTTGTTGACTTGGGTGTTGTTGTACTTGGTTATACATGGTTTCATTGTCACCGCCTCTAGTTAGTTGAAACGCGAGCATCTTCCTCCTTGTAATAAAAACAAATTGTTTACAAACAAGCGGGGACCCCGCGATTCAAGATAACAAAGTACAAAATGACATCGCTTGATTCCCTATATAAACCTTCTTTTTGAAGGCGCCTTTTGAAAGTAACACTTTCGCCGAGGCCGAGTGGGCCGTTAGGCCCTCGAGGCCGAGACGTGAAGTCATCACGGGGACTGCGCGAATTGTGTTTTGATTGTCCCTTGTCTTGTACTTTATATTGTATTTTTTTGTTGATTGTGCTTTGTATACTCCCCTTGTCATGCCCCTTGTATTGCCCCTTTTTATTGTCAGCCTTTTGTTCATCCTCGGTGTGTGGTTGCTCCCTATTCTTCCTCTTTATATATGTGTTCCCCATCTCATGGTAAGTACATGCACTTTCTTCAGGTTTTAGCATGGTTGTTGGCTTCCTGGAAGAGCATCTATACAGATGGCTACGGGGCTGCAGAGGTGACTTGTGACAGGCAGCTCTTCTTGTGGTGCAAGACCCAAGGTACCTTCTATTGGGTTTACTCTTTCCATGATGTAGACTTTTCTTTTGAAGCTTTACCATTTATTAGCATCGTTAGGATCTAATAGTTCAAACTTGTATTTGTAGCTTTATGGATTCATTTGTTCCTTTTTGGAGGTTTTATGTGTGATACATATGAAGCAAATAGCCTCACAAGAAATTCCTACCCTTAGGCCTGCAATGTCCTTGAGAGGAAGTGGCATTACGGCTTAAGCTCACCAAGAAGGTCTACCTTCCATCTTTGTAGAATGGCGCATGATGGGTAATAACAATGGATTTGTTGCACTCAAGGTGTGAGGCTACTTCTAACTTCTAGAATTTTGAAGTTAAATAGTGAATGCTACTTGTGCAACTTGTTGATAGACAAATACTTTTGGATTTGATTGGTATAAAAGTTGTACAATTTTTCTTTACTACATATGGTATTGAGTATAAAAGATGTAGCCGAACCCAATTATTTCACCAACTAAACAGCCCTTAGGAAAAACTTGTTGTTTCTCATATGTGCCAAATGACCTCATATTTAATTCTGCATATATATAGTGCTCGGCCTCGAAGATTGATTGTCATTGATTGAGCTGCTATGACGACAAACTGTAAATTCGTGCGAGTGTTTCATCCAAGTACGAGTGAAGGCGATGCCGATGTTTTTCCTCATGAAGAACAAGGAGGTGGTGAGGAAGATCGTTGGGGCGAACCGGGACGAGGTGCGAAGGCGATGGGACGCCTGGCTGAACCTTGAGTTTTCATCTACTTATGATAAATATAAGCTGGCATTCATTAGCTCAGTTTCTTGGGAGATCTGGATCTGAGAGGCTTGGTGCTCTCGCTCGAGAATCCCTCGCCCCCGCTGTCGTTTTGCATCCGAGAACTTGGTAAGTAGTATGAGATTGCATTCTTGCGGTTTTCTGAACCAATGCTTGTTTTACCTATTGTTTGCCATCCTACATGTTGATCAAAATTGAAATGTCCGTGAAGAATGGCTAAGTAATGTTTTCTTTATGTGCATTCTTGTGATGTGGTTCGAGGGCTTCACTTACATGCTCTTTCACGCTTTCACTCACTTTGAACTAGATTTTCAGCATTTTCTTCGATCGATAAGATTCTTTGGAACATAGATATTTTCCCTAGCAAAACTAATTTTCTGCATCTCCACTTCAGTTGCATTATTTAAAGTTGTGAACTTGTGATGATTGCTCATGGTCATACTTTTGCGTAGAGATTAGGTCTTACTTCCAATTACGTGTTTTATGTCCGCTTAGTAGCCGTGATTGCCAATTTTCAGGTCACTTCCAGTTCGGTGCATTTTCCGTGGCCGCAAAAGGTGCCAAATAAACCGACTGATCGCCGGTGGTCCTTCTATTACGTAGTCCTGATCCGCAGATTCTTCCATTCGGTACTATTTCATATGAACCGATTCCAGAAATGGAATTAGTTGTAGCAAAATTAATGATACAACACATTCAAACATCTGTCCATAACATTGATACAGTTTACCATTGTGTGGTGGTTCCCCTCTTTCACATGAATAAAACTGTATTACGCTGAATTGGTTATTATGTTTGACGATATTTTTCCTTTATATATTGAACGACGTCATGCTTTGATATTCAGTGTAATGCAGAATCGTTGATTGATCTTTTTTGTCGACATTTAATAAGGAATTATAATGGACCATAATTCATTTAATAAGGAGCTATAATGGACCATAATTCATTTAGTAACTCCTGCTCGCTTCCTTATTCTTGATATTGACAAAATATGGTATATTAGTGGATGATACTTTTATAGACCAATGAAATTTGGGCTGCAAAACATTCAGACATTTAATCAGCTAATGAGTTTAATCTCTTAACATTAGGTATTTTTTGTTTTGTTTTGAGGGGGGGGTCTTAGAGTGTTGTTTATTTGTGGTCAGAACTTCCGGTGCCATGCAAACATCATATTACTACAGTATTGTCATTTACCTGTAGGATGATTTTTTAATGTTCGGTAGCACCCTGTTTTGGATCATTTCATCCTGTTTCCTTTCTCATTTTTTCCCTTATGTGAAGTCCAAAGAGAGGCTGCAAATATGGACAATTTTCTATCGACTTAATGAAACATTCTGTTGTGGCATCTACTGTATATGTTAATTGCATTTTTAGTTGTTGCCATTTTAGCATGTGCACCTTCTAATATTTTCCAAAGTGAAAGGATGGCTGTGCTTATAGACAAGTTTTTGCGCTGATTGGTTTTGATCCTCTAATGATAGCTCTAACCTAACTTCTCTGTGTCATGACTTGACAGATATGGGAATAAAAGTTGAGGCCAAGGCATATATTTCAGGATACTTTGACATGGAAGGTTCCATTGTAAATTCTAATGGCAATGTGTTGCCATATCACAAGGAGAACAAACCAAGTGTGTATCTTACTGAGAAGTTCACAATAATAGCTTCAAATGGATCTGTACAATATGACAAGGAAATGATAAAGCGGGCAATGCTTGTGCATGAAGCTACATTATGGAAACAGGTATGTTTCGATGAATTTATAAAAAAGGCATTCCTTGCAGTGGTGTTTTCTTATTCTTGTCTATAGTTCTAATAGCTCATTTCCTGCACCCTTTTTGATGTCTGTGTAGGTGTATGAACTTCACCTACAAATTGCAATCGATAATGCTATAAATTGCAAGTATTTAGAACTGCAATTTTATTACCGAGGAAATGCAATATGTCCCTTTTAAAACAGGCGTCCGATGTGTGATTCAGTTCTGAATAGCAACTAAAATTGTAGTTCTGTATAGCTATAGGACAAAACTGAATGTGTCATTCAGTTTTCTAAATTTAGCTGAAGGGTGGACTGACCTCTTTGAGTGTGCTTATGTGAAGGCTTGAAAAGTTTTTTACTAGTGGTTACTCATATCAAATGTGGTTTAATCTGATAGGTAGTGTGCTCAGCATATTCAGCATTGCTTTTTAGTCTGAATATGTCTCCAATTGAGTAGAATTATTTTTCACTGGGTTTATGTAGCTAATGCAGACTCTAATCGAATAAATAAGAATGGTCACTCACTATATGGCCTTCCAAAATCTGAAAGATCCTGCAAACATAGTAGCATGACAAGTTTGCAAAGGTCTATCTACATGGGCACTTATGCCTCATGGAACTCTGGTTTTTTTCTTATTGGTCGTGATTGAACTGAATTCTTTGTACAGAACAAACAGAGGAAAAGCAAGTAGAGTCACCTACAGAGGACAAGAATGTTTGATCATGTATGTCTTGGAAGGATCGGGGAGGGGAGGAAGAACAGAGGAAAAGCAAGTAGAGTCATCTGACATGAGAAGGAAACGTGGGGGAAGGAGGAAGAACAGAGGAGAAACAAGAACAGAAAAGGGGACATACCAATCCAGTTGATCCTCTTCTCTGACTTCGATCAGATCGGGCCTGGAAGGATCGGCATCTCTCCTTTTCTTGCGGCAGGGTGTAATGGCACTTCTGTAATTACTGTCAATTTGTCCTCTAACGGGTTCGATATGATGCCTGTTAATGTATGCGGGCCCGTTAGGAAGTAGTTGGCACTGCACTTTGCACTGCATGCACGCTTTGGATGTTTTGTTGACAGATGACAGATTCCACCCTTGGATGTTGATCCAAGGGTCTATCATATTGCAAGAAATATTTGTTACTTTTCTTGTGAAAGAGATATAGCAACTCCCTAATATAAAAATACCTAACATTATAACAAAAAAAAAATACTAGAGTTTTGTCCCTAAAAAATACAAGCCCTCCTTTGAAATGATCTATCTAAGCAATCTCCGGTTGTTTAAGCTTCACCTAATATCTAGATTTTTTGTTTCATGCAAAGCAACTCCAACAGTTTCTCATCTCGTGGTTTGGCATTTGCCTTGATTTGCCAACTCTCAAATCCAAATGTCAAATCTAAAAAAAGAGTTCATCTCCAACAGTTTGGCATAATTCATTTGGCAAACTTAGATCTAACTTACATTAGGAACCCTGAAAGAGAAACAAAATTGTGTTTATATCCTTCCACCTCTTAAAAACTTACCTCGGGAACCCCGAGGCGAAAAACAAAATTATGTTTATGTCCTTCCACCTCTTCTAATACGTGCGTTGTGCAGTGAATGCCAAACGTCGCGCAAAAAATGCGCCATTTGCCGGAGAAAATGCCAACTCTCCCCCAAATGCCAAACGTGAATGCAAAACTGTTGGAGGGTGATTTTTGAGGTCTTTGGCAAAATATGCAAATGCCAAACGTGAATGCAAAACTGTTGGAGATGCTCTAATAGCTATATTTACACCACCTTATTACTACGTTTACATTAATTCTTCAATGTAATTTATTGTATAAAGTGATGCAATTTAGGAAAACACGTATATGGCAATTTTTTCAGAAACAAAATTACAAAAAAAAAAAAATTCTATGCATTCCAAATACAGAGAAATATATATCAAATTATTCACAAATGTTGTCAAAGTGTTCAAAATCTTTACACATTTACAAATTTACAAATGGAAACAGAGCGGACAAGAAGAGAATAGGACCTGGGGCTGCATCGGAGGGCGGCCTGGGGCCATGGGGACGGCGGCGGTTGGGCATGCATGGCGGGTGGGCGGTGCCAGAGGCTGGCATAGGGCAGGCAGGGTAGCAGAGGCCACCTAAGTGCAGGAAGTGGCGAGACAGCTATTTCATATTAAAGTTTTACATTTTAGAAATCGGAAGGTGAAACGCTCAATTGAGATGGCCAGATGTTGGAGTCGAACTAATGGCCTAGAGAGAGCACAACGCTTTGCATTCTCGCTCGGTCGCCTCACTTCACAAGTTGCCAAACCATTTATGAAAGGAAAGCAACCGCGATTTCCTGCTCCATCCAGTCTCCCGGTCTTCGCTTGCTTTTGCTGCATCACACGCAGGAGCTGCTGCGAGCCATGGACGTCGCTCGCCGCCCCTGTGAAGTGTCACGGGCCTTCCCTCCGGCGCCTCTCCTTTCCACTCCCGGCTCCCATCTCCTCACGCACACTTGCACGGCCGTGGACGATGGCGCTCATCGATCGCCACATGTTCGACTATATATGCCATGCCAGCGGCTCGACATCTTCCTTCGTTCTCATCAACTGTCTCGAAGCATCTAGTCTAGTAGAACGGTAGCCCAATGGACTCTGAGGACGAGGAGCAGGGCTCGTCGCCGGAGTCAGATCCGCCACCATCGCCGCCGTCGCCATCGCAGCGGCCGCTGCTACTGAACCCGTCGTACGCGCAGTGCAAGTCGGTGATCCACGACGAGCTGCGCAGCTTCCGCGTGTTCCTGCGATGGTGCGCGCTGGACCACAGCACCCGTGCAGGTCGCGCCGCGTCGTACGCGGCGTTCGTGGCGCTGGCGCTGCTGGTGCCCGCCGCGGTGTCACTGTCGCTCCGCGCCGACGCCGCGCTGTCAAGTGACTCGGCGTCCGCCATCACCTTCAACCGCGTCGCGCAGGCACCCGCCACGGGGCTCGCCGCCATCTCCTTCGCCACGCTGGCCGCCTTCTTCCGCCGCCTCGGCGGCCTGCGGCAGCTGCTGTTCCTCGACGGCGCGCTCCGCGACGACACCGCCTTCGTGCGGCGCGGGTACGCGCGGGAGCTGGACCGCGCGTTCCGCACCCTGGCCGCGCTCCTGCTCCCGTCGCTAAGCGTGGAGGCCGCGCACAAGGCCGTCTTCTTCTTCTGCACCGTCAGGGTGGAGCCGCCCGCGTCCGTGGCGGCGGTGTTTCCCTTCGCCACGCCGCCGCTGCTGCCGTGGCGCGCGGTGGCGCTGGTCGCCACGGTGGCATCGTGGGTATACCGCACGGGGGTGTTCCTGCTGGTGTGCGTGCTGTTCCGACTCACCTGCGAGCTCCAGATCCTCCGTTTCGAGGGCATCTACCGCATGTTCGACGTGGAGGCGGCGCGTCCCACCGCCGCCGCCGAGATCTTCGCGGAGCATCGGCGCATCCGCACGCAGCTGCTCGACACCAGCCACCGGTACAGGGTGTTCATCATCTGCTGCCTCGTCACCATCACCGTCAGCCAGCTTGGCGCGCTCGTCGTCGTCCTGTCGTCCAGGGACGCCAAGAGCTTCTCCAACACCGGCGACCTCCTGGTACGCACACACACACGCACGGCACTACACCATACACGGCGGCGAAGGCCGACGAATTCCTGTCTCCTGAGACTGCTAGGCCTCGCGCTCGTGCGTTGAGTTGTTGCGTGCAGGTCGGCTCGGCGGTGCAGCTGAGCGGCTTCTTCATGTGCCTGCTGGGCGCGGCCAGGATCACGCACAGGGCGCAGAGGATGGTGTCCATCGCCAGCCAGTGGCACATGAGCATGGAGGCGTCCGTGCACCACGGCAAATCGTCGTCGCCGGCCAACGACGACGTCGACGCGTCGTCCCACGTTTCGGGCTCGTCGATGGCGGCCGTCTCCCAGGCAGAGCCCGGGGAGCCGTGCTCGTACAGGAGCAGACAAGCACTCGGTACGCATGCAGTGCAGCTAAGCTTGTGACTTGCCCATTTTTTGCTGCTGCAGACTGATGAAGCTCTTGCCGTGTGGTGCATGCAGTGACGTATCTCCGGCACAACGGCGGCGGGATCACCCTGTTCGGGTTCACGCTGGACAGGGGCCTCCTCCACACCATCTTCGTCTTCGAGATGACCCTGGTTCTCTGGATCCTCAGCAAAGTCGTGGTCCTCTAGTACTAGTAGGTCTAGGTCTCTAGGACCGTACCATCCATATCCATATGTGTCAGTGTATATGTGCCACTACTGTCGACTGTCGCATAACAAAATGCTAGTACAATTTTCGCTCGCAACTGTACCTATATATGTTGCCTATTGGTGCAAGTATAAATTCAGTCAACACACACGACTCTGCTTTTGATTTACGAGCGACGATTCTCTATTTCCTTTATGAGAAATGATAACTTTTTTTTTTCTTTTTGAAACATTGATAGGGGCTCTAACATATCATAGAAATTGACAACTTCTATTGCTTAATCACAGTGTATGATGATACTTGGGGCCTGTTTGGCATAGCCGCAACGAGCCTCTTCAGCAACGCCGCTTTCCGCGGGCCGCGGCCAAGCTGACCGTGACCTCTGCGGTGGGTGCTTGTTCGATGGGAGAGAAGGGTCCCACTTGTGTCAGATGTGGGGGAGAGAGCTGGAGAGAGTTGGAATTTTACAGCTTCACCGAAAGCAGACGCGAGTAGACGCCTTTTCTCTCAGCGCAAATTAAGGGGAGCTGGCCAGGGGAGCTGACAAGGGAGCTGGCCAGGGGAGCTGACAAGGGAGCTGGGCGTTTGGCGAACGAAGCTGTGAAGTTGCTCGTGAAGCTGCTCAACAAGCGGTACCAAACGGGCCCTTACAATCGTAGAGAACCAATGTTGGATCAACACAAAAGCAAACATTCTAATTAGGAGCATGGCTAGACATTGTGCAAAGGCCCAAAGTATGGTTGTGAACTTGCTAAACAAGTCTTTATGTTTTACAACTAGATCCTACCCTAAATCCTTGAATCCCTAGCTAGTCTAAACTAAAACCCTAGATCCCTAATGTCCCATTTAGTAACACGGCCTTGGATTAACCACACATTCATGATTAGAAAAAGGTAGAGATCAACTTAGTCAGAGCTAAAATCACGTGTTGAGAGTTGAGACCCACAAGAATTATGTTGTTTAGATTTCCCTCTACAACTTCATTTCACATCCTTCGTCACCGAAGTTTAGTACCATTAACCTCCATTAATATTATTGTAGTTTTTACATATATTTGATTCATAGAATCTCTTTTTAATATTTAATCATTAGAAAAATCTAAACTTCCCCTACATTAGTCACTAATCTATTTTTCACATGTAATTAGATCATGAATCTTTCCAATTAACCAAATAAGAAGTTAAGATTGTTGCTTTTTATTTTTTACGAAAACTAGAGCTAAATTTTATCCACTTATTGATTTTGTCTGCTCTAATCGTAATTTGTTTTAGTTTTGGTATACATGTCAAATTTCTATAGTTTTAGTCAAATCTATTAAAAATTGTACAAACATGTACTACATATCTATCAACAGATTTTGTTAGCAACAAATCTGTCAACGCACTTGCAAGCCCATCCACATCGCCAACCAAATACAAAATGTAGCACACATCTTAAAGCAAAACTTCCTAGACTTAGGGCCTATTTAGTTCCTATAAGATTAGGGATTAAGGACTAATTTTTAGTCTCATTTAGTCCCTAAATAACCAAACATAAAGAGTAGAGACTAATTTTTTAGTCTCAATTACTTTCAATTTCTCTAGACTCTTGGGAGGGCCGGAGACTAATTTCTGGTCTCCAGTGTCTCCATCCAAACATGCCCTTAGATACACGAAAGGTCGACAAAATCTATTGACAAACAAATAGCAAAACTCTATATATTTATCAAATGTAGACAAGTGGAACTAAAAATAAAGCTAAAATCATTTTTATTTTTGAACAGGGGAGTAGCTCAAAGAAGAGCCGTTGAAACGACGACAACCTCGTGAGTCGTCGTCAGAGCGCGCGCAATCCGGGCATGGCTATTCTTGGCCAAAACCGGCAGCCGCTGCCCCAAAATCCAGTGCCCATGGCCGGCCCATGCCTCTCATCTCTCGCCACCGTCCTCGCCGCACGTACGCGCGTGGGTGCGTGCGTGCGCGCGGGGAGCTCCTGAATCCTCTCTCCTCCCCCTTCTCCGCCCGGCTCCCTGCTTTCTCTCTCTTCGCGTCGACCTCCCGCTCTCCGTCCGTCCTTGCCAGGAAAAAAACAGCGTGCCGGCCAGCCTTCCCTCACTCGCGCGCGTCCGGGAACAGGGGCCAACCGCAGCAGCATTGCCGCCGGCCAATTCACCCGCCGTCGTCAAGCGCGCGCTGGCGCCGGCGGGCTGGCTCCCTGGCACCGGCGCCGCTTCCCCAGACATGGCCGGAGTGCCATCGTCACTGCTAGCGCGCCTCCTCTCCCTCCTCCTGCTCCTGCTCGTCATCGCTGACGCCGCGCGGCTCCCGCTGTCACTCTCGCCCGGCGACGACGCCGCAGCCGCCGATGCGCTCCTCAAGCTCAAGGCTGGCATCAAGGACGACGGCGGCGCGCTCGGCTCCTGGTCCCCGGCACGAGCCCCTGCGGCGATGGCGACGGCGGGGCTGGAGCCACCTGGAAGGGCGTCATGTGCAGCAACGACGGCGTGCACGGGCTGCAGCTCGAGGGGATGGGACTCTCAGGCACGCTCGACCTGCGCGCGCTCACCGCCCTCCCCGGCCCCGGTCTCCGCACGCTCAGCTTCATGGACAACGAGTTCGCCGGCCCGCTGCCCGAGGTCAAGGCGCTCAGCGGCCTCCGTGCCGTCTTTCTGTCCGGGAACAAGTTCTCCGGGGTCATCCCCGCCGACGCGTTCACCGGGATGGGATCGCTCAAGAAAGTGGTCCTGTCCAACAACGACTTCACCGGACCCATCCCGGCGTCGCTCGCTGACGCGCCTAGGCTCCTGGAGCTGCAGCTCAATGACAACAAGTTTCAGGGCAAGATCCCTGACCTGAAACAGGAGGAGTTGACGCAGGTCAACCTCGCAAACAATGAGCTCGAGGGGGAAATCCCGGCGAGCCTCAAATCCATGCCATCCGACATGTTCGCCGGTGAGCAACCTGTAGTTTTCTACACAATGCGTGCGTGCATGATGTTCGTGCAAATCCATGCCATATGATGTTCTACAATGATGATGCGTGCAGGCAACAAGAAGCTTTGCGGCCCACCGCTCGGTGCCAAATGCGGGGCCCTCCGCCGAAGTTGTCGTCGCCGGCGCCGTCACCAAAGCCGCCGCCACCGGCCTCCGTCAAACAAGGCACCACGACGCCGTCGCTACCAGCAGCAGACATCGTGCGGTCCACAGGCGCGTCGTCAGCTGACGACGCGAAGAAGCAAGAAGAGGCCGGCCAGAAGCCCGCCGAGGGCTCCACGTCGTTCGTCGTCCTCGCCGCGTTCCTTGGCGCGCTCGCGATCGCCGGCGTGGCGTTCGTCGCGCTGCGGAGCCGGAGCGGGTACAAGAACAAGAACGTCGGACCGACCGCGTCGGGGCCGCCGAGGGTCGAGCCGGAACCACCGGCTGCGAAGGCCGAAGCCAGCGCGGCGAAGGCGCCCGCCGCGGCCGCAGCCGGGAGCGCGGCGCAGGCGTCCGCCGCGGCGGCCGCCGGGCGCGGCGGCGCGCGGCGGCGGCGCGGCGCGTAAGGCGGAGCAGGGGCGGCTGACGTTCGTGCGCGACGACCGCGGCCGGTTCTTCGAGCTGCAGGACCTGCTCAAGGCGTCGGCGGAGGTGCTGGGCACCGCCAACCTCGGCGTGTGCTACAGCGCCACGCTGCCGACGGGCCCCTCCGTCGTCGTGAAGCGGTTCAAGGAGATGAACCGGGTGGGCAAGGAGGACTTCGAGGAGCACATGCGGCGGCTGGGCCGGCTCAGCCACCCCAACCTCCTCCCGCTCGTCGCCTACTACTACCGCAAGGAGGAGAAGCTGCTCATCCACGACTACGTCCCCAACCGGAGCTTGGCGAACCTGCTCCACGGCGGCGGTGGCGTGGGTCGCTCGAAGAAGAAGGCGGCACTGCACTGGGCGGAGCGGCTGAAGATCGTCAAGGGCGTGGCGCGGGCGCTCAGCTACCTGTACGACGAGCTGTGCATGCTGACGGTGCCGCACGGCCACCTCAAGTCGTCCAACATCCTGCTCGACGCCGGCTACGAGCCGCTGCTGACGGACTACGCGCTGGTGCCGGTGATGAACCAGTCGCACGCCGCGCAGCTCATGGTGGCCTTCAAGTCGCCGGAGCGGAAGCAGTTCGGCCGCTCGTCCAAGAAGAGCGACGTCTGGTGCCTCGGTCTGCTCATCCTCGAGATGCTCACCGGGAAGCCGCCGACCTACGACCTGCCCAAGGCGGCGGCGGCGGCGGCGGCGGCGGCGCGCCATCGTCGGGCGAGTCGTCACCGCAGAAGAAGCCAGGTCCGGCGGCGGGCAACACCATGGACCTGGTGACCGTCGTGGGGTCAACGCCAGAGAGCGAGTGGCTGGACACCGTGGTGGACCCGGTCCTGCGGGGCGAGGAGGAGGAGGACAAGGAGGAGATGGTGAAGCTGATCAAGGTCGGCATGGCGTGCTGCGAGACCAACGCGGACAGCCGGTGGGAGCTCAAAACCGCCATCGACAGGATCGAGGAGCTCAAGGCCAAGGAGCGCCCCGGCGAGGACTACAGCGACGTTGCCATCAACTGATCATCGATCAGTAGGGAGGGGACAGTGTTGTTGCATTGTGTGCATCAAGCTGACGATGAGCTCAAATTGTGAAACCATAAGCATGAACTAGTACTGTGTATTCTTATTATATCTTTGTTGGTTGTTGTTGTTGCCGGTGGTAGATTTTGGAGAGAAAAGAAGCTGCTTATATATAAATCACACGAATCTTAGTTTGCTTTTCTCAGTCACAACAATGGTTATTACTCAGCACTGATCAATGTCCAACAAACTCAGCAGAAAATAGCTACACAAGAATGTGTGAAGTCATTTCTGTACACAACCATCACACACGTCGACTGAAACAGAACAAATTCAGGCGATTGATAAAAATATTATGTGAAATTCACCAACATCACTTTTTCACACATATAAAGTCCATTAATATAGAATTAGAAATCACACCGAAACTATTGGAGACGTGGTAGACAAATTCGTTAGCTTAGTCTAGTGTAGTATTTCTTTTTTGTTATTTATATATAGTTCAGTGAAACTAATGTAATTTACTCTATCTGTTCTCTAATATATAGTGCAATGATATACATAACAAAATACAAATTAAGATAGAATACAAAAGGCACGTACACTCTTACTTCATTATTTCTTAATCACACGAAGATTGCTTGATAGATGCAAGAAACGATATAATTAAATCTATCAAATTTGTGTTGCGCTGCTTGATAAAATAAATCACACCCTCTAAAAAAAAAAAACTCGACCCAATGGGACTATACTAGTACACGAATGACTTACAATACCGGTTCGTAACCCCCTTTAGTCCGGTTTCCTAACCGGGATTGTCCATCCGGGACTAAAGGTACCCGTTTAGTCTTGGTTTGGGCAACCGTATTAAAAGGGGCACCTCTAGTCCCGGTTCATAATCTGAACGGGACTAACTGATTTGCATGCCAGACCTCTATATCCACATTTTTGTTTTGATTTTATTTCCAATATTTGTTTTTTCTTATTTTAGTTGTTGTTTCTTTGAAATTACAAAAACTAGACCGCCAATTCACGAGGTAGTATATTTCAAGAAAGTCATTACACACAAGACGTGTCCATCTCTAAAGTCATTAATTCAAACAAAGTCATACAAATAAGTTTTTAAATAACTAAGAACAGTTTTATTATAACAACAAGACTAACTCATACTCCTAAAACTTCATGACGCCGTACCACGTACTCGAGAAGTGTAGATCATTGATTTTATACAAGCAAACACAACCGATGCAGTTCAATGTATTTATTAGTGCACTCTCCTTTGCTTCACAAGACCGTTCACAAGGTCTACTCACTATAATGAGCAGTGGTCCATAATTTTCTCTAGTCACCATAAGTTTTCCTGGATCCCCTCTCATACAGAGCAATACAAACTCTAAGCGGGACATAGGTTTTACGCCCCTCACACCAGGCTGAACCTAGGTAAATCGCGTTGTGTTCATCTCTTTCGTCTTGCTTAACGCCTTGTTAGTTCTCATGTGCACCTCCACCGGTCATAAACTACTAGCTTGTGCATTCCCTGCTAGGCTATCGACCATAACTCGTCAACACTCGTACCCAATCGATGTCGCACTTCATCATCGCCTACATGTTCCTCATGCTTCATGTGTCTCCACCGGCTGGAGATGGTGGAGCGCCGTTGCGAGGACCAATACCAACGCTGAAGCATGGTGCGACATATCAACGACTCAAATTGTTAGGTTTTGATGAAGGCGAAGTGGCCGACAAACACACATCTCGCCCGGCACATCTTTCCGTGAGCCTACGATCACACACATCTCGCCGGTTGGTGCAATCATGTTTTTATGGTGGATATTTTTTTCTCTATTTCTATTTGGATTTGACTTTGATCCAATTACTTGTTTGAGGTAGGATATTTACTTGTTTGCCCTATTGTATTTGGATTTTTATTTTTATTTTCTTTGTACCCGAGACAGACGGACAACATGGATGGGCAGAAAAATGCGGGCTAGCGGGTAGAAAAAATGTGAACCAGAAATTTTTCTCGCTATATTAGTAGATATAGATTTTAACATTACGTGGAAATTCATCAAGCTTGCCTACTTGTTAACCTTGGATATACTTGTTAATACACAATCCACAAGTATATGCAATAAACTTAATTTTTTGTTCAACACTTAGCAAACTCATTGGACCTTTAATTATCTTGCCCTTAAGTTTATCAAACCCCACAAAAGGGCCAGATGCACTTTCACTAACCTAGTAGCAAAGGGGCTATGGTTGGGATAGCCCATATTGATATGGGCCAAATCCCCTTAGAAGAGGCCCAACTAGTAGCATTAGAGTGACATATAACACCCACCCCCACTAAAGGGTTGCTTGTAAATTGCTATTTTCCTACATATAGTGGCAAGAGCATGAGGGCAACGAGAAAATCTCTCTTTCGACTCTTGTTGACCAACCCTAAGCGCCTCTCTCTACTCTCCTTAACTTGTTTGGGAATTGCTTTTCCAACAAGTTATCCTAGTTCACGTCTAAGTCCTACGTCCAATAGAGTTGTTTTCCATGTTCGTAGGCACATCAAGTTCTTACAAGAAAAAAATTAGTTCTACCCTAAAATGTCTCCATGAGAGGGGGGGAAATATATTTTTAATGTACTTTTACAGTTCTGCCATAGTTTCAAAATATTGTATTGTTGATACTAGTAACAAAAAATATTCTATTTTTATCAGAGTTACAGTGAAATCCTCCTCTTTATAATTGACTAATATTCGGTCCAAAGTAATTAGGCACAAGGTTAATCACACTTTTGTAGAAGACATATGAAACTTATTCAGCTAATTCTATTCTTTGTACATTGGTTGTGTCTGTTTGTTGTTGAGTTTATTGATTTAAAACTTTGGACAAGCATCTTTCCTTCCGTTGATGATACCGATTCAATCACGGATTAGGAAAAGCTGGAGCCACGGGGAGGGCATTAAGATTTATACATTACAAAGCCTTATTTTTTGTCATGAACCCCTATGAACTTCTGTGGTCGTAACACCATTAGGACATACTAGTATTTTTGGCTAAGGTTTTATATATACTAGTATTTTTTGGTTAGAGTGTTAAGACTAGCCCCTTATTTTTAAATTCCTTAAAATTTAGGTATAAATTTTGAATGCACTGTGTACATTTAAATGCTTGAAGAAACTATATCAAATTTGTTTTGCCAGTCACCTTTTTTTTTTTTTTCCAACAGGGAACCCCATTCCCATTAAAGATAACGGAAATAGAAAATATTCAAGATAATTATAGAAACGATAGCCACACACTACCTTAAACATCAACAGATCAATCTAATGCCCTGCAACCTGAGCAACGCAACCATCGAGATACCAAAGTTCCTGCCAACCAACAGTCATAACACATAGGACATTACTTCGAAACTTATTACAGACCCCATGCCAAGCAACCATCAGTATCACAACCTAGAGTTTGAAATACCCAGACCACTCTGTCCATCAAAAGTGCTCAAAAAGCTCACATAAGCTTCATCTTCTTAGATGACTCCTCTTCTTCAGTCTTCAGCAGCCATCATCTTTCAGCATCCACCATTTCCTCGTCCTGTGAATCATCTCCTTCAAGCAGTAGGTGGTCAATCTCTCTGTTCATTTGACTTGCTAAGAAGTTCTTGTGATACTCAGCATTGTGCTGGCACTTTGTTCCCACCATTTCCTGTCATCTTCACCATACAACCCTAACCAATAAACCATATACGCATGTGCCATCTTGCCAGTCACCTTATCATAGCTCTCTATACTTCCTTTGTCCCCTAAAAAACTACAATCTAGCTTTGAACTTAGATAATAAGTGTTTGTCTAGATTCAAAGCTAGAATTGTGTTTTTTAGACGGAGAGAGTAGATTAGATGGATTGCAATGAAATACACATGCTTACATAAAGACAATCTAATAAAGGCATCTTGTTGCTCCTCCAAGTGTACCTACGACCCTTTCGACCGACACATGCTATTTTTGTACAAAATCCTTGTCCACTGTGTATCCATGGAAAGATACATTAGACAACGTGTTGTATTGGTCTTTGAGTGCTCATCTTTCTCACCAAACATCTTCCCAAAACAAGTGCGCACATGGCTCCCACTACGTGATTGTTTTCCACTTGTGCAAACATTCATGCATATTCAGGTGTAGGAAGGAGGCCCTGTTTAGTTCATAAAAAGTGAACCTACAGTATCCATCACATCGAATTTTTTGCCTAATGCATGTAGCATTAAATATAGGTAACTAAAAAAATAATTACACAGTTTTTGGCTGTAAAGTGTGAAACGAATCTTTTGAGTCTAGTTTGTCTATGGTTGTACAATAATTATCAAATACAAACGAAAAAGTGCTACAGTAGCCGAACCCAAAATAATTCACCAATTAAACACCCCTCGATATCATATGGTAAAACGAATGAACCGAAAACAGTGTCAACAAATAAAAATGAACAAAAGTAGTATGGAATGAAGCATCATCGGTGTTTCGCAAGGCAAACACCAAGACGACAGAGACATCTTTGAAGATCGTCCATCAGCATGCGGTTGTCATGTTAATATATAAATGTCATACATTGTTCTTATATGGTTACTGAAAAAAATTCACCAAACCAACTCACTAGTCAGTTGCTAGAGCACAAACTAGTGAAAAAGGAAGTCTACATATCCACCATCTTCTGCAACAATATTATGCTGCATACATATTGGATGATCGAGAATATTCCATATGCCGATGCCGCTTGGATGAGATGATCATGAGAATTGTTGTCTGTGTTCCATTCAATCATCAGGTCAGCATCATCAGACGACTTCGATGCTCTGATGGTCACTCTCACCATCCATGACCACGGCAGCATTGGCTCCACAACCGCTGCAGCTCCGGCCATCATCGGCGTCATTGACCACATCCATGTTATAAAGTACAGGGATCATAGCCATGGAGCAGATGCACGGCAACACAGGCCCAGAGATCCAGAGCAGGAGCGGCGCGCCGGCGAAGAAGAGCCGGTTTCCGGCGAGGTTGAGGAGGAACCCTCTCTCCATGAAGTCAGCGACGTAGTCCCGCGTGACGCCGGGGAGGCGGAGTTCCGGCGACGGCGAGAGCGCGTTGACGAGGAAGGAGGCCTGGTTGAGCGTGCAGATGGCGAGGCTGTGGCAGAGGAAAGCCAGGAGGAAGACGCACAGGATGAGCAGGTACTTGAGCGCCATCATGTACTCGCCGTGCGCGCCGAAGACGGCGTCGCTCAGCGGTTTCTTCACGGCGTAGGTGCTGCTCAGCACCGCCGCAACGCCCGTGCAGAAGAGGATCGACGTCGTGCCCACCAGCGTCGAGCCCATCAGCATGTTCCGGATCGCCTGCACCACCGTGACCGCTTGCTTCTCGTTGTTCTGTTTCATGCGCAGCGTGCATTAGCATCGGCCATGGCCATGAGCATCATCATGCATCAGTTGCAGCTAGCGCCATGGACGATAACGACGACGGAGAGAAGAGAGTATATATTTAATACCGTACCTTCATCATGGAAAAGACCCAGATGCGGCGAGCGGTGGCGCTGATGCCGACGGTGGAGGTGAGCGGGCTGCGGCGGACGGCGCAGTAGAGCCAGAGGTGGTAGACGGCGGGGAAGAGGATGGCGAGCGGGATGAGCACCATGTCCAGGTAGCCATCCCTCCACGCCATGGCCGACGACGACGAGACGACCTGATCGACCGCCACACACAAACCTCTCTCTATAGTATATCGCTCGCTTAGACGATGACAGTGTCGATCAGGTACTCAGGTTCAGGTGTCGTCTTCGCACCGTCAATGGTAGAGAATATATAGGCAGCAGCTAGCCAGGCCCAGGCGCCGGCCGGTGGACATGACGACGACCACACCACTAGCTCTGGGTCGCGCGAAAAGACGAGACGACGAACAGCGAGAGTACTGTGAGTGTGAAGCACATGCACGTACGCTAGCTCTCTCTATCATATCATCACATTCACAATGGTGATGGTGGAAACTTACTCGAAGGCCACGGACGCTTAGAAAAACCAGCGACCTGAAAGTGGTATAGCAAAAAGATCGGAGGCACCGGCCGTGACCAAACCTTTTCGTGGACATTCCATTTTTTTAGATGGTAGCAATATAACAATATAATAAGGTCATGTTTGGTTTCCATAAGTTAGGTGACTTATTAAGTCGGGTGACTAAAAATCAGTGACTTATAAGTCATGCCTGTTTGGTTCCAACCGACTTATAAGTCAAGGAAAATAGGTGACTTATTAAGTCGGGTGACTAAAAAAGAAGAGAAAATAGGTGACTTATAAGTCAGTTGGAACCAAACAGGCATGACTTATAAGTCACTGATTTTTAGTCACACGACTTATGGAAAATGGTTGTAAGTGACTTATAAGTCACATGACTTATAAGTCCTTACTATTTGGCAAAATAAGTTACTTATTTTGAATTTTTAACTTATAAGTCACCGACTTATGGAAACCAAACAGGTCCTAAGAGAAGTATACTAGCCGGCGTTACTTTTGACAAGGAGCACGAGTGGCATTCTCTTTATTAGTCTAATCCCACTAATGGTATATATATGCTACTTAATTCGCAAAAAATGGTATACTTAAAGCTTTAATTAGAGGCCATACGTACTCTCCATTCCTTTTGTTTGGTTTGAGAGATTTTTTTATATTTAATTTCTGGCTACTGAATGAAATTAAAATGCTACGATAAACAATGCGGATTATTATTAAGTTGGGTGCCGGGTTATTCATTAGGATTTTCGATTTATATAAGCCGAGAGTACTAGTATATTTTGGTCATGTCTTCCTTAGTGTATTCAAAGACCTGCATCTATAATATACTCCTATAGATCAATTCCTCGATAATACCCTCCAATTCTAAAGTATAGTTGTTAAATTCTCTCCTATGAAAAAAAATAGCGCTCTATTTTCGGCGAAATAGCACGCTAATAGCGCCAAAAAGCACCTGTCGCGATTCCAAATAGCGCGCTAAATTCTATAGCCCACGATTTTTTCCATGGATTCTCTCTCAATAATATATCCTCCAATTCCGAAGGGGATTGAATCACGGTCCAATAGAGAGCGCTAGTATAATACTCACGAGGAAGAGTGCCTTAATCGATCTGAACGCGCTTCGAATCAGACTAAATAAAGCACGAGGTAGCATGCATGTGCCGTGCCTGCCGTGCCCCCTGCCAAGCTAAAATACGCATCAATTCCTCATCTTATTTAAAAGAACTCTCTGTATGCGCGCATGCCCTGAAAAGTGTTTATGCGCGGACCTATGCTATTGACCGAGCTCGGCGCCGCGTTGCTGATTGGTTAATTTTTAATTTCATTTTGGGCGAGTGCGTGATGACTGATGAGGCGTGTGTTACTTAGATGCATGAACATCACATCGTATCATACCTACTCGGAGTGCATTCTATTCTATAATAATACAATTAATTAACACGGTTGGCTCATCTAGTCTACAATACTGTCTTATTTGACCTTTTTACCCTAAATTTTACCACTCAACTTATTCAAAAAAAATTGTGTAAACATAGTCAAATTTAAGTTATTCCTAAAAAATTATTGTTAATAAAGTATGCCACAACAAAAAAAAAGTGATATTTTGCTCAAATTTTTTGAATATGACGAGTGGTTAAACTTGAGGTTGAAAAAGCCAAAACGAGCTATAATTAGGAATGGATTAGTATAAAGGTGTGTATTTTCAAGTTAGATTTAGAGGTTTGTATATCTTAATCACACGGTGTAAGTAATTTAGACGCTGAATTTAGAATGTTAACTTAAATTATCTTTTCATGATACATTGGGTAGTTTATATGCAAATCTAGAGGTTACATTATATATTTATTTTTTAGTAATGACAAATGTGGGTAATATGTATCCCACGCATGCATGACACATCATCACGATCACAAAATGGAGATGTTTGGTTGAGATACTTCGAACAGAATATATCCAGAACTCTTGAAGAATCGAAGCATCATAGAGTGAGAAGGTTCGTTTTAGACTACATTTGCAGGCTTTCTATATGTAACCGCCACAGTTAATATTGACCTCACTTCAGGCCATCAAAGTCTGTTAATGGGTTACTTGTATATATAGCGACACCGAAAACTAACCCCCACCTCTCTCTCTCTCCCCGCCCAGGAGCCACTCTCCTTCACGCTCCCTCTCACCCTCTCGTCTCCCCTTCCCTGCCGCCGCCTCTCCACCCTCTCTTTCCCTACGCCACCTCCCTCACCCACTTTCGGCGGCGTGACCTCGCCTCTCCTGGGTGTGTAGGTAGAGCGGAGCCAGCCGGCCCTCGCGCGGAGCTAGTGCGCACGCTAGGTCTTGGCAGCTGGCGCAGCCCTCCTCCTCTGCGACGGTGTTGTCCTCCACCTTCAGATCCAGCACGGAGGCATCTTCTTCGTACGATGTGGTTGTGGTCACCGGATTGGCCTCCTCCTTTGGCATGCAAGGCTGCAACGGCTCTGCCACCTCCACCACCACCTCCAACGATGACCACGGGATCTAGGCGAGTGGGTGGCCGGATCTATGAGCAGCGACCTGATCCGCACCCGTGTTGGTCGGATCTGGCCCCGTGCTGGCGGATCGAGGGCCCCCGGTGACGGATCGGCGAACCCTAGCCGCACCGATTCCCAATCGAGCACCAGCGCGCTGGGCCGGCAAGGCCCGGATCCAGACCTTATTTTTCTTCTTTGCTTTTTTATGGATTAACCGTGGCAGTTTATATAACGGTGGCGGTTTTGGCGGTTAGAAAACCGCCACAATTAATCAGTCGATTAATTGTGGCCTTCCATTCATGACAGATACAAAAACCCAGCACGGTTAATGAAAAAAAGGTCACGGAAAGGAATTTGTGTAGCAGTGTCACATAAAGGAATTTGTGTAGCAGTGATACCAAGACCAATCTATGCATGCAACGTGTGAGGTTTGGTCATGTGGGAGTGCCATGATTCGGCCCATGACTTCACTAATACTTTCTTATATTGTTATTACTTCCCTCTAGCGAACAGAAAGGTCGGGAGAGAGAGTAGATCATCCAGCCCGGCGCTAGCTTAGTCATTCCGGCCGATCGAGACACCGTGTGAGGTTTGGTCATGACCAGTGCCTCTGATCAGATCCTTTTGCATGCCCTACCACTTTTAGGTCGCTGGGTTTTTACTAAGCGTCGTCGTGGCCTCGAGTAAGTTTCCACCATCACCATGGAATGATCGAGGCTGCATGTGCTTCACTCACAGTACTCGCGTAGTAGGTGTGTGCCGGTCGTCGTCTCTTCGCGCGACCCAGGGCAGCTAGCGAGAATAATAATGGTCGTCCGTTATGTCGTCCGAGACCGGCCGGCGCCTCCACGCCAGCTCGGCTGCATGCCTATATATTCTCCTCCATTGACGGTGCAACGACGATCGACACGTACCGGCCTGACACGCACCATCATCGATCGATCGTCTAAGCGAGAGAGTGATCGCGTGGAGCTGAGGCTGAGCTGAGCGAGCGATATACCAGAACTAGAGGTTTGTGAGTGGGGTCGACTCAGGCCGTCGTCGTCGGCCATGGCGGCGTGGAGGGACGCCTACCTGGACATAATCCTCGTCCCGCTCGCCATCCTATTCCCCGCCGTCTACCACCTCTGGCTCTACCGCGTCGTCCGCCGCAGCCCACTCACCTCCACCGTCGGCATCAGCGCCGCCGCGCCGCATCTGGGTCTTCTCCATGATGAAGGTAACACACACTTTCAGTTTCTTTCTCTTCATCGTCGTCGTCCATGGCCCATGGCCGATGCTAATGCTACGCATGAAATGGAACAGAACAACGAGAAGCAGGCGATCACGGTGGTGTAGTCGTTCCGGAACGTGCTGATGGGCTCGGCGGCTGGTGGGCGCGACATCGATCCTCTTCGCGCACGGGCGTGGCAGCGGTGCTGAGCAGCACCTACCACTACCGGACTCGGCGCGATTTCCGTGAGCACCACGCTCACGGGATAGGGTCTTTACTCACGGGAAAGACTATCCCAGCGTGTAAATCACGGGAAAGCAATGACGGGAATGCGAGGGGGCGGGGAAATCTCTCTTTCCGTGATCTCACATGACATTCACAGGATATCATTTCCGTGATCCTCCGTTGCTCACGAGATATGCTTAACGCGGGGGGTGGCGCCGTCAACGGGGAGGGTTGAAGCCCGTTCGCCTACGTGTCGGTTCGACGAAGCGGCGTTTTCGGCGATATCCCGTGAGCATAACGGCTTAGCTCACGGGATATCAGGGCCCCCTTTCCCGTGAGCCCGTGCAGCGTTCACGGGGAAAGATTTGGCCTCTTTTCCGTGAGCGACCACCTCTCACGGGAAAGGTTTGGCCTATTTCCGTGAGCTACTCACGGGAAATAGTTTTTTTTTTTTTTGTTCCAAAGACATTATTGACACATATTAATATATATATACATACACAGATTACATAATATCCATAATACCACATATATAGCTCGATAAATCCATAATACCACATATATTACATAATATCCAACAAAGTCACAAGTTCAACCACAAGTTCACAAACACCACAAGTTTAAGTGCACAAGTTTCACAAGTTTTGAACCCAAATCATGACAAATTTACGGCCCACGGCCTCCAACCTTCCGCGCAGCGTTCCCAAAGGGTCTTGTTGAGATTGGGTCGGAGATGGGTTCGATGCATGAGATTGATCACGCACGTAGGCAAAAATAAATAGTTAGAAATTTATGAGACAAAATTGAAGGTAGATTCTATTCACTTGAAAAAAAAGAAGATAAATAGTTAGAAATTTCGCAAACACCTCCCCTACACGGAGGGGTTTCCAACCTGCAAGAAAACAACGGCTCGATGACCGACAACCACATGTCCACGTGCACATCTCATGGTGCATTCAAAACTCCAGATCATATCCATTCACATTCATATATGCATATTTCGAGTTACGGGAGACAAACTCACGGGAGAGGGTCCATGCGGTGGAGGGAAGATTGACGGCTGACCGTAGAGAAGGGCGGTGGGGACGAAGACGGGCGGTGGTGGAGGGAAGGCGATCTCCGGTGGCAGTGCACACCAACTTTGACGGCCACCAACTTTGGAGGTACCCTAGGAGAGCTTCCATGCTCTTCTAGTCTTTGCTTTCGACTCTCTCTGCGCTCCGCTGAGCCCTTGCCCGCTCCCTCTCCTCAGCCTCCTCCCGCCGCTTCCTCTCTTCCTCTATCTAGGCCTATTTGAACACAAAGTTAAAACACGGTGAAAGAGTATGAAACGATAAATGAATCTTAAATAAAAATAAATAAGCCTCAAGTCCGGAGACCGTAGCACGGTAAGTGGATGGCGCTCGCGTATCACCGGGCCCCCTGGCGTGCTTTCGGGCTCAGATAGCTTCTTTGTGTTGTTTGGGTTGATAACGCTATCACCCAAATAGTACCGCCCGTGCTTCTTGCCTCCTCAGGCAATCATGGCGATGTCCCCCTCGATGTTGTGGCCGCGGGGATCGAAGCTATCTCCATCTTGCTCCCTCGCCACTTCGGTGTACCCTCTTGATCTTCGTAGGCGGTCGGGTTGGTGTAGGCTTCGGGCCCGGCCTCGGGGTTGAAGACGACCGCGGGATCTTTATACTTGCCCGTGTGGGAGCAAGCAAAGGCCTCGGCGTGCTTATTGGCACGCCATGTGCCTCCTCTGTGTGACAAAAGAAAAGTAGCTAGAATGCTTAGAAAGTATTGAGTTGCAAATCGAGAAAATAAGAATGGGATAACACTTACATATCTAGCTTGCCAGGCCACGAGATTAAGGTTCCCTTGATGGTGTGGTACGCTGGCATCATGGCACCGCCGTTCGGTAGTCGTTGTGGACCTCGATAATTTGTATCGACCCACCTCTCCACTGAAGCTCCCGGCAACGCCTATGCGACAAGCACCGGTCTTGGAATCACCTACTGAGGACACCAAGTATAACACATGTTATAAAAATCACATTAAGCATAATTAAACTTAGTATGACCTGTCAATATTTACCTCCATGTATTGTTCTTTGGTCAGATTCAGCGTTTTCCATTCCTTCTTATCGAGCCTCCTTTTGTCGTATGTCGCGTACCACGTCCTGACGGCCTGGCCGCGTGCCTCGTACCACATGTCTGACACAAGCTTGAAACAGGCGTTTAGAGCCACTTCATCCGCCCTAGGCTCGAATCCCTCCTCGCACTTGAAGTATTTCTACACATAGAAGCAATGTGATAAGTCATTATTTCTAACATTAGAATTTGAAGCGATGTATTTGTACACTACAGTGCGACATAGACTTACCCAAAACTCTTTGATCACACGCCTTTGCCTTGTTACTATATCTCATGCCCTCGTCATCATAGTTGTCCTCAAATTGCACGTCTTGGTGGAGCGGCGTGACGAGGATGCTCTTCTCCGTCAATTTTAATAAGGCTGGGGTAGTGCTTCTTGACCGAGAATACCAAGAATGCCATTAGGAAGGCGTCCTTTAACCGAGTTCGGTGACAACAAAGAGCCTGCCCAAATGATCAAGAATAATGATTAGTTCCTATTACGATTTTGAAACACGAAAAATAAGGAAGTAGTGCTAAAATGCAAAGTAAATTACCTTTCTCTGCGGCCTTATGATCGGTTTACGGGCCTCGATGGAGGTAGTCGATCCGGGAGTGCGGAGGGGCCTCGCAAGTAGACACGCCTGCGGCGGAGGAAGAGGAACCCCCTCCCGCACTCTGGCTAGTCCCCTCCGCATCTTTGCGGCGCCCGGCGGTCCGCGTCTTTGCGACGCCGAAGGTCCGCGTCTTTGCGACGCCGAGGTCCACGTCCTCCGCCTCCGCCTCCGCCTCGCCTCCTCCTCCTCCTCCTCCTCCTGCACCCTTGGTGGTGGTGGTGGCGTGGTCGGGGTGCACGCCTTTTGCCTCGCCCCCCCCCCGTGGCTCGACGCCTCCCCTTGCTCTTGCCCTTGCCCTAGCGAGGCAACACTTTAAATTTTTACGCTGATTTTCTTCAAGACATTCGTTCGAGGCATCTTTTTGAATGACACGCATAGTTATGAATAGATGAAAAATCAATTAGATGTACATAATTAGTAAAAATGCAAAATTAAATAGAACATAGTTATGAAGAGATGAAAAATCAATAATCGAGAACATAATTATGAAGAGATGCATAGTATTACATGTATTAGAAATAATCCTCATCCCCATCACGATTTCAGACCGTCGGATCATAATCCTCATGATCACTATCATCCATGTCTACGTCTTCCAACATATGAAGATTGGCGGGATCCATGGGAGGAGGAACGGCGTCAACACTTGCATTTGTCCTTAAGTAATTTTTCAAGTAAGCGTAAGTCCTTCGCATCTCGAACCTCCTCGTCCTCATCATCATCAACAACACTTTCATTGTCTACTTCCATTTCGTTGGGCCGGTTATTTCTATCACAAATTTACCTTGTAGCCCATCTTCTTGGAAGAACTCTCCCTCATATGTGTTTGCATTAAAATGGTAATCGTCCCCTGTTTGGCACATGTAGTCTACCGTGTGGCAATACCTTACGCACAACATCCCAACCCTTAAGCCGCTCGTCGTCCCGGCAACACCATGGGAGATAATAAACTTGTGTGGCATGTTGAGCCACAATGTAGACATCATCTCAGGCCATCTGTGAATCTTGTCGAATCTGAACAATCCCAAGGTGTTCGAGGTCCGAATTTGTTATTTCGAGGATCGAACCAATAGCACTTAAACACGACGGGAGCAAGCCGTTTAGAGCCGGGAAATGGAGCTCGTATATTTCTTCAATTCTTCCATAATAACCTTTAGTGCTAGTTCCATCATCACCTTTAGTGAAAACTCCGGTATTTGTGGTTTTTCGGTTTGGTCGATTATGCTCATAGCTAGTTGTGTGGTAGCGATATCCATTCACGTCATAACCGGTAAATGACCTAACCACGGTCTCAAAGCCATTGGCAACTTTGTATGAGCTCGGGATGCATACCCGGATCGATGCGTGCTGCAAGCTCAAGCGGGATAAATGAAATGAGACGGTTCGTTAGCATATCAAGCGAGGCGTTATTTAACACGAAGTGGACGGTACACGGCGTTTGAACCAACTAATGAACTCGGGTTTTCCATTGCGGCACCCTGTCTAGCGAGGCGCCCAATTCATGTGCTGCCGGCGGCGTTCGTTGGCGCTTGGTGCCCTTTGAAATTTCCTATACCAACGAGAGACAAAAAGGGTTGGATGCGGGATATTAAGTACTAGAAGACAAGTAGGTTCTATGCTTAGAGTTGTGACTTCTTGTATGTAAGGAAGCACTTCGGCCGAGGTTGAAAAGTATATAATTCATTATCTTGATCCACTCTGAATTTTTCAACATCTTTATTTTTTGAACCACTTGCACGTCCTAGTTCTCCTTGGAAAAGGCCGAGGGTTGATTCATTTTCATCGGCATTGTAACGAGGGGGTGGATAATGCGAGCTAGGAAGGTTGTCACCATAGTATTTTGATGTGAAGTCGACACCTCTGCCCGAACCTTTGCTTCGCGATGGAACCCTCAATCTTACACTTATTTTTACAGTCGGCCCGAACATGCTTGAGAACTCTCTCAACAAAGCATAGCACCAACGGCGTGCGGGGCCACCAACCCTTGCCTCGTATGGAAGGTGCAAAATCAAATGAACCATCGAACGAAAAAGCTCGGGCGGAAATATCTTCTCCAACTTACTGAGACCAACACACAGGTGCCATTGTTTCCATTTCTTCTAGTGTGGTCGAGATAACTCTTTAGCACAAAGGCTGCTTAGAAAGAAATTGCTCAACTCCGCCATCACATGCCGGACATGATCGGGGACATAGCCTCGAAGCATCTTTGGAAGAAGCCGCTCCATCCATATGTGGTAGTCATGACTCTTGAGCCCATTGATTCGCATAGTAGATAAGTTCACTCCCCTCCTCAGATTTCTTTGCATACCCATCGGGAACATTAATTCTGAAACCATTGCGGTACTTCCTCCTTTGGGGCTGCTCAACACGTAATCGGCCTTAGGTTTTTCCATCTCTTGCCATTGCTAGGAGGCTTCATTTCTTGCCGATTACGTCACATAACTCGCCAAATCAATTCTAGCCTTAACGTTGTCCTTTGACTTGCTAGTTTCCATGAATGTTCCAAAAAAATACTCGGCGATGTTCTTTTCGGTATGCATTAAATGAAGGTTATGTGGAAGAAGAAGGTCATCATAATAGGGTAGCCTCTCTAATCGACTTGTGAGTCCATGCATGATCCTCGCCATAACCCACAAAGACACCATTTTCATCAGCCACAAGAGAATCCACTTGAGCACGTACCTCGGCGAGATGTCATCATCTCCGGTTGGGGGGTCCAGTAACTTGGAGACCTTTCGTAAAGTTCTTCTTGTCTAGCTTTGAATGCATGGTCGGGAGGGAGGAACTGTCGATGCTTGTCGAGCGCGAGAATACTTGCCACCCTTCTTCAACCAGGTGAACCTCACGGCCGCCTTGCATCTTGGGCAAGGGAACTTGCCGTGCACACACCACCCACGAGAATATCCCATACGTCAAGAAATCATGCGAGGGGAGTAGTGGTACCACACGTACATCCCTGAAATTTCTCTTCAAAGCTCGGTAAATGCGTCCAAAACCCTTCATTCCAACCTTTGATCAATTCATCAATCACAGGCTCTAAGAACACACCATTTTATTTCGGGTGGCGGGGAATTATCAAAGACAAAAGAATGTTCTTACATTGAAAGCGAGGCGAGGGAGAGGGTCGGCCGGGATAACGAATACGAGGCCAACAAGTGTATGGGGCAGCCATCATTCCATAAGGATTGAACCCATACGTTGCCGGCGCAACACGCACATTACGGCGTCCATAGCTTTGTCGGGATGAATATTGTTGAAATGGGTCCATGCTTCGGCATCGGATGGGTGTACCATCTTATCTCGGATTGTAGCGACGCCCATCTTTGTGCCATGTCATCTGTTTCGCATGAACTCCTCGGTCATGTACATCCGTTGTAACCTTGGTGCAAAGGGAAGGTACCGTAGGATTTTCACGGGGATCTTAAGTTGTCTCTTCTCACCGTCTTCACCGGGGTCTACCTCTATGAACTGGAGGATTTACACTTTGGACCGGTGTGTATCATCTTTGTAGTCTTTCCTAAATAAGACGCACCCGTTCTCACAAGCATGTATGCACGCTCGTAAGGCAACTTGAGTACCTTGAGGACTTTTTCGACTCGTACATGTTCTTTGGGAAGCACGTGACCTTGGGGAAGCAAGCCCCCAAAGATCGTCAACATGTCGGTGAAGCCGTCTCGACTAATATTGCATCGGGCCTTCAAGTCCATAAGGCGTGAAATGACATCTAGTTTGGAGACCTCACAATAGTCATGAAGGGGGTTTTTGTGCCGCCTCCAACATGTTATAATAGGCCTTTGCGGTTTCTTTCCGGCTCCTCCTCCCCTCATCCCCAAGTCCTTGCTCAAAGTTTAGGCATGAAAGTCATCTATCATGTCTCCTATCCCGGCATCGAAGCAAGATCGTCGATGCATTGCCTCATGACCTCGTCTCTCATACGCTCGGTTTCACCATGGAAGACCCACCGCTTATAGCCATCCGTCCATCCATACTTGGGAAGATGTTTAGACATGTCCTCCTTACTTTGCCTTTTTTTATTGTCACAATTCTTGCATGGACACCAAACCTTACTCGCACCTCGAGCATTACGAAATGCCTTGTCCACGAAAAGCCTTGCTCTTCCTAACCCATTCGAGGTCATAATCTCCAAAACTCCTCCGACCATTGTATATCCATGCACGGTCATCCATTTTCTACCATATCATATGGCGAGAATATAAGAATGCGTGCATCTACACATCGATCCTACCATCTAGTAGGTGAAGATAGGTCCTAATCCCACCCAGGGTGCGTAGATGAGGTCAGTTCCATGCTCCACTCCTATCAGAGGAGAATTTCGGTAGCACCTCGCCGTTCTCCGAATACCGTCCTCCCAGGAGGGGGAGCTGTGTTTTCGAAGAACAATAGGGAGATCTTTCTTAGAAACTCTGAATGCGAGGAGTGGAGCATGGAACGAACCTCATCTACGCATCCTCGGGCTGTCAAAAACGTGGACAATTCGAAGCAGATACGGTTATAGGTATGTAGGGATGCATACTTCCAAGCGTATCTCTTTCGAGCGAGGAGGACGCCTAGCGAGCTGCGCGATCTAGCTACGACCATGACACGGAAGGAGGGGTCATACCTAGGGTCGCGGTGGAGTCGCCCCTAGCCGGTGAGGAAGAAGATCGGGGCCGCCAAGGGACTCGGCTCGGCAAGCAACTCGGCTCAGGGAGGGTTCCTCTCTGCATAAAAAAACACGAGGGGGATAAGTTCAAAATTTCGATAGAACCTCCCTACACGGGGGAGGTTTCAATACCCGCAAACAAAACACACGGCACGATGGCCGACAATCACATCCGAGGGCACGATGGCCGACAATCATATCCGGGCACGATGGCCGACAACTGCGGTCGGCGAAGGCGGCGGCGGCGGGGCGGATGGATGGCGACCTCTCCTCGGCCGGGCGGGCGGCGGTGCAAAGTGTGCCGGTGCGGCGGCGTCGTAGGGCGGCCAGCGTCGGGGCCTCTCTTCCCCCCCCCCCCTTCTCCTTCCTTCCTCCTCCTTCCTTTCTTCCTCCCCCTCCTTCCTTCCCCCTCCCTCCCTTCTCCTTCCTTCCTCCTCCTCCTCCTTCCTTCCCCATCCTCCCTTCTTCTTCCTTCCTCCTCCTTCCTTCCTTCCCCCTTCCTTCTCCTCCTCCCTCCTACTCCACCGCCCCTCCTTTTCCCCTGCCTTCCTTCCTTCTCCACCTCCCTCCTACTCCAGGGGTGGTGGGCGGGCGAGGGTCGGGGGCGTGGGCGGCGCGCCGCCCGGTGCGCGGGGCGGGGCGGGGGGGGGCGGTGGCCAGGGGCGGGGCGGTGGTGTGCGCGCGCGGCCTTGGCGGGGCAAGCGCGGCTTCCGGCGGGCGGCGGGGCGGGGGGGGCGGGGGAGCGGCGGCGGCGTGCGTGTGTGTGTCGTGTGTGTTGTGTCGTGTGTGTGTGAGTGTGAGAGTGTGGTAGGTGGTTGGTTGACTTGTTTAAAAAAGCGCAAACTCTTTCCGTGTGAGAGATGGCGGCTCACGGGAAAGAGTCGTCTTTCCCGTGAGCCGCCCGGATCTCTCACGGAAAGACGACTCGAGGTGGGTCCCGCCCGGTTCTAATCTGCCAAGCCACGGATGTGGGTCCCGCCACCTCTTTCCCGTGGCGAGCGACACGGGATCACGGGGAAAAGAGCTTAGATTTCCGTGAGCGACTCACGGGAAAGGCGTTTTCGAGAAATTAATTTTATTTTTCTCTCTTTCTTTTTCTAGCATAAATATTTTGAAAGTTTGATCATGATAACTTCATAAATACCTTTCCACATACACTCACCATTCCTAATTTGATCCTTGGGCAAAAAATTGACCATTATTTCATGTGGTTCTATCTCTATTTGCATTTACTTAGCGCAATAAAAAATTATAATAATTACAAAAATAATCCAAAAAATTCTCGAAAATAGACATGACATAATATCGAGGTCTATTGCATATAGAAAAAGTTTCGTAGCCAAACCACAACTTGATCGCCACATCCACATGAAATCACACTTTGGATCATTCTCAACAAACACGAAACTCCCTACGTAGATGTTGGAGCTTGTGAACATCGTGCGTGCCAACTTTTGTGCGAAACGTTCCCAATTTTTATCATAGCCTCGGCATAAGATATCATGACATATTATCAAATTTCATGATTTTTTTGCACATCGGTTTATTTTCTAGAATTTTTAAACCTTTGAAACAAGGATTAACGTTCATGATTTCGTATTAAGATGTTCCGATTTCATTATTTTTTTTAAATGCAAGGTCTTACGTTGTGTTGAGTATGAGGAATATGAATTTTCTACTAATTTTTTTCAACAATTTGAAGCACTTGTAGTTCAAATTTGGCCTCATTTCAAAAATTCCCATAAAAGAGAATAATTACCAAAATATATCAAATAAAGTCAATAATTCACCAAAATTTAATATTGAGTGCCATATGATGTGCAACAAGTGTATAAAAAGTTTGGAGATGAAATTCAAAAAAAAAAAAACAATTCCGTGAGCTTCTTTCCCGTGCGCGAGGATAAACCACTCACGGGAAAGGGGGTCCCTTTCCCAAAGGCCCAATGTTTGGCCACGGAAAGCACGCTCACGGGGCGTATTTCCCGTGAGCTGGACGGAGCTCTCACGGGAAAGGAGCGAGGGAGGGACGGAGGCGGGGCTTGGGCTCACGGCGGTTACCTTTCCCGTGAGCCCCTTTCTCACGGGAAAGGAGGGGGGCTTTCCGTGAGCTATTTCTCACGGGATAGCTGATTTCCGGGATTTTTTCTTTCCCGTGTGATTTTTCACGTCGCTCACGGGAAAGTGTCGATTTCCCGTGTACACTTCCTATTAGATGGCGGGAAAACCTATACCCACGGGGAAATCACTTTGGATTCGGTAGTGTACGCCGTGAAGAAACCCCTGGCGGCCGCCGTCTTCGGCGCGCCGCGGCGAGTACATGATGGCGTTCAAGTATCTGGTCATCCCTGTGCGTCTTCCTCCTGGCTTTCCTGCGCCACAGCCTCGCCATCTGCACGCTCAACCAGGCCTCCTTCCTCGTCAGCGCGCTCGCCGTCGCGGAACTCCGTCTCCGGGGTCACGCGGGACTACGTTACCCGGCGTCATGGAGAGAGGGTTCCTCCTCATCCTCGCCGGCAACCGACTCTTCTTCACTGGCTCGCCGCTCCTGCTCTGGATCTCTGGGCCTGTGTTCCCGTGCATCTGCTCCATGGCTATGATCCCCTGTACTTTTATAACATGGATGTCGTCCATGACGCCGGTGATGGCCAGAGAAGCAACGGTTGTGGAGCCAATGCCTCCGTGGTCATGGATGGCGCAGAGTGACCATCAGAGCATCGAAGTCGCCTGATCGATGATGCTGAGTTGATGATGGAATGGAACGCAGACAGCAATTCTCATGATCATCTCATCCAAGCGGCATCGGCATAAATGTTCAAAAAAAAAAGCGGCATCGGCATATGGAATATTCTCGATCATCCAATATATATGCAGCATAATACTGTACGTTTTAGAAGATGATGCATATATAGACTTCCCTTTTCACTAGTTTGTGCTCTAGCAACTGACTAATGGGTTGGGTTTGTGATTTTTTATTAACCCACATAATTAAAAAATGCAAGGCATTTATATATGATATGACAGCCGCGTGCTGAAGGAAGATCTTCGATGTCTCTGTTGTTTTGGTGTTTGTCTTCATCATGGAGAAACAACGATGATGCATCTCAAGTGTTTGGTCAAACTAGAGATGCTTTAATTCTATAAAGATTTTTTGAACTTAGAATTTGGGATGAGAGAGTAGATGAAATTAAAAAGGTCCTTTTATACCAGAATGCATGTGTTTGCACATGAAAACAATCATAATGCGTAGTGGGAGCCATGTACACTAGTTTTGGGAAGATGTTTGGTGAGGAAGACGAGCCCTCAAAGACCAATACACCACGTTGTCTAGTATTTTGAGGAAGTAGATCAAAACAATATACAATATAGCTACCGATTCCGGTAGTGTGTATCTTTCCATGCATAGAGAGACACAGTGGACAACAAATATGTACAGAAATAGCATGAGCTGGTCGAAAGGGTCGTCGTGAGTACTGAGTACACCGGGCGGAACAGCAAGATGGTGTAAGTTAAATTTGCTCGATCTTAGGAGCATAGCAAGATGCCTTTATTAGATTGTATTTGTGTAACCATGGGTGTATGTGCCCATACACTATGTGCACCGTCCAAATATGCTTCAAAATTTGTGCTGCACACTCCCGTGTTCAACACACTTTCTCTATATATGTGTCAACACACTCTTTTTCCCGGTAGAGGCCGAGCTGGAGGGCCGGCGGGGGCCACGGCTAACCCCAACAAAAAAAAAAATTAAGACTGTGTAATATTTTTGGGCCTTCAGCCCCCATGGAGGGCAGATGTCGCAAGCAAGCAGATTTCCTTCCCGCGACGGACTCGTAGAAGAAAGGCGACGTTTGGTTTCCTTCCGCCGCCTCCGTAGAACTTCACTCCTCTCCGCGACTTCGCCAGTCCACCACGTTCATCGTCATCAAGACATCAGGATTCACGGCCGCCGACCGCCGCCGTGACGCACGAGTGCGCCATCGAATAGCAGTTGATCAATCTACTGATCTTCCTCTTATCCTCTCCATCTTGATCTGACACAAATGTATTCCTTGTTTCCGTCTTTCAAAATAGCATTCGTCGTTCTACTGATCTTCCTCTCCTTACCCTAATGGTAGACCTAGACCCTCGTTCTGGAACCAATGTAAGCAAGTAGAAGTAGCAAACTAGTTCTGGAACTAACTTCAGAGCGTGCATTTTAAAACAAGTTATGAGTTATAAGTTAGGTGTTACTAAGTACATGAGTTGTGTTTTCATAACTTTTTGTGTATATTTTTTTCGTGTAATAAGTTAAATGTATAAGTTATGAGCATGGTAACGTTGAAGATCACGTAAGTCATGTATATAAATTAGATGTATAAATTATACATATAAGTTAGATAAAAGTTGTGCGTCTAGCTCTGTAACTTTCTTTTGTTTTGTTAAAAAATAGAAAAACTTTTCAAAAAAAATAAAGTTGCGGAACTTTTTTTTCCCAACAAAAAATATGGGATGTCTAAAAATTGTTGGCTAGTTGTTTTTTTCTAATGAACGTTCTCTGATTAGTGGCCTCGTATACGTACGTACTCCGTTTGTTTGGTTTGGGAGTTTTTTTATACTAGATCCAGACCAGTAGTTGACATCAGTCATCAGAGATGTACGTATACTTTTTTCATTTCATAATATGCATGATGCATTCCATCAGTTTAAGCACCCTGCTGCTTGCTTGCATGCATCTAAAAATGTGTAACATGCCCATGACCGACTCCTGACTCCTGACTGCTGCTGGTCCGGGATCGATCTGATCTCTTGTCGCGGTCGCCGCCGTCCGCGCGCGCGCCTAATAATAATTAATTAAGGTAGCATCTCCAACAGTTTTGCATTCACGTTTGGCATTTGCATATTTTGCCAAAGACCTTAAAAATCACCCTTCAACAGTTTTTGCATTCATGTTTGGCATTTGGGGAGAGTTGGCATTTTCTCGGGCAAATGTCGCATTTATGCGCGCGCTACGACGTTTGGCATTCACGGCACATCCGTACGTATTAGAAGAGGTGGAAGGGCACAAACATAATTTTGTTTCTGCCTCAGGGTTCCTGAGGTAAGTTTTCAAGAGGTGGAAGGATATAAACATAATTTTGTTTCTCTTTTAGGGTTCCTAATGTAAATTAGATCTAAGTTTGGCAAATGAATTATGCAAAACTGTTGGAGATGAACTTTTTTTGGACTTGGCATTTGCATTTTAGATTTGGCAAATAGAGAAATTGCCAAACCAATTTTGCTAAAGCTGTTGGAGATGCTCGATCTAATTAACCCGGGCACGCACGGCGGCCTAGCTAGCTAGCTTTGTTCTGGATTCTTCGTCGTATGCAGATTGCATAGTTAGTATTACACGCACGCGCGGCTTCAATTCTCTGCATTTTCATTGCTGTTTCAATTCTTAGCTACTAAGCTCTGCATCATATCATATCTGCAAAGGGGGCATCGATCGATATATGCATATTCCTTCTTTAGTTTGACGACGCCGTTGATCAAGAGGTGCAAAAGGCCGGGGACGTCAAGGAATGAATGAATGCGCGTACTGTATATATTTTGATTTGATGCCGCTTTAATACTTAGTTTCATGGAATAATCCTGAATGAAAGAACGAATAATCCTGATGAATTACAACCCTTAGCTTGCCGGTTACGTACGGCGACCGCGACAATGCATGGAAAATATTAGCAGTCAGAGCCGTGTCAGTCATGGCTTACGTACCTAGATATAGCGTGAAGCCAAGCCACCGCTTTCTTATATATATACACGCACGTGTGCCTTTAATTTCGCTCGCTTTCATATGCCTTTAATTTGTTGCTCCGTCCCCGGCCAAAGGCACGCCCCATTACCCTAGCTAAGCAGCTAGGCTTATGGGAAAGCTTAACTCTTTCGTTGGTGATGAACCAGTACATCAAATTCTAGATGCGCTATCCACTGTTAATAAGTGTACATGAATATGTGGATGCACTATGGATATGTCAAGTTTCATAAAATTTCAAGCGAGAAAATGTCGTTAATACCCTCTTAAATTTTACATACTTTTTTTCTTTTCTTTCTGAAATTTTCCTCACTATTTCTCTACCTTATCCTTAGGCATGTTTAATCCATATACATGGGTTGTCTACATGTCTTGAATTCTATAGATTTTGCACAATGAGCTGTCTATTTGATTGTGCGTAATTTGTTTAATACTCCTATCTAGCAAATTCCGTACATCGCTACGGGTAAAGCAAATCCATGATATATATATTTTTAATCTAGAGTCGTACCCATGTGGGTCGTATCGATACATCTTGAAGTCAGTATCCACACCATTGTTGCTAAACACGACTTAAGCGGTGGAGGACACAAAAAGTTTGGGAAGAACAAAAAAAGGCCGCTGAATTCTTACCATTTTATTATTAGAGAGATAGATTTTAGCACACGATTGAGCAATAGTCATGTCGAGGATTGCACTACTGATATACATGTACAATTTATGCATACATTATTATATCAAATCCGATAATAAAATGCTCACGATTTGATTTGTGAATCATTGATTGATCTTGTTTCTAAGAAGAATAGATTGCATTAACCAAAAATATCATATATTGGCAATATTTGTTTAGGAGGAAAGGGTCAAGTTTCAGATGTCCATAGTATTTAATCTATCATTTGGTTTTTATATATGGTTGTAGTTAGAGAAATGGAGATATGTACCGATGTAAAAAAAACCCACAAAAAAAAAAAAAAAAACGTACAAAAAGGAACGATCATAGAGTCTCGACATCACTGCCGTTAGCCTCCTCTGTCCCTCCCGACCCATCTTGAAAATGAGAGGGTGGTGTGCGGTGGCGGGGAACGCGGAAACGAGAGGGTGGTGAGAGGAAGATGATGAACGATAGCCGGGGATTGGAAGAAGATGAACGATAAGTAGTCGATCTGATCTGGAGCGTCCGTTTCAGATCGTGTGGTTGAGTCGTCGCCTAAAATCCCACCTTTAGCAACTCCCTTTAAATTTAGCCAAATTTATATATAAAAAAAATTTTTATGATTCCTTATGAAGCATGTTTGTGTCATAAATATTAGCACGTTTTTCGATAAGTTCCATCAAACTCTAGACAATTTGACTAAGGACAGAACTATAATTGTATCCTTCTCATGACCGGTTTGACCGTTTGAGAAACTGCTCCTCTTTCAGAAGGCGACACTATGATGGCAGAAGACAAATAACGTAAGCACATTCTTAGTTAGCTTACTGTCATTTTCTAATTTTTGGCAAAGCAAAAATAAGTAGGTAAACCGGCCCAGATATACACAACAAAGTAATAAATAAAAGAAGAAACAGACAAACAAAGCATTGCATTACCATATCACCTTGCACTATCAATATAGCAGCCAAATCCATGGAAGAAACTGGCCAGGTTAGTGTCTACATACATTCAGTAATAGATATGAAAAAGCTCTTTATATATACCAGCGGCCGGGCCCTTTGTGTGAAAGCAGACACAGCATCCGATCGAAAAGAAAAGCGAGCTTGTTTATTCAGTGACCGACGAGGAGTCGAGTAGGCAGAGACACGTACGTACTAGAGCCATTTGGTGTTGGTGCCCTGGCCGGAAAGGGCAAGCGATGCGTTTGGTGCAGCTAGTGTAATCACCAACGCATTCCATTTGCAGCCTTGGCTCCCCAATCTCCTCAAAAAGATTAAAGAAGAAAACGTGCCCGCGTGCTGTGTGTGCATGCTTACACGTCTGCAGATTATGGTAGAGAATTTTCAGGTCGGTTCCCCACTACATCTTGACGAATTAATTAGGCTATGTGCGTGTTGGCGTGTCGTCGCTAATGACGACGGCAAGACGACGCGATAATGCTGATTTATATATAAGGAGAGCATCCATCGATCGGAATCGGATCGTTAACGTTGTTTGACAGTGCTAGCTTTCGTACCTGTTGTTTCTTCTCTCCATTTTTTTTTTTTTTTTTTTTTTTGCAGCGATTTTTTTCTAAAAAAAATGAAATTTCGGGTGATCTTTAGCATGTATGTTTTTTTTAAAAAAAAACGAACAAACAGTAAGATAAGAATGGAGTGTGTACGTTCAAGTTATTTTTGGGCACATAACAGGAAGAGGCTTATCTCACGACTGCCACGTGTTGCTCGTATGCAATTTCATGCATGGTGCCGATCGAGTGGAGGTGGTCAAGGTGATGAAAAACCAAACTACCGGCTTCATGTCCACCCGTGGCTAGTTTAAAGCCCTGTCGGCTTTTGGTACGCCGATAGAACATGTCGGTCAATGCACAACCGACAGGTCTGTGCTTTTTTTTTTTTTTGAGGCAACCGACAGGTCTGTGCTAACTCGCACTGTCGCACACTAGTTGGGCTTTGCCCTCGCTGAAACGATGCGACGACAAACATCGAGGCCTACCAAATGCCAAGGTTCGACGCGAACCAGCAACAGGCCCATTTCGAAGAAATAAAAGCCATCCAGGCCCGTTAATGCCTATGCTGCATCAGTAATTAACTAGGCCCATCCAAGAAACAACAGACCACTGCAATTTTTCTTTTTTTCTTTTTCTTTTTCTTTTTATTTTTCTTTTTCCACACAGGTACACACACGGAAAAGGCCTCACGTTAACTGTCTCGTCGTCCTCTCATGGTGACCTCCTCACCAGTCACTGACAGTCAGCTCAACAACAAAGGCCATGCTGGGCCATGGCCATGCATGCGACGCGAACGGACCGTGCGTGCGCGTGGTGGCTTTGCGTCCGTTGCGTGTGCCTTTCGCCGCACGCTCACGTTTTCTTCTCCACTTGGAGCACGGACGTGTGCGCGTGTGTGTCCGGTGAGGGAAACGACGACGGGGATCGCGCGAGCTGCTACTGACGCCGTGATTCGTGCTCTCCCTCGTTCACGGCATGCTCCCCTTGTCCTTTCGGCACTCTATCCACTCAAAGCTTTTATATGACGTTTCTCCGTCTGACCAAAACATGTTTATAATATGTGACATACTAAGTGATGGAAATTGCCATGAAAATAGAAATATATATATTTGACTTCTTTGCATTTCTTTTCCTTTCGGAAGCAGGAGAGTATATATATAAATGAAAATGAAAATGAAAATAGTAGTGCCCGAACTGATAAAGCGCCAAATAGATCTTGTTCGTCAGTACGCGGCCCCACAAAAAGAAAAGAGCCCACGTCCGTCGGGCCCACGCTCCCGCTAACGACACGCGCAGAGTGGACGGTGGCCGGATCGGACGCAGACGCTTCCGGCTGTGAACAAACGCACGCTCGCGAGCCTCCGATCCGACTCTCTGGCCCCACTCTGTCAGCGACTCACCGGGCGGCCGCACGCGGCGCGCGTGACGAGACGCCACCTTCGCGCACGGCAGCCGAGACCAGACGAAGCCCCCTCCCACCGCCTCGTCTCGTCTCGTCACACTCCTCCTCACTCCCCTCCCATTCCGACGCACTTGATCGCCGCAGCGAACGAACTGGGTGGGCTCCGTCGGTCCCTCCCTCCCCTCCCCTTCCTCCTCTCCCCCATGACGCAACTCCCCTGCGTCTCGTCGCCGCGCCCGCTGCTCGCCGTACCCGCAAGCCGTTGGCGCGCCGGCGTGCGGTCGCGGCCCAATGCGGCGGTACCGGGGCGGGAGCGGCTGCTTTTCCGCGCCGCCGCCGCCACGCGGCCCGTGGCCACGGCGGTGCAGGCGGAGCAGGATGACGGCGAGGAGGAGGACGAGGAGGAGGAGGAGAGGTACGCGCTGGGCGGCGCGTGCAGGGTGCTCGCGGGAATGCCCGCGCCGCTGGGGGCCACCGCGCTCCACGGCGGGGTCAACTTCGCCGTCTACTCCAGTGGCGCCTCCGCTGCGTCGCTCTGCCTCTTCACCCTCGATGACCTCAAGGCGGTGAGCTTCCCCTACTCTCTGCTGAATGCAGTTATCTGCAACGCATGCTGCGATCCTTCTCTGTCATTTTTTTTTCTTTTTGAACTTGAATGAAAGGGTTAAAATAATCATTGTGTCTCGGTTTCGTAGCTTACTAATCCGATGCTGTATGAGAATTTGTTCGCGAATTTGTTTGGCTTCATAGCCTACTCTGAGTCTCCGATGATGAAATGAATTGAGTTCTCTGTATTCCTGGTATGATGCAGGATGGAATTTAGTTCTCTGTATTCCTGGTATGATGCAGGATAGGGTGACTGAGGAGGTGCCCCTGCTCAACCGGACGGGAAACGTGTGGCACGTCTTCATCCATGGGGACAAGCTGCACGACATGCTCTACGGGTACAGGTTCGATGGCGTGTTTGCCCCTGAGCGTGGCCAGTACTATGATGTGTCCAACGTCGTGGTGGATCCGTACGCCAAGGTGACGACCTATTAGCCTTATTACTATGCTCTGCATATGTGTTGTGATACTACACAGAGAAATTGATTGCTGGGTGCTGTCTCATGTTTTTTTTTTTTCCTATCTTGTTTCCTCTAGGCAGTGGTAAGCCGAGGTCAATATGGTGTGCCTGCACCTGGTGATAATTGCTGGCCTCAAATGGCTGGTATGATCCCTCTTCCCTATAGTAAGGTAAGCCACAACTATCTCACACTAGATTCCTATTTTCTTTCATGCTTGTTTCCTTCTCTTCCAGTTTTATTTAGCCATGTTTGACCCAGCCACGATTAAACAATAAAAAGAAATCAAAGCACATATATATTTTATCATTGGTGATTGTGAAAAGTCCGATGAACTGACTGTAAGCACTATAGCTATCAAAATGCAGGTTAGGATCAATGATTGTGTTACTTAGTTTCTTGTCAGCGTTAAAATGAAGTGAAATTACATTTACTGTGTCTTCTTGTTGTCCTTGTTCTTTCATTTCATAATGATAAGGGTTTGCTGCATTTGCAGTTTAACTGGCAAGGTGACCTACCCCTGAGGTATCATCAGAAGGATCTTGTCATCTATGAAATGCATTTGCGTGGATTCACAAAGCACGATTCAAGCAAAACAAAACATCCAGGAACTTACATTGGTGCTGTGTCAAAGCTTGACCATCTAAAGGTACTGTTGTGAACAGACTAGTTATAAGCCTGAGAACGTGTCCGCATGCATCTGTTTCGATTTTGCATTTCTGCCAAGTAATGCTGCTCTATGTCTATTAGTTCATAGGCATAAACACATATTTTACTTTGTGCTGTATATATTGATGTATTGATTGAGCATCTATATTACATAACTGTTTTTGCTCAGTAAATTCGTCAGCTCGGTATTGTCCATTTTAGATTTCTTGGCATGGCATGTGTTTATGACTAAACTCTTTGTTTGATCTGCATAAACTCCCCTTGCAGGAACTTGGAGTCAATTGTATAGAGTTAATGCCCTGCCATGAGTTCAATGAGCTAGAGTACTTCAGCTCCTCTTCAAAGTATGTGGACTTAGATTGCAGTATATAGATGCCATCAGTTTTATAGGACTCCTGAACTGATATCTTTTTGTTTCATTCAGCATGATCATATATGACCTTTTCAGTTCTATTTTCTGTGATATTGTTTCACATTACTCGTCCTTGGTGCCAGGATGAACTTCTGGGGATATTCCACAATTAATTTTTCTCACCAATGGCAAGATATTCGTCAAGTGGCATAAGAAACTCTGGACGCGATGCCATAAATGAATTTAAAACTTTTGTCAGGGAGGCCCATAAACGGGAATTGAGGTAACCAAGCTGATTTAAGCTATTGGCTTAATGCTAACCGAGTAGCTTCCTTTTTCATATAATTTCTGACATGAAGTATGTCACTCTTAGGTGATCATGGATGTTGTCTTCAATCATACAGCTGAAGGTAATGAGAAAGGCCCAATATTATCCTTTAGGGGGATAGATAATAGTACATACTACATGCTTGCACCTAAGGTGAGATACGCTGTTCATCTTTTAATTGTTCTTTCCTGGTCCACAATGTATAATTTGGTTATTATTCCGTTCATAGATTCATGTCTATATAACAAGCTATTTGAAGGGCATTTATGCGTGCGAGGGAGAGTTTTATAATTATTCTGGTTGTGGAAATACCTTCAATTGTAATCATCCTGTAGTCCGTGAATTTATTGTGGATTGTTTGAGGTACAAATCGGTTTGTAACTTTTATTAAATTGCTCCTAATTTCCTTCTGCCGCTTGTCATTTTATTGGATGATCCAAGTTTTTGAGGGATAGATAGCAATGCTGATGCTTTGCTGCCTGAATATACAAGCAGTTTGAATTTCTTATATTCCAACACAACAAAATAGAGAAACATATTGTATTTTCTCACTGAGTCTTGAATCTGAGTAGACAGATAGTTATCTTTAATTGATATTTTGTCATTGGCTATCAGTGTTTAAGCTATATATTTGTGAAGACAAATTCTTTATGCACAATGAACTGATTTTAATCCTGCAGATACTGGGTAACGGAAATGCATGTTGATGGTTTTCGTTTTGACCTCGCATCTATAATGACCAGAGGATGCAGGTAAAGTTCTATTCTGATTTTCTCCGTATTTTTTTCTTTTTATACATTTCTTAAGTTAACTTTTCCTTTACCAGTCTATGGGATCCAGTTAATGTGTATGGAAGTCAATGGAAGGTGACATGATTACAACAGGGACACCTCTTGTTGCTCCACCACTTGTTGACATGATTAGCAATGACCCAATTCTTGGAGATGTCAAGGTAGGTGTTATATTTTATATGTTTTATCATTTGCACTCACTGAAGATTGAAACCCATTTTTTAATACATGTGCACTTGCTATGTAACTAATCGCAGTTACCTTCTGCTTGATGCTATTGGGTAGTATATGAAGTTGATTGGCTGTTAAAGATGCAGAACAGTATATATAATAATCAGCAGCCTTAACATATTATAGTTTCTTGGTTGTTGTTCTCACTACTTCCTCCATTGCAATTATAGCTCATTGCTGAAGCATGGGATGCAGGAGGCCTCTATCAAGTAGGTCAATTTCCTCACTGGAATGTTTGGTCAGAGTGGAATGGAAAGGTAAGAACTATATACTTTCAGTGACTTGAAAGTCTCTTTGCTACTTGGTACTTGCTGAATAACAAACGGAGCCTTGTCAAATTGAATGTAAGTTTCAACAGAGATATTTAAATAGAGGAGTGCTTTTATGCTACCCGTGAAATGTTGTAGGGATCTAAAACTATTTAAAGCCTAAAGTTACTTTCTTCTAGAGGAAAACCAGTAATTTAGTCTGGTAATTGGACACAGTTTGGAATTATGGATTAAACCAGGATCTACGTTCAGGCCCAACTATCAAACAGACTCTTGAGGGCTGTTTTGGGCAAGTTCCAGTTCCACTTTTAAGCTCATGAAGAAGCTGGCTCCAAGCAACCTGAGCCTCGGATACTTGAATCTCATAATTCTGTTTTTACTCTAGAGAAGCTGGCTTCAGAAAGGGCAAACTTAGGACTTCAGAGCCCAACCATTTTTATGTGGGTTGAGCAGAGAAGCCTAGCGAGGCAGAAAACTCAAACAACTCTGCATTTGTTGGACTCTGTGATGAAAAGAATTTTAAAAGTATAAACACAAGAATGATTGCTGAGATATACATTTCAAACAATAGCCTCACTGAAAACATTAGGTAAGTGCATCTTTGGTCTTTATTAGAGCATGATGCTGATGAAGTTTTGATACTTAACGTATGATCTTTTGCAACCTTCTTCATCTAAACCAACATCTTCCTAATTTATGTCTCTATAGTTGTTTCACTAAAGTACTGACTCGTTTAATGGTTTTGTTGTTTTCTCAGTATCGTGATACGTCGTCAGTTCATCAAAGGCACAGATGGATTTGCTGGTGCTTTTGCTGAATGCCTATGCGGAAGTCCGCAGTTATACCAGGTATGTAGCATAAGTACCCATCAATGAGCACGGTGCTACATAACCTGAACAAACTTTTGAAAGAACTGGGTGGTGATAGTGACACAGGTATACAGAAATAACATAACATGACACTATGACAGTACAGTATATATTTCAGCATAGAAGTTGAACACAAGGTCCAAATTCTATGTAGTAGTATAACTTTTAGGATCTAGTCTGCAATTGAAGGATCGCATTCCTTTGAGTGTCTAATGGACCTTTGCAAACCATTGAAAACTCCTACTCTATTTGTATTTTCCTGGATGAGAAGAAGTTGCATAAATAAATACTATCTTCATTCATGTATACTTGATGAAAATATTAATAATGAATTGCTGAATATACAAGTTTCCTTTATTTTTAACCCTTCTTGGAAGCACTGCATGCATTGTATGCAATTAGGTGTGGCTTAGTGTTTGTCTACAGATAATAGTTTGGTATTGATAAGTGCATGCCTTTTATTATCAGGCAGGGGGAGGAAGCCTTGGCACAGTGTCAACTTTGTATGTGCACATGATGGATTTACACTGGCTGATTTGGTCACATACAACAACAAGTACAACTTGTCAAATGGTGAGGACAACCGAGATGGGGAAAATCACAATCTTAGCTGGAATTGTGGGGAGGTAATTGGAAACCTCATGCTTTTATCTCTTGTAGCTTGTTTATGTTAGTCAAATCTGTCAAATGACCTTGTGATGGTTTTCTAGTCATCAGTACCAAACTGGTATCACCTACCACAGGCTATATAGTTTGTTACACGTGCATTTCCAGCTAAACTTATGTGTGGCAAGTATGTACTGAATCATCTCTATAGTATAGCACACTTGACAGTTTCGTTTGAACAATGCAGGAAGGAGAATTTGCAAGTTTGACAGTCCGAAGATTAAGGAAGAGGCAAATCGCAATTTCTTTGTTTGTCTTATGGTTTCTCAGGTAAGAATTTGTGTCTGATCTTTTAAGTTTTTTATGGGCTGTGCTTTCAGGTCCCTGTTTGTTCAGGGTAGAGCTCAAGGTTGCATTTGCAGTCAGTGGTATGCTGGAATATGCATCATTGGTTCAGTCCTTGAGTTTACTCACTTGATGAGGGTTATACTTACTAGGTTGTGTGAGGATCTGTGTTCTCCAAAAGATTATGCCATGCTGCACTGAGTATCCAACTACCTGTCTTTGTACATAGGAAACATAGTTATCTAAACATAAATTACCGTAAACATCATTTATCTGACAAGTTTTCAGTTTTTCCCCGCATCCTGATATAGGGGTAAGGTTAAAGTTGAGCTGAAGTCACTTTACTGATTTAGTACTACTTTGCCAATTGTTTTCATCTTCTAAATTTTAGGGAGTTCCAATGTTCTACATGGGCGATGAATATGGTCACACAAAGGGAGGAAACAACAATACATACTGCCATGACCATTATGTCAGTGCAATGCCATCATATATTAACATATTATTCTAATCAATTTCCTTGACATTCTTGTAATCTTCCAGCCTTTTATTTTTGTTGTGTGCAGGTCAATTATTTCCGTTGGGATAAGAAGGAAGAACAATCCTCAGATCTGTACAGATTCTGTCGCCTCATGACCAAATTCCGCAAGTAAATACTCTTCCACAGAATAGTTTCTGTGCAAAACCAATGCTGGTTCCTCTGTTCACTAAATGGCGAGATTCTGTACAGTTTACATTGCTCATATTGCCTATTCTTGTTCTTTCGTTGTGCAATACAGGGAATGTGAATCACTTGGTCTTGAGGACTTCCGACTTCAGAGCGGTTGCAATGGCATGGTCATCAGCCTGGGAAGCCTGACTGGTCGGAGACAAGCCGATTCGTTGCCTTCACCATGGTACTGACATAAGACTTACCACCATCATCACCAGTCATTACAAAAACCGTTTTTTCTGCCATTAAATACATCAAAGGGAGATATAAAAAGTACTGATGATTTCTTATGTCTCTGTTGCTGCAGAAGGATGAAACCAAAGGCGAGATCTACGTTGCCTTCAACACCAGCCACCTGCCGGTGGTCGTTGGGCTTCCAGAGCGCCCTGGGTTCCGATGGGAGCCGGTGGTGGACACAGGCAAGGAAGCACCGTATGACTTCCTCACCGACGGCCTACCAGACCGTGCTGTCACCGTTTACCAGTTCTCTCATTTCCTCAACTCCAATCTCTACCCTATGCTTAGCTACTCTTCCATCATCCTTGTATTGTGCCCTGATGTCTGAAAGAAGAGAATGACAATAAAGAGTGTACATGAGGTAGTAGTTCTCTCTAGCCTGTAGCATGCAATGGAGAATGTTGGGTTGCTCTGTTGTCGGTAGTTTACATGTGTATATATGGCTAAAGCTGGTGGATCCCATTTCTCAGATGTGTTGGTCGGACTCGAGCTGGGAAAGCATTCCCCGGTACGGTTCTCTGGATAAGGAACCAACTGGACTTGCTCTAGGTTATATTACTAGAGAACTGGTTCCCAACTGGAACCAACGGGTTCTCAGATATGTCGATGCAATTACTAGTACCCCATATCCTTCTCAAATGCTACGAGAGAGTAGGGATACCGAGTCTCAGCGCCATCATTATACCAAATCCAGCGGTCCAGTGGCCTTTTCAAAGTGGAGCTCCAAGATTGTTGCGAGAAAAATTCTTCCTCCAAAAGTGGTACTCTCAGGAAGTTCTTCCTAAAAAATACTAGGTACTCGCAGATTGTGTTGTTGAATGTGAGGTTATCCCAGTTGAAAGAATGTCACGTCTGGTTTTCCAAGAAAGACCAGACTCGCCATATGTGTACCCAGGAAGTCCACACATATAACATAGAACAAATTAATATCGAGAAAACAATGCTTTAAAGCGTAAATAACTAAACAAGCACTCACATATTATCGAGTACGCGGGCGTTTCTAAACTTCCGGGCTCCATTCTCTTCAGGGACAGTTGACTGGGGGCTCCGTATGCCAAGCACTAGTATCTTCATCCATTCTCCATGTGACTTTTGCCAACAGACTAAAGTGTGGGAAATTGGAGCAAAAGTAAAGGCAACTATAGTTTGAGTATTGCTAACTCATTATTACCATGATCTTATGACTTAATTAATATTATGCTATGAATGATAAAATGGTAACAATTTAACCACATAAGATCTTGTGCATGGCGATGTATCCGGGATTTCTGATGCAATTTGTGAGGGGCCACATGGCTCTGGTTTTTAGCTCGATTACCCAGGACCTTTTCTAGCGAGTTTGGAGGAAGTGCGGTGGGTATAGTATAGCCCCCTGTCCACATATATGTGTATAGGCTGCGGTTATGTGCCATATAGGAAGGGTGGGTCCTATATCGGCGACTTAGCCCGGCTTGTTAGGCGAACCTGTTGAAAGGCTTCATAGTGAACCCTGCGGATCTACCTCGGTAGTGCGTCAAGAGGTCGGCCGGGCCTCATCACGTAGGGCAATTCACGGCTCACGGTGAAAGTGTACACCTCTGGCGCAGAGTTTATCAAACTAGTATACTAGCCTTGCTCAAGGACACGGCGGCCTTGGACCACTTACACTAAAGATGGCGGCGCTTATATTGTTAAATCGTTCACTCACGTTTATCACTTATGCATATTTATTATTATGTTATAATGGTCATGATTCTATGAGTAAGATACTACATTGCTACACTTGCTGAGTTCGATATGGACTCACTCTTTGCAATTTCCCCCACCTCGGTCTGTTGGGCAAAAGTCACATGGAGAATGGATGAAGATCTTGGTGCTTGGCATGCGGGCCCCCGGTTATGTCGTCACGAAGAGAATGGAGCCGAGAAGTTTAGAAACGTTCAGCGTACTCGATAAATTGTGAGTGCTTGTTTAGTCGTATTTACGTTTTAAAGCATTGTTTTTCGATATTTATACGTTCTATGTTATATGTGTAGACTTCCTGGGCACACATATGGCGAGTCTGGTCTTCCTTGGAAAACCAGGCGACAAAGAATGATTTCTTGGAGTCGGATCCAAAAATAAATTTTAGAAATGAACGTGGGCTACCTGTTCCTTTCGGGATTGTGAAAAGACTGTCCCATTCTTTCTTCTTCTTTTTTGAAAAACAAAAGTCCCATTCTTTGTCCCCTTTCCTTACATTGGCATAACAGCTTTGGAATATGCATTAGCTGCTAGCCTGCTACAGGGCATGTCGGCTCTTGGCCGGCCGACAGGTACCCAAATGGTGGTCACTATGAGTAACAATTAAAAGATCAATGACGAATCATTTAGGTTGGAAGCTCACCCTATATGGTACGTGTTTCCCAAAAAAAAAAAAAAAAACAGATTGAAAAAAAGAGTACACGGATGGATGCATCAGTGAACCTTGTTTGTGGTCTTGTTAGAACCAATCTGTAACAAGAGCAAGCATCTATGTGAAATTGATAGGTAGTACTACACAGACGTACGTTCCAGTGAACATGATCAGAAGATAACAGTTGTCCTTTAAACATGGTCAGAATATAGTAATGATAATAATTCACACAGATTTCTTCTTCTGCAGACATGCATGATCTGCATCCCAATTCCCACAAGTGCTGCGACCAGCTAGCTCACGATTCATTGCTGTCCGGGAAGGTGATGCACTTGTACACCCTGCATCTTGGGCACAGGATGAAGCCCGCCTGCATATATGCATGCGACGGGGAATGATGTTCATCAGAATTCATTCATTCATTCAGAAAGATTAATTCCGGCCGCGAGATCGAGATGGATGGATGGAGCTGAATGAGTTACTGACCGCCTTGCAGGTTGGGCAACGGCGGTACACCCGGGTACTGCCCTCCGGCTGAACGTTGTTCTTCTTGCCCTTGCAGAAGTCGCAGACCATCCACCCCATGCCCTCGCACTCTTCACACGCTACATCAGCTTCTTCCTTGGAACAATTCAAGAGCCGTTTTCATCAAAAAAACAATTCAAGAGCCGACAGACACATGGTGAATGCCATGGAGAACCGAAGCATCAGCAGCTTTTACGTATATATGCCCGTGGACAGGACGGAGCAGCGGCAGCAGCAGCATATATCAAGAAAGAACGGTGCATGCTGAGATCGATGGGTCACTAACCTCAGTGCCCTCGACGACCACCGGCGCCGGCGCCTCCACGGCCGCCGTGCCGAGTTCCCGTGGGACGGACGCGCAGCCGATCCTGCCGTTCCTCTCCGCACGCCTGCGTCGCGGTAGCGCCGCCTGGAACGGTGTCACCGGCGAGCTGCAGCGGCATGGCCCAGTCCACGGGTCCAGGCTCGCGGCCACGCTGCTGCACTGCGCCGCCATCCCGCAGGAGGAGCGAGCTGTGCCTGTGGTGGGGCTGCGGCACTCTCGCCACCACTCCTCCTTTTTGTGGATAATAAACCAGCGACAGCGAGCCTAGCTAACGCTCTCTGACTCCATGGCCCCACGCGAATCCACCCGCTGCCCACGTTCTCCTCATTCACGGTCAACGAGTCAACTTCAAGGACAAGGCTGATTGCATCATTTTTCAGCTCAATGTAAAGCCTTTTGAAACATACAATACAGTAGGATCATCAGTCGCGCTAACAAATATTCCATCCATCTCAAAACAGATGTCACTATGGGATTAGGTGTCGGTCAAACTTTCTCAACTTTGGTGATTTGTAGAAAATACATGCAACATTTAAATCTTCAAATAAATTTGTTAAAAAACTAGACTTAAAGATCTTTCCGATGATACTACTACTCTCTATCATTTTTTATAAGGCGTCAGGCGATATCCAGATATCTTAGAGGCGCACATAACGAGGAAAGAGGACCGCACAACAATGAATACAAACCGATGTTTTGCGTGTCGGCATGCAAACTGACGTTTCAGCCAATGCAAACGCATGCATGTGCGCATGCATCGTGGATTCAAGCAAGAACATTGAATGCATCTTGTATTAAATGTTGCACACCTATTTATCTCCACCTCGATTAGAATGCTATGCCTAACAAAAATCAAAACACCAAAAGCTGGCGGCGCCTTACATTTCGTAATGGAGGGAGTAATTACTTAGCATAAATATTTATATATTTTAATATATAATTGCCGGCATTTTGAAAATGTTGACTTCGGGGAAGCGAGAATGACATCTATTTTGAGGCGGAGGAGTACTCCCTCACCACCTCTAGTTCACATACCAAGAACATATTTAATTCTCTCTCGTTGCACTTATCGATATCGTGTGTCTACGAGAGAGCACGCCTTATATTATTGAACATGAACAAAAAAATGGTTACATCTTATATATTAGGGCCGGAGTACGAGCACCGTGTGTCGTCTCCCTTCTTCGATCTGCGCAATCACCTTCCTCCTCTAGCCTCGTCGTGCGCAGTCGTCTTCCTTGCCTCCAACCTGCCTTCTTCCCCACCGCCCTCGGTCGCAGCTTTTGCCCTCGCAGGAAGCCATGTGGCAACCTTCTTCTGCTTCCTCGCTGGCTGTGGCACCTAAGCCACTTGGCCTCCTCCTCCCCGCTTAGGGCACGCGCAGCGGTAGCTAACATCTCGTACTGCCTTAGCTAAATTGTTTTTCTCCACGCACGCAAGGCAGCTATGGACATGTGATTCCCTCAACGCGGGCAGCGAGACGGATGTTTTTGCAAAACCTTTTGGCAATGCATGTAGGAGCCTTCTTCCTTTTCCCTGCTCTTCAAGGAGCAGTTTTCTCTCCTAACACAATTTCAACTATGGCTTCTAACCTTGCTCGTAGATTGATTTACATCAACTCGGTCCTATCTTCCATTCAATTTATTATATGACCACTATCCTGTTTTCCAAAAAAATCATTAAGAAGATAACCGCAATTATTAGCAAGTTTTTGGTGGTCAGGAGTTAATGAGGAAGAAACCAAAACAGTTTTCAATTTCGAAGTTGGCAGGATGTTTGTAGGCCAAAGAAGGAGGGTGGTCTAGGTGTCCGAGATATGCACCTAGTCAACAAAAGCCTTCTTCTAAATGCTGCTTGGAAAATAGCCACAGGTACAAAAACTTTCCTCTCTGCCATCATCAAGTCTAAATACTATCCAGACACTAGCTTCTGGAGAGCTACTAATACCAGGACCCACTCTGCCTTTTGGGCTTTAGTTCTGAAAGTCAAAGATACTCTTATTAATCATTGCAAAGTGCAGGTTCAAAAAGGTAACTCGAGCATTTGGTCAACACCCTGGTTTTCTGGGTGGGAGAACATCTACAACAAGCTAAAGCTGCCTGTTTCTGTTCCAAAACTTCCTGTAGCTATCTCTGAACTCATAATCCCTGAAACCACCCTACTCTTGTTGATGCTATTTTTGAACATGATGCAGCCCTTGCCATAAAAAATACTCCCATTGTTCCTTCTGAGGATAATGATAGAATAATTTGGACCAACTCTATGAAAGGGAACTGCACCACTAAAGATGCCTTCAATTTTCTCAATGCCCAAAACCGTATTATTCTGCCTCCTCAGGGACCTAGAGCCATTACATCAGCCTCCTTAACCATTTTAAACAGAGTCTGGAAGTCCAAATTATTTGCTCCCAATATCAAAACCTTCTTCTGGCGCCTTTTCAGAAATGCCATCCCTACAGGTCTGAGAGCAGGCTCGCTGTCAAGCCACATTGACAAAAAATGTGCTCTCTGTGGAAAGGAGGAGAACGATGCTCATATTTTTTTTCCACTGTGACTTTGCAAGATTAGTATGGTTTTCTTCCCCTCTTGCTCTCAGGTCATCTCATCTACCCAAAGAACAGGACGGTGTTCAACAAATTTTACAGCATATCATAACGCCAACCTTCAATGACAATGATATCTTGAGAGTACTCACTACTCTTTTGTATCTCTGGAGGGCAAGAAATGACACCAGATTCAAAAGGAGCACCTGGTCTCCTCTACAGGTACATAAGGGTGGCAACTGAAAGTAACTGCAAACCCCCAAAAATGGGAAACATTCAGGACATGCATCAATGCAATGCTGCAGACTTTGACTCATTTGCAGGTTCTGGTGTTCTTCCAGTAGAGACTCTTGTAGCCCTACAAACAAATGCAGCCCCTCGAGCACCTAGTGCTCACCAAATCAGCTGTACTAATGATACTAGGCCATCATTGGCCGATACAAATGAATATTGCTTTCCTGCAGGTTCAAACCAAGGCGGATCCATTGCAAATGCTGCTTTTCCCACACCCAAAGCACTGCTGAACGCCTGTGGTCAGCACTGTAGCTCTACAAACTACCCTTTTCATGCAGGTTCTGATTGCCAGGCAAACGAGCACCCTGGACGAACGAGATGCGCCTTAAATGGAGACATATCAAACTCTGACCTCATCTGCAACTCTGACGGATTTAGGCCCTTGTTGGTCTCTACAAACATGTGTTCTGTCATTGCAGGTTCAAATGCATGCTGTAGTGCAAGGCAGGCACAGCAAGGAGTGGTCACAACTGAGTTGCCGAGCGACTCGGACCAAGGAGCAATCTTTCACTGCTATACAGACGCCTCCACAAAACCTGATGGAGCAATTCAGGGGCATAGCATAGCTGGGCTTGGGATCCATATTGTCAATATTTCTGACAATACAAGGATTAATGTACAGGCTCAATTACCTAAGTGCCTCTCAGTACTGATGGCTGAGGCTGCTGCACTCAGCTTGGCAGCAGACATCCTGAGCAAGATGACTCCAGCCAGCATTGTCTTTTTTCACAGATAGCCTGATCCTGGCAAAATACTTGCCACAAGCTGTGCACAACGAGCCTCCGGACTGGAGAATTAAGCTCTTTACCCACTCCTTTGTCTGCAAACTCAAACCTCTACGATGGTGTATTAAAAAGGTAGACAGACGCTTCAATGCCTCTGCTCACCAGTTAGCAAAGAATGCCTTCAGTGATTATTCACACCTTTCTGAATATCCAAGCATTCGGTGCTCAAATGAGCAGCATGTAAGCACTTGCTATGTCACTTTAGCTTGCAGAACTACAAGTGTACTTTGTACCATTCAATAGTAGCTTCGTGCTACTAATCTTAATGAATATTGTTTTCTTGTGAAAAAAAAAAAATATGGCTTCAGGTGACATGGAGCTGGATAACTACATGGATGCCGGGGCAAATACGCCACCTGGGGAAGCCCTACCTTAGCCAGCCAGGCCCACGGTGCTCCACTGCCGCACCACACGTGTTCCGTCATGCACAGTCAATGGGTCAACTTCAGCGTTGCCCTGAGCCCACACAGGATTTGGCTCCGGTACTCGCACTTGGAGAGTCAACAAGCAACAGACCTGGCACTGGCATACACACAAAACAAGCAACAAACCTCCCGAGACCCAAGCTTCCAGCGGATCTCGCCGCCGCGTCGCCGTCCAGCGTCCATGCCGCCGCGCTCGGTCCAGCTCCTCCTCTTCCTCCTCCTCATCCTGGAGCTTGCCTGCATAGCCGTCGCCGCCAGCAGCGAGGACGAGGAGCACGCCGCCTGCGCCGCGCGGCGAACCGCACGGACGCCGCCACCTCGCCGCTCCGCGCGGACCGCCTCACGGTGATCCTGACGGGCTACTCGGGCGTCGCCTCCCTCTGCTCCGCGCCATTGCGGGTGCCTACGCCGCGCACCCGCTGGTCCTGGCCGTTGTCGTGCTCTGGTGCAACCCCTCCACGCCAGACCGCCTCCTCCACCGCGGCCGCGGGATCGGGTTCCCGCCCGCGTCACGGTCCGCCGAGCCGCCTCGGCGTCCCTCAACGCGCGCTTCCTCCCGCGTCCCTCCGACGTGCGCACCGCGGCAGTCGCCGTGGCCGACGACGACGTGCTCCCCGACGCCGCCGCGCTGTCCTTCGCCTTCGCCACCTGGCAGCAGCAGCACCAGCACCACCAGCGGCCGGGGCCTCTGGTCGGCTTCTTCCGCGGTCGCACCACCTGGACCTGACCCGTGGGAGGTGGGCGTACACGGCGGCGCAGCCGGACCGGTACTCGATGGTGCTGACCAAGCTCATGCTCCTGGGCGCCGACCTGCTGTACACGTACTCGTGCTCGCCGGAGCTGGCGGCCGCGCGCGCCGTGGTGGACCGGGAGCGCAACTGCGAGGACATCCTGATGAACTTCGTCGCCGCCGAGGCGTCCAGCTCTGGCCCCGTGCTCGTGGAGGCCGGAGGTGTCCGGGACTGGGGCGACCCCAGGAACGACGCCGGCGCCGGTGGCGAGGGGAGGCAGCGAGGCGGCGGGGTCAGGGACGTCGGGCTCAGTGCCACCGGCGGGCTTGGCCACTGGGGAAGAGAGGGGTTGCATCACCGAGTTCCACCGCCTGCTGGGAAGGATGCCCCTGCGGTATAGCTACGGCAGGTCGTGCAGGCCACCGCCGGCGAGCAGGGGCTCTGTAGCAAAAGCCGGACGTCTCGTCCGCTGCGACCAGTAGCACTAGTTTACGCCTACCAATGACGCGTAACGATTTTTTTTGTATTGCAGCGGTGCTTTGGTGCTGCTGTACGGTATTTTAGCGTTGCGGAGACATGTACGGTCAGGGACGTGTACTATAATGGAAAAATTTATTTAAATAAGTTTTAATGCAATGTTAAAACAACGCTTCCTCAATCCCAAATAATAAGTGATTTCAACAATCTTGAAAATTCAAAGCATATATCAAGTTTTATCAAAATTACAAAGATAATTACCTAATTTTAGTACATAAAAAACTAGGACACGGGGACGACGTCCCACCGGTATCTCATTAAGAAGAAGATCTTCTCACCGGATCCATCACTCGTATAGGACTGTGAAAAAAGGCAGCCTATGCAACGCTTCATTGTCTAGAGGGCTTCCGTAATTAACTCTCCCTCCATAATTAGCTTTGCTTTAGTCCAATCTAAAGTTCGATTAGAAGGATAGAAAGGCGATGAGAATGGAAAAATAGAAAAATATTTTATTTAATGAGTTCCTCTTTTTTTGTAATTTCCTTATTTTCAATTCCATTCAATTTTTATAGAATACTATTTTATTCTATATCTATAAATTTATTCTCTTATCTATAAAAATATTATTATTCTATGAAAATTCTTTATTTTGTAAACTGAAAAAATACAATAATCAATATTCCTTCTCATCACCAATACATTGCGGGGTTCACATGGAGCTATTTTTTTCATTATTAGGGGTTACAATCCGAATATAATAAAGATAATGTATTAACAAGAACGTTAGACCATAAGGAAGCTATCATATCATTTAAGTTGGGCTAGGTTCTTCCTAGGATTGCGGGCCTTTATGTTGATAAATAAAATGATCTGGAAGGAGTATGTTACGTTAAAAGGTATACCATGAAAATATAATTAACACAGAATTATACTTGATATCCTAGGTGTTATTTTCTTTTTATATAAATTTTGTCAAACTTAAAATGACTTGACTTTTCAAGATTCTTGGTGACACATTGTTTTTTTTTATATACATTGTTTTTTTTTAGATAAATTGCTTTTTTATATGCACCTAGTTATACAATATGTCGGGGATACATAACAAAAAGAAATGCATCTAGAAAAGACAAAAGCGACCTACAATTTGGAATTTTGGAGCAGGAGGAAGTATAATCTTACCATATAAATTTGGTCAAACTTAAAATACTTTCACTAAGATTTTTTTTTTTTTTTTTTTGGATGTTTCTTCCCATCTGTGAGGAAAATTTTCACCTCAATTTCTTCCAACTGACCGGGGCGTGACCGGGGGATTTGGACTTGGAGCGGTTAGAGTGTCCGGACGGTGCTGCACTACCGCACAACCGGCGGCATTCGCGAGTTGGATCGAAGCGACGCTCTGATCGAAATCCGACGGCTGATACGAAGACAGGCAGACTCGGGGCCCACGAAGCCACGTACTCGTACTGTCCGTCCTCTAGTCCACGAGATCATCTCCCACTTCTCCCCTTATTGTCGGAGGAAGCGTACGTGGGCGTTCGTGTTCGTTCGTGCTCTTCCAAACGCGCGGGAGATAAAGGGAACCAACCGGTGGGCAAGGCAGACGAGCGGCACTGTCGTGGTGGCCGGCGGCGGAGGACGATGAAGCCCCCGTGGCGGTGGTGGTGGTCGTGAGTTGTCGGCGTGGGTGAGGAAGGGCCCGTGGACGGCGGAGGAGGACGACGTGCTGCGGCGGCACGTCATGGAGAACGGGCCACGGGAATGGAGCTCCATTCGATCCAAAGGCCTCCTCCCACGCACCGGCAAGTCATGCCGCCTCCGTTGGGTCAACAAGCTCCGCCCGGACATCAAGAAGTAATCCAAGCTCACTCACTCACCCTGCTTCTTCCTTCTTCACTTTTCTTCTAGCATGTTGTTGGTTACAGTTACGCCGCTGTTCTTCGTTCTTCTTCTGTGTCTCTGACGAACTCGTGCATTGCATTTCCCATTGCTGACGGTTCTGCCTGCATAATGCGAAGTCGGTATTCAGTTTACGATGATCTGATCCCTGATGATTTCATTTCCAGAGACAAATCGCACGCAGAGATTCATCACGCCCAACAGTGATGAGGAATTGATGTCGTTTTCCTGTGTGAAGGGGCTGCAAGTTCTCGGCGGAGGAAGGCGCGTGGTGATCGAACTGCAAGCGGAGTTCGGCAACAAGTGGGCAAGGATCGCCACGTACCTGTCCGGCCGCACGGACAACGACGTCAAGAACTTCTGGAGCACGCGGCAGAAGCGCCTGGCCAGGCTCCTACGTGCGCCGGCGCCGCCACGCCGGAGGCTCGGCGTCGGCAGCGGCAGGCAGAGCGGCGGCGGCGGCGGCGGCGCTTCGTCCTCCCGCAGCCGTGACTCGCCCGCTCACAAGGTGACTGTGAGTACTGCCTGCATTGCGTTATCTGTTTGTCTCTCTGAATTGTGAATTCTGATTGTTCTGAAGTGGAGTACAAGTGTTGATTTCAGAGCACAGAATTTCGTGAAATGCATGCCCGTCCGGCTTAGCGACCGCGGGAGCTTATCTCATGGTCTTGCATGTCACACTTAGAAGTTTTTAAAATTTTTAAAACTTTACACACCAATAGTACTACACTAGATGTGCATTGTCCCAAAATTTGAGATTCAAATAACTTTTGTAAAAATTCATATGAAAAAAACAAATTTCAGCCACTAGAGGACAATGAAATTTGTTTTTCATATGAATTTTTGCAAAAGTTGTTTCAATCTGAACTATACTACTGTAGCCAACAGGCAGTTGCCTCTCGCACAAATTTATTCCAGTGGCATTTCGTGAAAAAAAATCATGTTCATGTTTCCTTTCATCAGCAGCTAGTGCCATTTTCTGAAGATCATGTTTCCTTTCATCAGCATGTAGAATCATTTGGTGAAATGTGTTGTGTTCATGTTTCTCATGTCTTGACCATGACACATCTGACAACTCAAAGTCTGAAACCTTGCGCGTCGCATGTTTACTCTGAAATTTGATTGTTCTAAAGTTTATCTGATTGGAGTTGCAGAAATGTTGTGTGTTTCTTTGATCAGCATTTTGTACTGTACCATTTTCTGAAAAATGGTTTGTCAAGTCTCTGCCTACTACGACACATCTGACGACTGAAACTCTGAAACCTTTGCTCATTGCAGTTGCAGCTACTCTGTCAGAGCCCGTGCCAGGACATAATCCCCTTCGAGGGAGACGAAGCCCCAACTGCTCCTCACCGGCGGCCAGAGCAGCAGCAGCAGCAGGCTGGAGGACGCCCAGGAGCCACCACCACCTCCACGCACGGTGGCGGCTCTCGCCATCACGCTCCCCACCCACTACGACGGCGCATCAGAGTTCCGTTTTTCCAGCGGTGCCACCCCAACGACGCCCACTCGTCTGCTCTCGTGCGGCGGCGGCTCCGGCGTCGACCCGCTGGTGTTCGTCGACCCTGATGACGACGACACCTTCTTCAGCCCGGAGCCGCTGGAGGTGGTGCCACCGACCCTGTTCTTTGGCCTCGACGAGGAGTACGTGCAGCTCAGGCCGTCGATGCACCAGCGCGTGCACTTCGACGACCTCACGTCGGAGATGCTCGACTTCTTCAGCCTCCCTCCGTCGGCCTAGCCATAGAGTGACTGATGGTACACGGCCAAACTGGTACTTGCTCTCAGTTTTTGCAGAGAGTACTACTACCCCCAAAATGTGTGTGTTGTTCTGCCTGATTTGTAGCAGAAAGTAGCGTCGTCTTCTAACCTGCACGGTCTCTGTATGAACCATGCTAATGTTCATTGTTTCAGACCCTTTATGAACTAGCTAGAGTGCCAGACTTTTGTTCAGTGTTTTCAGTTGAACAAAGCTTTTGCGTTTCTGAAATTGTGTTCAGATCTTCATGTTAACCTGTGAGCTGTTGCTTCAGCATTTCTTAAGAAGAGTACTCCCTCTGTCCCATGTTTAAAAGTATATTTGGGATTCAAATTTTTTCCCACAAATAATGGTGAGTATAGGCCTGAGCGGGCACAGTAGTAGGGTGTCAGGTCCAGTGCAGCGGTTGAAAAGTTTACCAACGTGTTACCAACAAAGAACATAATAAAACAATTATTTCGAGTAAAAAAACAAGACAGGAAAAATGACGAAGGCTCCGGAAGTCCCTCACGTCCTCAATCTGCACAGCAACCGGATCCTATGCGGAACGAAGGGCAGCACACAACGATTGAGTCCACAAATACCGCGCCACGTGCCCATCCCATGTAAAGCCCTGCCACAGAAGATCCTATCTCCTTGTGAGCGTGCCCAGCGGCGCCAGCCAGCAACTGTCAAGAAAAACCAAACCGGCAGGGAACAAGTAGGGGTATTTTCGTAATTTCGCATCCACCTTGGTTTCCGTGCTCAGAGCTAGATGTACCAATATTTGCGGGACGGAGGGAGTATCATTTATTGAGTAGTGAGCACAATGCCATACATTCTGCATGTCTTGCTCCAAAGCTAGATTGGTAATGTTAAGTGTTCAGTCCGATGTATGAACCAGAGCGCTAGACTAATGTTCAGGGTTTTTACCGTGTGTTTGGTTGAGGGTTGGGTGGGTTGGGTTGGATCCAACCCAGTTTTTTAGGTTGGGTTGAACCCATCTCAGTGTTTGGTTGCAACTCTAAATTTAGGGACGGAGTCAACCCATCCCATGTTTGGTTGGAGGAACTCAGAATTCGGGTTGGACGGCAAAAGTAACACCGGTATTTTGGTGATTTTGCATTAGGACCCCTCAACTATTTATAAATTAGCGAAGCCTATATTAGAAAATGTTTCTTTCTAGCGTTTTTTATATCGGGAACCTGTAAGAGAAATCAAATTAAATTTTTATCCTTCTTCCTTCATCGTTAGGTATGCGAGCCCCGCCGCCCCGTGCTCGTCGTCGCGTCGGAGGCCGGGGCTCGGTGGCCCCCGCCGCCCTCCCCCGGCCGCCCTCGTCGAATCTGGCGGCCCGCTGGCTGGGGCGAAGCTCCGGCTGGGCTCGTCTGCGCGCGACCTCCAACCATCCATGGCGGGCGACGCAGCCCAGGGGGCCCGAGCTCTTCTCGCCGCGGCGCCGCGCTGGCCGGAGCGCCACCGTGGGATGATCGCGCCGCTTGGCCGCCAGCCTGGCGCGGACCAAGCTCTGCCGCCGCGAGCCAGAGCTTCGGGCCGAAGCTCGCCGCCGCTTGGCGCGAGATCTCGCCGCCGCGGAGACCGAAGCGCTCGCCGCCGCTGAAGCGAGGCCGGGCGCAACTCGCCGCAGGCGCGAGCGAGCTCGCTGCGGGGACGGGCTGGCGCGAGTCGAGGCCGGGCGGCGCGCGGACGGAGAGACGACGGCGAAGCCAACCCGCGTGTCGGCTCCGTCGCCACTTTTCGCTTGAGTTGGGGCGAACCCGCATCTTGGCGGCATATTCGCCGGGGTCGGCTCCAACCCTCTCTCAACCCTCATCCAAACAAGCGAAAACCGGGTCCAACCCATCCGGGTTGGCCCCAATCCTCCAACCAAACACACGGTTAGTGATTGGTAGTACTTGCTCTCAGTTTTTGCAGAGAGTATCCCTTCCCTAATGTGGCTGTTGTTCTGCTTTCTGCCTAGGGCTTTTTTTTAGGTTGGTTTCTAGGGCTTTTTTTAGTTACTAAAAAGTCTTTAAACGGGCCTAAAGCAACCAATGTTCGGGCCATGCTCGCTAAACTAATAGTAGGCCCGCCACATTCATTCGCGTGAACATCGTGGGCCTCGGCCCACAAGTGAGTGAGAGAGCCTGTCGCTGAAGTGGAAAAAGGCTTCGAGACACTTCCAGAGCTCCGAGAGACTTCCACAGCTCCAATCGAAGCTTCTCCACACTTCCACTTGTCCACTCAGCTCCCCGGACCGGAAGCTCATATATCTCCCGCCATCCATCCATTACACGCCCACCCACCACAGCGCTCCAGATTCCAGAGCAGAGCACGCCAGAACTCACGAGAAGCGAAGCAATCCAAGAGCAGAGGAGGGCGCTGCCGCTGCCGCTAGCTGCGAACGAAACGACGACGGGCGGCCGAGGCGGTAGCTGCGTGCGTGAGTGTGACGACGGAGATGGTGGTGCTCACGGAGGAGTTCCACGGCATGTCGCTGAAGCGGAAGGGCGCCAACGAGCCGGACCTCTTCGACGACGCCGGCGACCGGTCATCCGGTGGGTTCTCGCTCTCCTGCCGCGCCACCAAGATGCGGCGCCTTGCGTGTCCCGGCGACGCGGACGGCCAGGCCGCGGTGCCGGTGGGCGGCGTCGCGACCGCGGCGGCGGCGTGCGAGGATGACGTCGCGATGGGCGAGGGGCGACGCGGCGGCGGCGGCGGCGGTGGTTTCTTCGACTGGCGCTATTGGCGACGACGACGAGAGGGCGGTGGTGGTGTACGGGGACGGAGGCCGCAGCAGGCGGATCGACGACGTCCCGCGCCTCCGCGCGGACTGGATCCGCGCCATGCTCCGGGAGGCGGACAGCAGGACGGTGCGGGAGCTGCTCGCTGGCGCCGCCTTGGAACGAGGCTCCGAGTCCGACCTCGCCCTCGCCGTCGTGCCGTGGGTGGCGCCGACGTCGGCGGATGCGACGGAAGAGGAGGCGTCGGACGGCGCGGCGGCGATGGACGTCGAGGGAGACGACAAGCAGGTGGAGCAGGAAGGCAGCCGGCCATTGACTGGGCAGGTCGAGGCGCACGGCGGCCCTGTTGCTGGGGAGGCGTTTGTGTACCGGTGGCCGCAGCACTGCTGGGCCGCGCCGGCGCCTGTTGTGGCGCAGGCGAGCCCGGTGATGTGGTCGTGGACTCGTGGTGATTGGTGAACGGCGCGTGGTGTGTGGTGTGTTGCCGTAGCGGCGGCAGTACACAGCAGGAGTGCAGATTGTAGAGTAGAGTATCCACGTGTCGATTGGGGGACTGGAACCACCGGGTGTCATTGCCCCCGATGGAATGGCATGGGAATCCTTCTCGCCGCCATGGCCGGTTCATCGCCGAGATCGATCAGGATTGTAGAGTAGATTAGATTCGCCTGGTGGTTGTTGGTTGTTCGTACACTGCAATCATAAGATAGATTCAGGAGGAGTATGTTTTTGTAGTACTTTGGACGACAATTCCGTGCTCTGTTTCTGGGGCAGTGAAGATGATACCTCTGAATACCTACCACAAATCAGGATCACCGTCTTCTCTGCTGAGTAGTACTAGTACTCTGTTTCTCTCCTCGCAATTGGCTATGATCTGTACAACAAACCTATAGTGGCGTCTTGCCACTAATTTAATTCTAATGCTTTCAGTCCAAAATAAAAAGCCTGGTGGGAATTCCCCCACCCACCCCCACACACACACACACATCTTTCTTGTGAATGAATAAATCGATTGAGAGTAGAAAAAGTCTGCAGCGGCGACGATCGGTGAACAAGTAAATCGATTCCTGAGTGAGTATTGTAAAGCCAAGACGGTAAATAAAGGCGAGAGATGTTGCCTCCTACGGTACCCTGTCCTAGTCATTTCTATCCATTCTACGTGGGGGATTGATTTGGTCTGGATCAGATGGTGAATTCTGTAGTTCTTCATCTTGATGGTCAGCTTTGTTGCTTGGGTGATCGCTGCCATGCACCTTCTCCCGCGTGCTCCTTGTTTCCAAACACCGTGCTTGTCTTTCTCAAGACCCACACGTGCATACATCAATAGGTTGACCTACTAGTACTAGGTGTGTGTGAACCTCTCTAGATTTATGGGTAAAAAAAAAAAAAAAAAATCCTCCCAATTCCCTTCAATCATCTTAGATTAAGCTTAACCGGCTTTAGGTCTTCATTCGGCCTTGTCTGCAAACCTACCAATTTTTAGTTCTCTCCAATGGAGCAGAGAAGACAAACTAATTACCTAACTATGTAATGAACGACCGATATGGCACATACAAACTGATTTGCTGAAGCGAAGAAAAAGGATACAACTCCATAAACACCCTATTAGTGCATGCTGCACGCAAAAAACATACTCGTCACTATAGGAATCGGCCGATTTACCGAGCGCAAGAGTCAGCACTCGGCAAACACACCTTTGCCGAGTGCCCGGCCGTTGGCAAAGTCTCACACTCGGCAAATAATGTCGTTGCCGAGTGCCCAGCCCTCGGCGAAACAAAGCACTCGGCAAAGGATGACAGGTCTAAACGGCATCCTTGGTCGTTAGGTTTGCTGAGTACCCGCCGTTAGGCACTCGGCAAAGAGGCCTTATTTGCCGAGTGCCACGTTAGCACTCGGCAAAGGACTCCCAGTTAACGGCTGCCGCTAGTTTAGTCGAGTGCTAACATGGCACTCGGCAAAGCCTTTGCCGAGTGCTTTCGACGGTGGCACTCGGCAAAGAATTCTTTGCCAAGTAATTCTTTGTCGAGTGCCCTTTCGAAGTGTGGCACTCGGCAATGGCTTTGCCGAGAGTGCAATGGTGACTTTGCCTAGTGCATCCAAAGACTCGGCAAAGCATGGAATTCCTGTACATGAGGTGAAAGAAGATGTCGCATCTTCTAAACCTCTATTGAAGTAGTACAACACTATAACACATGATAGGCCATGCACATGAAAAAAAAAGAAAAAAACCCTCCAAAAATATAAGCTTCTATCTCACCATCTCTCTTAGCCTATCTCTCCTAACGAATATTAGCTCCCATTTGCAGGCCAGCTCGAGTACAACTGTTCGCTAATAGCCAGCCAAACACTATGGTGTTTTGAGGCAACGAGTGAATGTTTGCCTCTTCTGGCTGGCGGCTACGTAATTTGGTTGGCTAATAATGGCTATTCCCCTAGCTAACACCTTCCATTTCTTATATGTCCCTTCCTCTGTTTACTATATTTGTGTATAATTCTCGCTTTTCGCAACTTTTTATGGAATTATTTTCATAATTCTCACACATACAATTCTGATTTTTGCATTATTTCCAAAAAAAAACATCAAAAATACAATGATTAATATTTTTCATGTTCATACTATTTATCACCTTTCTAAAAAGAATTAGAGAGACATCATTTTTTTTTAGTGTTGTCCACACGCAATTCTCCGTCTAGAGACTAGGATTTGACTATAATTCCACTATTTTCTCAACGGTAGAAAAGAAACGTTTCCAAACAAACTAATATGATGTCGCTGGAGTTTCAAAAAAAAAAAAAAAAAAATGATGTCGCTAGAACATGCTTCTTGTGCATGACGGTGCATCAACCATAACGTTTATAGCAACAAGATAAATGTTTGCTTCTTTCGGCTGCGAGCCTAAGACTGTGTTGTTGGACGGTTGGTGGCTAAGCTACCGTTGGGTTATTTTTTTTGTTTTATAAATGCCATTGGCTTGTGGAAAATATTAATGAGATTTCACAAGTAACCTGTGTGGTAGATGTGAAAATTAATTGCGAAGATATGTTGAAAATTTCTCCTAATATGATAGTGATACTCTTAACATCTATTATGATTTTGTTAAAATTTCTATAATAATTGCTAACCAACATCTATCCGCGGTTTTTCGCGCCAAAGACCGTTATTGTTCTATTAATTGCTAACTAACGTTATTAGTCGTCCCGTTAATTTTTCTAGAGGTTTAAAACGAAGAACCAACAGATCTACGCGTGTAAGCACCACATTTCACGACCTCTATTAGTTTGGTTCCGTATTTCGCGCCATGGTGCCCTAGTTCGCGCCCTTGTTTGATGATTAGGGTAAAGTTTTGCAATCACACCCCTATATTATTTTCTTCTCACATTTTTATGACAAAATATAAACACATGCACTATTTTACAAATAAAGTTTTGTAAAATGGGCAATTTGGAATTTGGGTTCAACAAAAGGAAATTGTGAATATCTTTTTAGGTTAGGTGGCCACATTCTAGAACCTTCTGAGCCGCACTAGGTCTAAAACCAACACCATCTCCCATCTATAAATTCAGTCCAAATTCACCAAATTCTCAAAAAAATAAAATAAAAAAATTCAGTCGCCGAGCAGTCAGCGCCACTACACATTTGCAAGTGTGTGAGAGAGACACAGAGAGGGGCCGGTCGGCTTCTCCCTCTTAACACCAGCGCGCGCGGCGAGATAGCCGAGGCGGCCGCGGCGGCGTCCGCCAGCTCGCAGCCCGGCGCCACGGCTCGACGCGACCCCCACCGAGCTGAGCTCTTCCGGCGGCTCGACGCTTCCTGCGAGGCACGCCGCCTGAGAGAGGCGGCGTCTTCCCCGCATTTCGCCCGGTCATCTCCCTCCCTCGCCGGAGCCTCCAGAGGACGACGACCAGCCCATCTGGCCGCCTCGTAGCCGCTACTGGGAACGCTACAAGTATACGCTCTATCCTCTCCTCGTCTTGTGTTTTGCGATCGTTGGTGTCTTGATTTCGTTTCGCGTGCGGTGCTCACAGAAGAACTGAATACAAGCTTGTTCGTTTGGGTAGAATTCCGGTGATTTTCTGTTGGTGGAGTTTTGTTCTAGCCTTGCTCGATATCGAATGTTAGGTAGAAATTTGTGCTGATGGATGCGCGATTGGGCGATTGTGTTGATTTGACATCCCAGACGTAAGAATCAGAGAGTTGTTTCTCTTGTTGCTAACAAGAAGGCCACAGATTTGTGCTTGGTGTATTTACATGCCTAAATCCTTGGATTTTGGTGGCATTCTAGATTTTAGTTTAGGATATCAGAGGCAGCCAACATACAGGGTTCATGTCTTCAAGCCTGGGAACACGTACGGTTCGAGAATCACGATTTCTGCTGTTGGTTGGACTAGCCTGTACTGTTTGGATTCCAGCTCATGTGTTTTTTTTTTTTTTTTTTTTTTTTTTTTTTTTGGTACGAGGGAAACTCTCTGGGAGAGCCTTTTATTATAGAAAAAGAGCTACTGTGTCTGAAATACATTAGAAAAAGAGCTACTGGACAGAATGTGTTATGTGTCTGAAACACATTAAGTTCAGACAAGTTCAAGTCTGAAGAAAAGTGGTTCACAGGCTTGCAAGAAGCAAGAAATGTTAGCTTGATAACATTTATCATTAACTTAATGCTATTGGAATGCTAACTTAGGTTTGTCGAATTAATGTTGTGTTTCTACTGCTAATGATAGATTGTGTCTAGCATAGGGGTTTTGATATTTTTCTGCATTAGCTCTACCAATTGTATGCGATACCTTATTGTAACAGGGTACAATTGGTAATTCCCTAAGCGTACTAATGAGGAACTATGTTCGTAAATATATTTTACTACAAATGGTATCCTGGAGTCAAGCTGACGAATCTTTGTAATTGAGTTAGCGCTACTTAGTTCAGTTGTTAAATGCTTGGAATTTGTGCTACACCAAACTGAACTTGACGTACAACTTTCCATTTTGGTTTGAGAAATACCTTGTTTGGAGAAAAGGACTTTGGTGAACCTGATTGGTTGGGCCTGTCATTGCTGAGGAGGTGTTGGCTTCTATGGCTAATGAATCCTGATATCTAGCTGATTGTAGGATGTTACACCACCTCAGATAGTTGTACAAAATGGAGATTTATACAGCACAGTAACTAATCTTATACAGCCAAAATGAAAAGGATGCAAAAATACTGGCTAATCCATGTGTTTATGCAGATGCTTTTTTTAACATACCCTAGAGAATTTATGAGCAATGGCCTTCTATAAAATGCTCTGTAGAATTCTGTTGTCAACTTGGAATGGTTGTTCTGCTGTTGGCTTTTTGAGTGTATACTATAGTTTTGACATTTGAGAACTTGATTTCCAGTAATCTAGGTACATTAAATCCGAGATTTACAATGAATGGTTTTTAGGTAATCTTCTGTTTACCTTAGGGATCTTTCAGAATTGTAGCTTGAATCAGAAATCCCAATGTGCAAGTATCCCTTCTGTACATTCTGTTTTCTCTGGATGCTTTCTCCAAATTCCAAATCCAAATGCTTTAGTCCATGTAGGCTATAGTGTCATACTTCTAAGAGGCTCAACATTGACTTGTGCAATGGTTACAATTTCCTAGATTTTGGGTACTGGAACAGAACACACAGACCACACAACTATGTATCACACACACATATGGAGCTATATTTGTACTGAAGATATATTATGCTTATGTATCATTATGTTATGATATCAGGATATCTTTTACCTTCTAACGTTAAATTTTATTTACTATCCTTTCGACAGGTCCTTAAAAAGTATGGAGTCCAAACCTGAAAATTCTATGATCAGTCCCACCGAGAACTCTGTACCTCTACCATCTGGGAAGAGACAGAAAACGTTATCTGGTAAAGATGGTGACCAATGTGATGATGCATCACAGCAAGTAGCCATCCATATGAATGACAAAAGTGATGGGGGACGAGATGAACAGAGTGCAAGCCATCTCCCAATTGTACCAGCAAAACCATCAAAGCCACGGAAGCGTAGATTGGGAAAGGAAATTGAAGCCTTTGCTGCTCAATGTGCTAAATGTCAAAAATGGAGACTTGTTTCAACAAAAGAGAAGTACGAAGAAATTCGAGAGCAACTTCTAAAGGATCCTTTCATCTGTGAAAAAGCCCGTGAGTGGAAGCCTGATGTGACATGCGATGACCCAACAGATATATCTCAGGACAGCGGTAATAAGCTTTGGGCAATTGATAAACCTGACATCGCACGGACCCCTCAAGGATGGGAAAGGTCAATTAAGATAAGAAGGGAAGGAAGCACCAAATTTGCTGATGTGTGAGTAACATTTTTCTCGCTGAACCTTAAATCCTTCCTATTTTGACTGCTTATCTCTTAGCAAGTGGCATTGTAGCTGTTATATATGTCCAATCTTATGAACTCGTACACATACTTGTGTGCTATCTGTTGTATTTCTTAGAGCTGACGTCTAACACTCTAACCTATGATCTAAGTTCATAGTCCATAGCAACAAACAGATGAAGAAATAAAATCTAAGTTCTAATTGTTTTAAAGAAATGGGAAAATTGGTATTTTAGTTAATTATCATACAAAACAGTTCTCCTTCAAAATATTTATACCTACAGCTAGTGTTGTTTACTGTAGCCAATCAGGCAATCATCCATATTGATGTCAATATCATGCTGCATGGTGTTCTAGCACTAGCATCTTGGATAAATATGATGGTGGACATATTAACATTGTATTCATGCTTTCAGGTACTATTGGTCCCCTTCAGGAACACAACTGAGATCAAGCAACGAAGTAAAGAAGTATGTCAAGTTCCTTTGGTCACCTCTTGCTTCAATCTCTTCACTTAAAGCATATTGTTGCTCAAGTTCTGTTTTACATGCATGTAGTTGTCTGATCGAAATTTTTCTCTAATTTTTCGAACTCCATGCTTGGATAGGTACCTTGAAGAGCATCCAGAATGTGCCACACAAGGTGTAAATTCATCTCATTTTTCATTCATCATACCTGCACCACTACAAAAGGACTATGTTAGAAAGCGTACCCAGACAAGCGAAAGTAGTGTTACACCAACAGGGTCAACTAAGCTTCTCCCACCTGCAGAAGGTATGTATATTACATAAATTGAGCATCCTACATTAAATGTTTTCTAGTCTCCCTTTTCACTTCTCTTATGTTTCTGGTGCTTGATTAGTTGTTGTTGTTGTTCAGGCAACATCTATTCAGACTATTTGACTAAAAAAATTATGAATTATCTCATGTGAGTTGTCCTTTTACTGTATTAGTTGGTTGTCTAAGATTGTTGCCACCGGAAATATAGAAACCTCATGGGATGTGTCTATTGCTGCATGGTTGGATTGACATCTTCCAAGTGGATAGTAATAGCTATTTAGATGTTTGTATTTTTCTAGTAAGCACCAGAATTCTGGTGCGAGGTTACTCAACAATTGGTTGATGTGTCATAGATTCTGCACATTTGTGTTGCAGCTACATCCATACAATTGGCTGTTTTTGTTGAAAGTAAAAAATCAACAAAACATACAATTGGCTGTTCATATTACAATTGTGCCTGGGACACTTATGTCCTCGCTCCAACCATGTAGACATTTTTGTCCTCACTCCAAACATATGGATTCTAACATGGGCTAGTATTTCGACATCAATTGAAGCATGCTTGTTATTCTCATCTGATCCCATGTTTTGTTTCTTGGTTGCAGTGCAACCCATCTCCTGGGTGCCTCCACCGTCAGATGGCAACCTGGAGAACAACATGCAGCTGGCCCTCTACAATGGAGATCAGACTCTGGTGGTGCAGTCGTCGTCTGAACCGCTGGAGCCTGAGAGCCCGCCACCTGCACCAGCAACTTAAGCCCAAACCCATTTTCGGCGAGCCCAGGATAATCTTTTGCGTGGTTGGTGTTAGAATGATAAAAACTATAGATGATACTCCTACAGGGATTGCAGAACTTGGTCCCCATTACTAGGTAGTTGCTGTGTTCGTGCTGTTTTATTGGTTCGTTGGTTTGGGTCCGTCAGGATGAGGTAGGCTAGGTTGTGTTGTTTTTTATCGGCTGCTACTTGAACATTGCTATGACGACGTGTATGTGTGTTGTACTTGTACCGTAGCTGCTGCTACTGGGTGCCGGATTGCTAGTTTTTTTTCGAAAGCGTGCCATTGGCACGTATTGTATTAAGGGAAACTAGAGTTTTACACGACGCACGCCTTAGCCAAAACAATTGGCCGCAACGCACGTAAGCACACATACAAGAATCGCCCGGCTTTAACGGGCGGAGCTTCACAGATGTACTTAAAAGGAAAACTATTGCGCGACAAAGAGTAGAAAGAAGCAGCTACGGCGACGGTGGACTCCCCTCATATGCCCTCCTCTTCCGTGGGCGCAACATGGGGAAGAGGTCGCGCGATATGTTTCGCTGCGGACGACACGTCGTCTCGAAGTGTTCGGAACTTGCCCGCCAAAAGACGGGTCCGGAGTGCGACGCTGCGTCGATCGGACGACCCTCGAGCACGTTGAGCAACACCTTCGCCGCTGGCGCCCGGGTGTGGGTCACGCTGCCTGACAGCGGCAGGGAGGCGGTGCTGCGTCTTAAGGACCCTCCTCATCGGTGATTTTGGACTGCTGGAGGAGCGGGCCGGCCGCTGAGGGATGGGCTCGTCAAGCGGCACGGTGATCGCCGACAGGAAGGCTGGACGGAGGCGGCGGCGGGGCCCGCCGGCGACCTCTCTCCAGAAGGTCCGCCTAAGTCCACGACCGATGAGTCCGCGGTTTGGCGAGTAAGAAGCGGTGGCGCCGGGGCCGGAGCGAGAGGAAGGGGAGGTGCCGGGGTAGTCTTTTGGGGGCTGGCGTCCCCCAACGTCGTCCTCGAGCACGTCGCGTCGTGGCAAACTCGGCAGCGACCTGGCTTGCCCACCAGTCGTCCAGCCGTCGGCGACGTGGGCGGCGGCGTGAGGCTCGTCACAGCGAGCGGGCGACCGACGAAAGGAAGCCACGAGGGACCTCCTGCACCACGGCGGACAGGCTCGGTTGTTGACGAGGCGCGACCTCGAGCTCGGAAGGCACAAGCTCCGCCCACCGGTCGAGTGGAAGTCGGCGGTGGGGTTGCGGCGCCTTCCAATGGCGAGACTTCGTCGCCGCCACCGTCGACCACCCGGTCGACCCATGGCGACTTGGTGGGCAACGGTGAGCTTTCGGCTGTGCGAGCGGTAGCGTCGGCGCCGGGAGCGGGGATGGCCTTGGTGGCGGAGGAGAGGGCGTCTTCCAAGCTGCGGCGTGGACGTCGAAGTGGCCGGACATGAAATCTGCCCGGCGAGGGGCGGTGGTCGGCCCCAGGGGGTATGGGCGACCGGCGCATGTAGTCCATCCCCGCGGTGGCTGGCGACGCGATGGCGAACATGCTCCCGGGGTGACACGCGGAGGCGCGCGAGGCGGGCGACGGTGCCGGCTTGCGGTTCTCGCCCGGTGCCCGTCTTGGGCGAGGCAGGAGAGACAGCGGGACGGGGAAGTGCATCGGGCGGCGGCGTGATCCCTCGCCAAACAGTTGAAGCGAGATCGACGAGAGAGTCGGCACAGGCCGCTGCGCGACGAGGGCGAGGCGGAGCGGTGCGCGCCCACGCTTGCGCCTCGGACAAGAGTGAAACCATCGGCATCAACACGGCTCGAGGCGGCGGTGCCCGATGGTTGACGTTGAGGCGCAGGTGTGCGGGCAGCGCTGTGCCGGATGACGACCGATTCGTAGGGGGCGGGCACCTGGCCCGAGGCGCGCGAGGCTTGGCGACGACGGCACCGCGACGGGCGGTCACGGCCGCGGGCGGGCGAAGCCCCCGCGCGCCCGCGCCCGCTGCGACGCCTGTGGGCGGTCACGACGGCGCCCGTATTAGCAACACCACTGGTTGCCCCCGGAGAGGTTGGACGGCAAGACGTGCCGCGCGACGGTAGGGGGCCTCCGGCTCGAAGGCGACATCCTCGTCTCCAGAGGAATCGGAGTAGACGGCGCCATCCGCGGGGGGAGACCGCTGCGACCGGGAAGGGGAGCGCTCGAGGTCGGAGTCGCCGGAGAGAGAGTCGTTCTCCCAACGCAGCAGCTTGTTCCTGCCAGCCGAGAGATGGCCGGGGACGAACGGGGCAGCATCAGCGGAGAGAGGCGAAGGAATTGCCGGGGCAGGGGTGCCGCCTGGCACGGCCGCACTTGCAGCAGCGGGGGTTCCGTCGGGCACCGCGAGGTCCTGAGGGCCGGAGGGGCGTGGGCTGCGGCAGGTTGCAGCAGGCCCCGAACAACACCATCCACGAGCTCGCCCTCCTCGGCGTCCTCGAAAGGTACTGCTGCAGCTGCCGGAGTAGACGAGGCAAAGGCCGGCGACTGGGGCAGAGCGGAGGCGTCGTCGGCACTAGGGGCCGGTGTAGTCGTCCCGCCCGGTAGCTCAGCGGTAGCCTCCCGCAGGCCATCACCGGGGGGCAGCTGGGAGCAGACGGAGGAGCTCCCCACTGGGCCGGCGCTGGCACGCACGGCGACGCCGGGATGGAGGCGGCCGGCGGCGCTTGCGGGAAGGAAGCAGGGGGCGCCCCCGAAGTGGAAGGACGCGCCTGAGGGTCGCCGGGCGTGGAGAGGACGCCACCGCAGCACCCGGACAGAGCTTCCGGCGAACTGCGCGGAGAAGTGATGTGGGCGACGGAGGCCTCGATCTCGCCGGGACATGGGGAGCGCCGGAGAGAAGCCCACCAACGGAGAGCACGGGAGGCGGAGGTGGCGGATCTGGGCTTGGAAGTGGGGAAGAGGGCAGGGATGGAGGGGATCTGGCCGGGGAAGGTGCCGGCGGCTTGGGGGAAGGAGCGGACGAACGGGTCGGGAGGGTCGCCCGTGTCCATCCCGTCCTCTGCCGGATTGCTAGTCATGGTCAGAAGATGAGACTGATAGATTTGGGACGACAACTGACAAGAACGTGTCGTAGGTTTAAGATTTTGAATTATTGGTCATCTATCTACTGTCGCCGTGTTTACAGATTAACTTTATGTGTTTGTCGTGGATGCTTGTAAGTTGCAGTGTCACACACACAAGTGTCACACGCACACACACAAGTTGACACCAATGGTTTACGGTCTGAACAAAGCAAAATAACAAGAGGATAGGATAGATTGCATCTTTCGTCCATGCAAACTTATACTTAGCATATATTGCCGTGATTAAATTTGTGCATGTGAGAAGTGTAGGAGATATCCATTGCTATAATTGTGTAATGCATATGTGCGTGAGCAGAGCGGACAGTGATTTGTGCATATGTGCAGGGTGTACCGGCCACAACAAATCTGTGTGCAATGGCAAATGGCACTAACAAAACGTGCAAAATAGCAGAAGGGACAGTGATTTCGAAAGAAGCAAGCGTGCATGCATACATACAGACAAGGGCAACACATATGATTAAATCCGTCTGTCTGTCCACAGACCCTGGAGCTCAAAGTGCCGATCCATTGCGAAGGATGTCTGGAGAAGGTGAAGAAGATTGTTCAAAAGATTGATGGTAAGTCGCTGGACTTAAACGATCTTTTAAAACCGCGAATTGCTTGTTTCGGTTCCGTTCTTTAGTGTTCTTCTTGCCCTCCTGCTGCTGCCAGCGCCAGGGTGGGTGAGATGAGATCAGGGGTGTGTGTTCAGTTTCAGTTCAGCTGGAGAGGCTGCTCTGTTCTTCACCTTTCCGTAACAGAAACTCCAAAGTCCATTCCAAAAATAACATTTTTTTTTCCTGGAATTGCAGGGTGTAGCGTCGATGCGGCGCTGGGCAAGATGACCGTTTCGGGGTCATGGACCTGGAGACCATCCTGAGGAAGACGAGCCTTTTACCTGTATGCCATGGAACCTTTGTGTCCATAAAAGCTTGAGCGCGCATGGGCGGACTATGTTGTGATTAGTGAGTGCAGCCGTACCCACGAAAAAAAAAAAAAAAATCAAAAACTAGTGATTATGGTCAAATTTTCAATGTATTTGCACCCACGGAATAAAATTCTACGCACCCACCAGTCAAACGCGCACCCCCTCAAATTTGCTCTTGCTCCGCCACTGCTTGGCGCACCTGTATGCTCAAGTTGATCTCCATTTTAGGCCCTCCCTTCTCTCGGTGGGGCCAAGTTGTCAGGGATGGCTAGGGGACCTTGTCGAAGCGCCGTCGTGGCGGCCGGCGGTTTATCGCGAGCACCCCGCCCGCCCAACAGACCGCGGTTGCACTGCGCCCGATCAACCGGCCCGGCCGGCCGCCTGGCTGGTGCTTCTCCCTAGATTCGGGCGGAGCTTTCGACCCACGCGAGGAAGTTGCCTCTAGGCATGAGTCGCATGACCCCGGCGACACTTCGGTGTGGTCGACGACCCGGGTGGCTTGACGGCAATGCCAACCTCGATTGGGTCCATGTTTGGCTTCCGCGCGCTTCGGCTCGGCCGGGCACGCCGTCGGTCAAGCACGAACATGGCGGGCCCCCGCGCCGGCGACACACAGCTCCTCGGGCGGCGTCGGCGGCTCGTCGCGACCTCACGTGGGCGGCCTCGGTCCGCGCGGCCAGGGCGGGCCTACCGCCCGCATGTATGGCCACGTGGCGCACCCTTCAACGGCTCACCCGGGGACGATACAACATCTCGTGAGCGAAGGCAAGCGGCTCGGTGGCCCTCGTGCGGCCCACCCCTCGCTCTACCATGTCGATGGGGCGACCCGTGCTGCAACCATGGCGACCTCGTGGCGAGGCAAGCGGCTCGCGGGCCCTCGCCCACCGCGTGACCTCGCGTCGCGCCATGCCGACTCTAGCAACCATCTTTGGCTCCTCACATCGTGGCTACCTGCAATGACTCACCCAACCGATTGGGTAGAGGAGGAAAAATAAGTGAGGAAGGGGATGAATGTGGGGCCCACAAATCATTATAGTTTAGGGTTGAGGGTACTTTGGACCTTTTCCATGTGATTTGACATTGTTAGCCGCGGATGTAGACAGAATGGCATGGAGGGCAAAACGAAGATCAACTTAGGAAAATAGGTGCGCTCAAACTTTTTAAGGGCACGGAGGTTTCACCCATATTTCATAATGGCATACGAGCAAAAGCAACGAGGGAGGTCCACAAGTTCGGGGAAGCATGTGTGGGTGTGGGGCGAGAAGCCCTGGCATGTCCCTAGAGGTCCGCCTCTGAGCACCGTAGAGCTTGCCAATTCTGGCAAGGGAAGGACCAAAGAAGCTGCAGGCCAAGGATGCCCTTGATAGCATGGGCCAGCACCCAAGACGCTGCCGGTGGCAATGGCCAGCAATAGCAGCAGGCCGAGGTCATCGACAAAAAGGGCAAGAGCCATGCCCCGGTCCGGCCCGCACAATAGTAGCCAAGCGCAGAGGGTCGGTGGCGGTGCCGGCATGAAAAAGGCGAAGATGGTGGCGCCACCACCATCTGCAGCTCCATCTCCAACGGCCGATGGAGATGAAGGGAATGAAGTTCCCTCCGCGAGCTCATGGCCATGGGCGGCGCCGTCAAGATGCCAATGTTCATGCCAGCCGTTCGATGGCGGCGCAAGCGACTCTGGCGTGAGGCCACGGTGGCCAAGGACCCTAGGACCATCAGGTTCGATCTCCCCGAGGGCGACGATAACGGCGGGCTCGATGACAAGCTCGGCGAAATGGGCGACATCGATTTCGAGGACAACGACCTCAACGAAGACTTGTCCCACGACCCCGCCATGATGATGGGGCCTTTGGGCATGCCGCCTACGTTGGAATACCGGATCTCCCAAAAAAAGTAAGACTTTTGTTTGGTGTGGTTTCACTCTACCCACCGCCCCTTGCGGACCCACAACGCCCCTCCCTCCATCATCCGTGTGATCAACACAAATAACAAGAAACTTCGACCGCTAGCGGCACACACACACACGACATGTAGTGTTTGTGATTTCTTCCTCTCCTTGCCTTTTCTAGCAAATACACGTAACAAAACATTCAACGAAATTAAAAAAAGAAAGCAACACTCATCCTCCCTACCTTCATCCATGTGGTCATGCCACCTTCGAACTCGTATCCCATCCTGTGCACTCTCCCCTCGTGACTCCTGTTCCTTAGACGATGCGACTCCTCTCTCCTTACCATCAGGATGTCAGGCACCGACGCTGGCCACAGGACTAGTGTTTGTGCCAGCCACGAGCGATGCTCTAGCCACCTGCCACTGTTGCGACATGGGCGCGCTGGTGACGGGTAGCGGGTGACTAGAGCATGGGTGACCTGGTGGCTAGAGCATGAGTCTCGGTGGTCGGCGCAACGCTAGTCCCGCGGCCCGGCGTTAGTGCCCCGCGGCGATGTCGTGGGGAGAGGAGTCGCGTCCTCTAGGGAAGAGGAGTCACGGGGACGGGGACGAGGGATGGGATACATGATCGTAGGCGGCGTGGCCATGTGGGTGAAGGCATGGAGGATGGAACGGAGATGATGCGGCCCGGTAGCCGGGAACCCAATGCCACAACAACCATACATAATGGTGCGACCACAACAGAGCACGAGATGATGAAGAATGCCCATTTCCCCTCACAGCGAATACCCACTATGGGCTTTGGTTGCACCAGTATCACCGATGGGGTATGACAATGGGCATAGGCGTGAGCGCTTGCAGGCCAAGGATGCCCTTGATGGCAAGGGCCAGCAGCACCCAAGGACGCTGCCCGGGCCTCTATCGCTTGGATTCCTAGTTGGCGTTTCTTAGCATCACCACTAGAGATAATAATATCCTTAGTGACAACGTCAGGAAACACCCGTGATAGATGGATTCATATGTTGCAAGAGCCAATCCGCAAGCGCACGGATATATCATTGTAGCATTTCACAAGGGAGTATTTGGGTATCGTTCATTTATATTTTCCCAAGTGAAGACATGGTGTCGAATCTCTACTAGTGACATGGACAAGATGGCATGTTTGTGAACTAAACCAATGTTCATAATAGGGGTGTAACATGGGAATTAAAGGATAACTTAACACACACTTGGACTAGTCTCAAGGATAAAGAATAAATCTAAATGGGAGCAGGCATATCCTAAATATATAGCTATGTCAAGAAAGCAAATATACATACATGATTTATCCCGTTATAGATTCTAGATTAAGTTAACCTCAGTCACTACCGGCTTGTTGAGCCTCCGGCCTGCCGCCTCCCGGCCCATCGAAAAATCGATCCTCGTGCCCGTTCTGTGGCGGTGCCGGCATGAAAAAGGCGAAGATGGTGGCGCCGCCGCCACTGCAGCTCCATCTCCAACAACCGATGGAGATGAAGGGAATGAAGTTCCCTCTACCGGAGCTCATGGCCATGGGCGGCGCCATCAAGATGCCAATGCCCATGCTAAAGCCATTCCCGATGGAAGCGCAGGCGACTCTGGCGTAGGCCACGGTGGCCAAGGACCCTAGGACCATCAGGTTCGATCTCCCCGAGGGCGACGATAACAGCGGGCTCGATGACAAGCTCGACGAAATGGACGACTGTTGACACCAAATTTTGGTCAGTAGAGATTCGGCCCAAAATCTCGTGCAAATGAGATGACCGACTTAAAGAAGTGGCAAGAGCGATCGGCAAAAGTGACGTCAGCAGAATCGACCACGAGAGATCGGCGTCGGATTTGGGAGTCTCGTGTGTATGCGTACAAGAGACCGACTAGATGTCATGCATGGACAAGGAAAGAAGCCAAGAGAAAGGAGAGACATGCACACACTTATCTAACATATTTGCATGTCTGGCTAATACATGCGTGACCAGAAGATATATGTGTCGGAGTTCACGTGAGGAGGTCAACCAAGGAGAAAATCATAGGAGGTTATCAGATATATCCTGGCCGAATCTATTGATATTAGGAAACGTAACGTCCTAGTGCAAGTCGAAGAAGGGGCAAAGATGTTTATGTATATGCATATACGGGGCCAGACGTATCTTGACCATATACATGCTCTACATGCTTGGCGGTCACCCAATTGAGTCAAAGACGCGTCGGCCAAGGAACTACACAGGCGAGGATTCTGCGGAAAGGGAAGGCCAGAGTCCGTGTATCATAATATTATTTCCTTTTAGATATTTCTTTTGAATCTACGTTTGTACGTACGTGGTCAGCCAGCCCAGGGTATAAATATGAACCCCCGGCTATTGTAATGGGATCTACCAAATCAAATACAACCAACCCGGCTCCGTGCCTTGGCTCCGCCACCCTTCGAGTCGGTTTTTGTCGCCGATCTATCTGCGAGAGGATTCATCGACCCGTCGACCTCCGTAAGTACCGGCAACCTTGCACCATGTCTAGTATCGTCGAGGCGGATTTAGATTATTGCAAGAAGTCTTGTTCACGCTTAGTATCGTCAGGCGGATTTAAGCTATCGGGGGCAAGAGGGTTCTTTTTGTCGATCATGAGCCATCCGGTGGGCTAAGATCTGGCTAAGAGCTAGTTATCGGCTTCATCGGGCTTGGCACCCTAATGAATTCATTAAGTTACCGAGTGGTGCATGATTCATATTTGTTTATCTATTTATTTATTTATGTTTGCACACACTCTCTCGCCCAATCTAGATTGATATTGCTCGGCTTTTATCTTTTGTTAGATCTATATGTCATCAGTACTCTCAATGTTTATCATTGGCTTGTCATTAGATCTATACGTTCTTTCATAGCCGAACCTAGATCAATCTAGGTTGTCACGCGGTTCTTGTGGTTCTTACATGTTTAGTCATGAGTCATGCGGCGGGCTAAGGTTTTACGTGTAAGTTTCTTCTCCATGGACCCTCGGATTCGGCAAGCTTGCCAACACCACGCTTATGTGTTTACTTGTATCTTGCATGTGTAAATCTACCTATCGTTAGAGTCTAGTCGGCAAGCCGTATCATGCGGTGGATTAGCTTGTTGCGTGTATCATGCGGTGGATAGCTGTTAGGACGAAGAAGGTTTAGAACGGTTAAGTCCGGCAAGCCGTATCATGCGGTGGATTAGCTTGTTGCGGTGTATCATGCGGTGGATTGCTGTTAGGACTGATCGGGGACGAATCTACGGCTTTGCTTTAGATTAGGTTTGCATATGTACTTTACTTGTCTATGCATACGTGCTTCAACGAGTAATGAGTATTTGTAGATCTATTTAGATGTATACGTGTTTTTAGCTTATCATGGTTAGATTGTATCATGCGGTGGATTGATCTAGTTGTGGTAAGTGGTTTATATCGTAGCAAGTGGTATCATGCGGTGGATTAGCTTGCAAGGGTTTAAACTTGACGGGTTTAGGAAAACTAGACGTGCGGCCGAGACTAGTTGGGTGAAACCTATGTATGTGTCATTTAGATTAGGTTTATATTTATGAGTTACCTGCTTTTTATTCCATGTTGTCAATTAATTCGATCCGTGCAATAGAGCTTTTATGATGACATATCATGATGATCGACTTTACTTGTTCAAACATGTCTTCTATGATCATTCGACAAATCGTTGTTATGTTACATCTTTACATGCTTACCGAATGCATTCATTATCTGGCCGACGGATAGCTCTCATAGCTATATGTCTTTACATCCGCCTTAGAGCCACACATGCGGAACTCGTCTTGGTCTCACCGGGCATGTTCCAGATCTCACGTTACCTCCTTGTCAATTAACAGGTCAAATTGATCGGCACGCCTTCGATTCAAGACGCTCGAGCAAGAGTAAAGCCAGCTATTCCGGCTTGTCGGTGTGTCTTGGCGCAAGGAGTAGGATTTTTATGCCTACAACGGCGACATCGATTTCGAGGGACGACGACCTCAACGAAGACGTGTCCCACGACCCCCGCCATGATGATGGGGCCTTTGGGCATGCGCCTACGTTGGAATACCACATCTCCCAAAAAAAAAGTAAGACTTTTGTTTGGTGTGGTTTTCACTCTACCCACCCCCCCTCGCGGACCCACAACTGCCGCTCCCTCCATCGTGCGTGTGATGAACACAAATAACGGGAAACTTCGACACACACACGCACACACACACACACACACACACGACATGTAGTGTTTGTGGTTTCTTCCTCTCCTTGCCTTTTCTAGCAAATACACGTAACAAAACATTCAACGAAATTAAAAAAAAAAAAGCAACACTCATCCTCCCTACCTTCATCCATGTGGTCATGCCACCTTGAACTCGTATCCCATCCCGTGCACTCTCCCCTCGTGACTCCTCTTCCTTAGACGATGCGACTCCTCTCTCCTCGCCATCAGGATGTCTGGCGCTGGCTGCAGGACTAGCGTTTGTGCCAGCCACCACGGCGATGCTCTAGCCACCTGCCACTGTTGCGACATGGGCGCGCTGGTTGTTGGCGGCCATTATCAAGCATTTTATACCGCCAACTCAGGTTCATTCCAAGGGAAATAAGCAATCTCATGGTGCATATGCATTTATTTCTAACCTAGTTCCACTTGTATTGTCAAAAACATATTTTGTAGGAACAAAAGTAGAAACTAGTACAAATACGCCCAATCAACAAAGAAAGCGCAAAAACGAGATTGCGCCTTGTCAAAGGGAAGGCATCGCATCAAATCGGCTTAAAACGGCCAACGCACCTACGTGATGGTGAAACAAAGTGGACCAAAAGGCGGCACGCGAAAGCCCGGCTCAAGCCGGCCAAACTTGGCCGTAGGCCATCTGGGCGGCCGGCGCGCAGATTTTCGGCGGATGTTCCCGCCTTTCTCTAGCGGTTCGGAGTGACTTTCAAGCGGCGGTTGCATGCGGTGCAAATTTTGTTCCGCCAAGAACAGCTCGAAGCAAAGGGAGCCCTCCATTCCCTCCTCCTCTCCACTATATAAAGAGAGGCACCCCTCATCATGAAGCATCACATTGATCATCATACACATCATTACACTCCATTCACTCACACTCCACTCCATCACATTTAGTACACATTGGAGTAGAGGAAAGGAGCCAAGTTAGAAGTAGAAGGGAGTGAGAGAGGAGGAAGTGTGGAGAAGAGGAGTAGCGACCCCTCCGCCCCCAGTGCGACAGAGTTCAACTTGTCGGCTCCCGTCTCGCACTTGTACCTCTACGGATCATCCCTTTTGGTTTGAGTAAGAGATCCGGTTTCTATCTACAAAGAATTATCTTTGAGTTTAAATTATTACTTTATACGTTCACCCGGTTCGTTGTTTACCATAACGGTAGATGCTCTAGTAGAGGACTCCTGATGAAGACGGATGCTCCTGGCCAACGCTAGAGTACGTGATAAGTAGTGTAGACGTGGTGTCTAAACTACACGTCACCCTCGTTTACCAATCAGTCCACGGTAGTGAGGTAGGCGGCGGTGGTGGCGTACCCTGTTCGACCTTAGTATTCCTCCACGTCCGGTTGTGCGGTAGTCTGGAGGTCGGACCCTTCCGCGCGCACGGGGGAGAGCGGTGGCTACGTGAACGTATAAGAAAAGAAGTAATTTGGCTTTAGGATAATCCGGTGTAGTAGAAACTCACTACCCGATTCACCCTTTCCATCTTCCTCCCGGTAGCTAGTCGAGCGACTTAACACCCGTTCCTGTGGAAATCGATACCTGAACACTTAGGGTGAAGTGCTACAACGGTATTTCCGTGCGCTTGCGGACTATTCTCGCTTTACGCTAAGAAACACCAACAAGCATTTCGGCGCCGACGGACCGACGCGAACGGTGAAGAGCAAGTGAGGTCAAGATCGATGGACCAATAGTGTCACGTGATGATATGAAGTGGATCATATCATTTGGTGATCGTGTTGGTGCATGTGTTGCATCGGCACTTGGAGATGGAGCGGAATGGAAATGCATAAGGCAAAGGTATAACCTATAGGGCATTTCATTTCGCGGTCATGAGGAGCTTAGAGAAGTTTATGACCGGTTTAGGATAGATGGCGTACTATCAAGAGGGGCAAACTTGTTTGCATATCGGTCATCTAGTGCCACTTGAGCGATCTAACTTTGCGATGTGTTAGGATCGAAAGTGGCGTGCTAATAGCTAACCCGTCCTTTGAAATGATTGTGAAAATGCTAACACACATGCACATGGTGATGTACACTTGGTGGTGTTGGCACATTTGCAAAGGCGGCGGAGATTGCGAGGGGTTGAGTTGGGTTTGGGAACCGCTCATCCTCCCCGCCGAGCTTGCGAAGGCGGGATTCGGCGCTTTCGAAAAAAATGAGATGCATATTTTCTATTGCGCCGGATGCAAGTTGGTGATGAAAACATGCTATCCTCGTACTCAAGTTTGGTATACTTGATGGGTAGCATGTCGGCGAAAAGATGTCGGTGTTGAGGCCGTGAAGTTTTTTTGGAAAATGGTGACCGAGACGCACCGATCGGAAGCACGTTGCTTCCGACGGACGCTTCGGGTGGGTGCGTCTCGCGCAGAGAGCCCCGCAGCCGGATTTCGCCGGCCGACGGAGGGACTCCCACTCGACCGAAGCTTCCGGTGCTCGGCCGAAGCGCCGACCGGACGCATGGAGGTGGGTGCGGTTGTGGCCCGGCGTGTCGGTTGTGACCAGGACTCACGACCGGACTTCGGGTGAGTCCGGTCGGCAAGGGCGTCCGGTCGGTAGCCAATATAAGCACCCCAACGACTCTATTTTGGCTTGTGGCTATAAATAGATGGGGTGGCCGGCTTTGGTCGGTTGTTGAGCACATTCTAGCCTTGGTGGCTTGTATTGTGGTGCTTGAGAGCCCTCCCACTCACATATGCTTGATATCGTTCATCCGATTGAGTGAGAGATCGAGTTCTAGTGCGTTGCGTTGAGAGATCGCATTCGTGGCACTAGGTGATCGTGTTGCAAGCCCGGTGGTGCTTGTTTCTCTTGGAGGTTGCCACCTCCTAGACGGCTTGGTGGCAAGAGACTTCGTGAAGCACGCAAGGAAGCTTGTGCGGTGCTCAAGAAGAGATTGTGAGAGGTTCGTGCTCACCTCGCGGGGATCGTGGAGAGCAACTCTAGTGGAGCGTGTCATTGAGCTACCACACTTGTGTGTGGGTTCACACGGTGCCCTCCGAGGGATTGGCTAGAGAACTCACACCGTGAGGGTCTCGATCGAGCTCAGTTGTGGGATTTGGCATCGGCCATTAAGCTTGAGAATCATCACCGGGTGATTTGCCAAACCGTGGAACCACTAAAGTGTTGGTCGACACAACGAGGAGTAGGGGAAGTTGGCAAGCTTCGAGACCTCGATAAAAAAATCACCGGTGTCATCTTGTGTCCACACTTCGCGGTGGTTTGCAATCTCTTCATCTCAAGCCTTGTTCTTACATTCATATATACTTTGTGTTTGTGCTTGAGTAGAGTAGTTGTAACTATCTAGCTTGTGTAGCTTGTTTAGTTACTTTGCTTAGCTTGTGTAGCTAGGTAATTTGAGCCTTTGGGTTAGGCGTGTGTTGCCTTGTCCATTGTGCATCTAGTGAGCTTAGGAGCTTTGTGCTTTTGCTTACTAGAATTGTGTAGGAGCTCACAGGTGCTTGAAAGTACTAGTGCTTAGGTTTGTGTGACCTTGCATTAGAATTGGTTAGGAGCTCAAGCTAGGCTTGTCACCTCACTCTTCTTGTGTAGGATCTTTTGTGAGGTGATTTAGAGTCTTAGTTAGAGGGGTGAAGTCTTGGCTAGACCGATAAGTTTAATTCGCAATTGTATTCGGTTAGCCTTTGCAATTAGTTTTAGAAGGGACTATTCACCCCCTCTCTAGCCCACATCTCGACCCTTCACCACCCCGCCCCTTGCGGACCAACAACC
>JADLZK010011734.1:0-92500 GCA_015847255.1 Hyparrhenia diplandra
ATGAACTCTTGCATCTTGGAAGCCATCGGTGGTGGGAATCGTCACGGTCTCCGGATACCCGGCTGTCAGACCGATTCGATTGGGCGGTTGTGACCCGTCACCCACGATCGTCGAGGCGGAGAAGGTGGTGTAGGGAGGCGGCGGTGTCCGGCGGCGGCGCCTCCGGTGTGGCGGCGGCGGCGGCAAGAAGTGGCGGCGCGGCGTGCGGTGCGGCGGCGGGTCGTGCGGTGGCGGGCGGTTAGAGAGAGATAGATAGCGATCTGAACTATTTTTATTGCTTGCTTATCCCCAAAGAGATTACATACCCTTGCTTATATAGCCCGGCTAGTGGGACTTGTAATCTAAGCAACCTCCTATAAGGTTTCCTTATACGATTGGAATATCTTTTATAAGCAATATTTATTTCCTAATAAGGGTCTTCCTTATAGATTGGAATATTCCCTTTTACACGTCAAAAAGCCTAAGATAATCCTAACTTTTGATTACAGTAGAGTCGAAGCGGGAAGGGGAGGCGGGCGGCAGCGGGGGCGTCGGCCCCCCTGCCAGCGCTGGCCCCTCGCGGCGGTTCAGGCCCTCTTAGCCCGTCCGGGGCGGCCCAATTCGGTTCATGACAACACCTCACATGGATAAGAATAAAAGGTTGCGTGGGAAGTAGGTAAGTTCCTTTGAATTGACATGTTGTTACGGAAAACAAAGAACTTGCAGCGCAGCTCCGGTTGTTCTTGAGTTTCTTGAAAATATAAATAAATTGATCCCAATTGCAATTATTATTGTTTGACTTCTATCTATAAAGAGTAGTTGTACCAGCCAGCAGGGAATGTCAGAATTAATGTGTCTACATGTATATTTCTGCTTTTTAGCATGCTAACATTGAACCGGTGCGATAATGTTGAACTGTATGGATATTCCATTGAATAATACTGCAGTTTCGAAACTTCGTTTTTTTTTTATTTGACAAAGGTGTCGAAATTTAGTTGTTATCGACTCCGGCGGTTGGCTCTAAGCATGTGTTTGGATTGAGGGTAGATGTGGGTTGGAATAGGTTAGACCTAGATTCAGGAGTGTTTGGTTGGAGATTCAGGTGGGCTAGATTCATCCCAGTGAAGAATATTCAAGTGGGAGAAAGAGATCAAGCGAGGCTAAAAAATAGGCCGTTATAAGCATAATCTATATTTATTGAACTCCAATCCAAACACAGAATACAATCAAATGAGTTCATCCCATCCCAAAACCTAGGGATGGATCCAATCCATCCCAGAAGATCCCAAAAGCAAACACATGCTACTAGTACAACATATATTAGAGGTTATTTGGATATGCTTCTCTAAATGTTACTTCTAAACTTTAGATCTAAATCCTCCAAAGAAATGGTTTAAAGTTAACTTTTAAAATTTAACCCACCTCATGTTTGAGCTTTAGATTATTAAACTGAGCGAAAATACTATAAATTTTTAAAGCTCTAAAGTTTGGAGAGAATCCAAATATGCCCTTAATATTGTGAAAAGATTAGTTCATCACAAGAAATACTTTCCTTGAATTATATATCTCGGTCACTGATTGAGTCTATTGCTATTGCTGAGGTATCTTTCATCCATTTGGCACGCCTTCATTTCGTTCATCAATTTGGATCCATTTTAGATTGCGATTCTAGAAACGATCTTTTGACCAACTTATCTAATATAATCACTTCTGAGACGACAATCTTGAGATCGCAGTCACCATTTCATTCGAAATCTTTAGACCAACTTATCTAATATAATCACTTGTGAGACGACAATCTTGAGATCATTCACCTTTTCATTAGAAGAAAAACATGTAGGTGTACGGCTTTAGATGGACCCCAACAATGGAGAACTCTTGCATACCAGGTGTATCTCTTGTAATCAACTAGCCAACAAATTTAATTAAAGAACAAGGCTGATAGATTTTGAAAAAAAAGAATCTTACGTGCTATTTAGGGGCGTGTTTGGCACTCTGCTCCCCTTTTTTCTAGCTACGCTCCACGAACTTCACCGTGGGAGCAGCTTCACCGCGTGGAGTCGTGGGCGGGGGTGGTCTTTGTTTGGCACAGTACTATACTCGGTTTCATGAATATGTTGTTTTCATGCAAATGGTCCACTATACCCTCGATTGAAATTGCACTTTATATTTTTAGAGAAAAAATATAAAACAAATGATAGAAAAGTAAACAAAGGTTATAATTCAAATACAAATAATAATTTCTACTTGTGAAATATCTTTGTATGATTTTTTTTTGCATTATTCAGGTTTCTAAAAAATAATGTTTTGTTCAAGAGATTTGACCTTTTTTCTAGAAAAATAATTTGAGAAAAGCCTTTTTTTTTTTATGTTCCTAGCGTAAGCCGTTTGGGTTTTAGGCTCGCGAGGAGCAGCAGCCCGTCACCTGCATCTCTTGTCGAGCTGACAAGCCGAACCTGCATGCATGCCACCTTTTCACTAGCAGGCATAGGGGAGTGGAGAGTAATCCGTGATTAATGAGTGGCAAGGTGGGTAATTATTCAACAACTCCATGTGAGAGTACAAAACTCTAAAACTGGGTACCTCTTTTGAGGTGCTCGGGGAAAATCGTGGAGTTGGCCTCCAGCTCCATCATTTTTTGCGGAGCGGAGTTCCCGGCTGAACGTGTGAATGTGTTTTGGAGATTTGAGCGGAGCTGGGACCGGGGGCGAGCAGTTCCAAACACCCCCTTAAATACTAAAAACACGATTCTCATATATTCCATTGGTGTTAAATTGTAATTGTCATCTCCCAGTTGTAGAGAGGAGAGTGATGAAATGACCATTATTTTTTCCCCTGCTTATGCTCGCGCCTCTATGTGGCCTGTGGCTATGCTCCCTATTGTAATAGAACTTGACGCCCTCCTGCATGATGCGGCTGCGCGGCACGGTGACCTCCCTGCTTTTATAGAAACCATCTTTCTAGGATGGGCTTCACCCCTTTTGGCATTGCGAGCACACCCCCTGACCCAGTTGACTTCTTTCTCAGCTTCTGGGCGCTACCTCACTCGACGATGCACGGCATCACAGTAAGAAAAGAAGACGAAGCTAGGTGGCCACTAGAGTCGCCAGAGGGGAAGACCGAGAGCCCTATAGGAGAAAGTCGTGTTCGCCAAGTCCAGGGCGCAGAGGTCGCGACCGCTAGGGGCTCTTTGCTACCAAGGCCGGGTTGCCCCGGCCGATGCCATTGGGTTTGCCCGACATAGGGGTGTGTCACCCCAAATCCTCTAGTGGGTGGTTAGGAGCATAGGTGGTTGAAGGAGGACATCAATGAATACGGCAAACATTGGTAAAGAGCCAGAATAGAAGATAAATTTGGTTTCGACATTTTCCCAATCTTCTATTTTCTAAAATCTGAGAAAAGAAAGTGTGTTTCGGCAAATGGACACCGTTTTGTAGGGTACTACTAAACATATTTTGTTTTTATGGTGTCCAACAATACATTATACGTTCAACGGTATCCTGCAGCAATATTTTCCTAGCTATTTATAGTGTCACGGTCCACATTAACCCTTAATTCAGTACATTGCCCAATCATCGAGTTCTAAAATTACCTTCCATTTCATTGCACCGTTAAGGACCTCCAATCGAAACCGTGGTTCCTGCCATAACTCCTCACGGCATGTCTGGCCCACCGACCAGCGACCCGCACCGTCCAGTCAAGAACACACTCTCGAGCGCCCAACTGATCTGCTCTCTTGTTGCCCCGTGAAGCTAAAATCCATCCCCGCAGTCACAACATTCAAATCTCTCTCTCTCTCTCACACACACACACGGGAGGCAAACCATGGCGGAGTTGCCGCTGGTGGCGGGGCTGATGGACCTTCGCAACTGCAAGTGCAAGCTCTGCCCGAAGCCACCGCCGCCGCCGGCTCTGCCACTTCCGCGCGCCGCCGCACGCACGCAACCGCCACGGCTACGACGGCTGCGTCTCCGCGCCGTGCGGTCCCCGAACTCCACTCCACTACCGGTAAGTGTTGTTATTTGCTTTCCACTACTGTTTCCACTCTCTTCCCTTCGTCTCGATCGCTGATTTGGGTGCGCTGTCGCCGCGCGCAGAGCTGGCGGACGGGAGCATCGTCTTCCGCTTCGGACATCCAAAGTCCGAGGTGCTGGAGCCGGGCCGGAGCCGGAGCCGGCGAGCCGAGATTTAGGAGTAGACGGCGCGCAAGTGGGCGCCACGGCTGGAGTTGAGGCGCCGAGCCCGAATGCCGCAGCCGAGGCCTGGCCGACACCTCCACCTCCTGACGCCGGCGCGGAAATAGGTGCTACTTCTTCCGCCGCGCTCGAGGAGGCACCGGAGCAGGAGGCGGGTTCCAATGCTGCCGTTGATGTGACTGGTGGCTTGGATGAGGCAACGGGGACGCCCGGTTCGGAGGACTCCGAGGCCACGTCTGAAGGCTCCACCACGCAGGATTTCGACACCGACGTTGACACGGAGTCCAGCGGCTCCAGCAGCGACGAGCAGAGAGCCGAGTTCGGCGTCTCCATACCACCACCGGTATGAAATGCTCTAATCTTCTGAATTTAGATGCGTAGTTTGTTGTACTTACCATGAACTTCTACTCTGTTTCTAACTAAACTAAAGTGATGATATTCTTGAAAAAAAAACAGCTGCCAAAAAAATGTTATCTCTTACTGAAATAGTGGTAAATTTCTGATATTGAGTTCATTCAAGTAAGTGTGGAGTTCTACTTAGCGAGGATTTCTTCTTGATTCATACTTGTGACGAAGTGCAAACTTAGAACTAGCAAAACTTGTAAGATGTGGTTGAGTATAACATCTATGCTTGCTAAAATTGTGAACACAGACATCAAGCTTTTGTCGCAAAGTCACCCTTTTCCTTCCATATTTCTTAAGCTCACTGATAGCCATATCTTTATTTTACTTTTGGACGAATTAGCTGTTCCACCGTCTCTTTCCCCTTCTGTTCACATTCCCAATCATGTTTTATATCATGTATTGCTGTCGTGATTTCATCACATTGTGACCATATTATACCTTGCAAGGGACCACAACCTTCAACTAAACAACATCAGGCGACACACATGTATCCTTCATTTAAATACTATGGCCTGTGGACTTTGTGTATAAAATGGCAAAATCATGGTGAACATTATGTGGCTTGTGGACAGAAACTTTGTGCATTTGTGTCATTGTATGGACATCTGTTAGGAGTGTTGTATTGGACTTGAATTTTTACATGTCTGGGACTAACATGCTTGATTTCATCTCATAGGAACAAGTTAGCAACAAGGCGGATTGGAAAAATGACACTTTAGAGGCAAAGAGTTCTGATAGGTAATCTCTTTAAGTATTCTAAACCATGTAGCTGTCACTAATAGTACTCTGTAATGGCTTCTACTGTTTTTATATGTGACACAGGTTTTTCTTGATTTAATTATCTCTGTCACACACCTATTTCACAGGTTTCCTGAGCTCTATGCTTCTATTTCAGAACTTAAAAAAAAACATTTTTCTAATGTTTTAATTCACATCTAGGATGATTCCAGCAGCTCACTCAGCACATGTGTTATCGTCAGGTGCTGCAGTATTGCCTCATCCTTCAAAGGTAAAAACTGTCTTCATATTCTGGTTTTGTCATTTTGTGAAATGTTTAATCAATCTTTTACTTCTCACTGATTGAAAAGAAGAAATTTTACTTGTGAGATCACAATTCCTATCTTTCTTTGTTAAGTAAAGTTCCAGATGCTAATCTTTTCTATGAAGTACTCCCTTAGGTTGGAAAAAAATCATCAAAAGACCAACCCAACCCTTACTTTCCTTATGTTTAAGGTATGAACTTATGATATTTGTATACCCATTTCCAGGTAGCAACAGGTGGAGAAGATGCATATTTCATTGCAGCCAATGGCTGGTTTGGTGTAGCAGATGGAGTTGGCCAGTGGTCACTTGAAGGTAAAACTCATGATCTTTTTCATGTTCTGATTGTTAGTTCAACCTTATGAGCTATGCTCAAACTTATGGGCACCAAGTTTCCTCACTGCAGCTCTATGTTGATAGAGCAGTTCATTTCAAGGAAACTATTCATTATCTGTCAGACTAATCGAGATTCTTATTATTTAGAGAAAACAAATAGGTGTGGAACAAAATTTTCTGAGAGCGAACCCTGTTAATCGGAGAACTAATAGTAGGATGCTAAGCAGAATGTTCATGGGTACTTGGTATTGAAAGTTCTCTGGATACAAGATGGAGGGGTAAACGATGTATAGACTGTGGAGAAATCTTGAACTAATGATCTGACATTACATTTACATACAACAAGAAAGAAAAATTACCAGTTCTTACATACTATGAAGCAACCTGGATTATAGGATATAATCTGAACTCTGAAGCAACGTGTTCTAAACAGGGCTTGAACATATTTTGTGTCTTGCCTTTTTATATCCTCCTAGGAAATTTATAATATCCAATTTGGATGTAAATATTCAGCCTCAAATTTTGAATTGATATTGAGTAGCTCATAATGAAGCTATTTGTATGGTTAAGAATTCGGAATTGGAATCCCAACACGCCTTCAGCCCCACGACAATCCACCCATGATGTGCCGCCCATCGCGCCTCCACCTATGATGTACCACCCCCAATGCACCTCCGCCCTCTTCCCGTGGTCGGTGGCCTTTCTCCCCATCCCCAATGCCGTGGCTGGCATGCCTTTCCCTTCTTACCCATGGCCGGTGGGTGGCGGGCCCTTCTCTTTGTCTCCGTGGCGAACTTCCATGAGCCCCTCTCTTCTTTTTCCACGTGGTTGGTGGTCCTCCTTTTCCCACATGGCGACGCCTCTTTCTAGGATTACAAAACCAATTTAATAGTCATCCAAACAACAGAATTTGAATAGTGGCCAAATTCAATACGCTTGATCTTTTTTTTTTTTTTTTGCCCGCCCGACGGTGTGTTTTTTCATTAAGCGAAAGATTTTTTTGTTACACAAAGCGTGATTTGGTATTGAACCTAGTACAATTCCATGCCCCTGAATATCTACATCCAAACAAACCCTAAACGGACAAGATTCGAGAGAATTGAAATTCTTTGTTTTAATGTAAATTGTATGCAAGTGCTTAGTGAAAATCATTTTAGGCTTCATTGCCATTTAGTTTATAATAGTTTTAGTGAGTTCAATGCAAAGTGATTTGAACAATTGCCGTCAAATACAGGAGAATGACAAGATCAGAAATGTCAAGGCTTAGAAAATGACCATCAAGCTGCGATAATCACATTTACTTTTACCCATTTAATTGAACAATTCTAAGCTTTAGCCTTCAAGAGGTTTGAGATTTCAGTGTATCTACTACACGCTCTACTTCCTCCGCAAAAAAAAATGCTGTATTACACTAAAAGATCCTAACTTGCTTGCTATAGAATCAATTAAGGATTTGAAGGCTTTTAGCATCATACTCTAGGAGAATGAAATTCTAAAATGTCAAGGGTTTAAGTCTCCAACCATAATTTATTTATAAAAAATTCAAAATTAGAAAACACAGTGAGTGCTGATGTAAATTCTGTGCTCAGGAATCAACGCAGGGCTTTATGCAAGAGAACTAATGGATGGTTGTAAAAAGTTCATTACTGAGAATCAAGGGGCTTCAGATCTTAGGCCAGAGCAAATTCTTTCCAAAGCAGCAGATGAAGCATATTCACCTGGTTCTTCCACTGTATTAGTCGCTTCACTTTGATGGCGAGGTCTGTTTTTCGATGAACACTTCCCCATTTTTCTTGTTGACCTTTTTCATGGTGCTCACTGCACTTGTCAATGTTACAGGTCCTTCAAGCATCAAATATTGGAGACTCTGGGTTTCTGGTGATAAGAAATGGAGAAGTATTCAAAAAGTCTAAACCTATGGTTTATGGTTTCAATTTCCCACTACAAATTGAGAAGGGAGATGACCCCTTAAAGCTTGTACAGGTGCAAACAATGACTGACCCTGGTAATTGTATTCAACTACATGAATAGTTAAATATTAACGTTAGGGCTAATATTTCATTCTCATTTCAGAATTATACTATTGATCTAAAGGAAGGCGACGCGAGTTGTGACGGCAACCGATGGCCTTTTTGATAATGTATACGAGCATGAAATAGCTGGAATTGTCTCCAAGTCGTTACAGGCAGATCTAAAACCAGCGGTCAGAATCAACCATTTTCGTAAATAAAAATATCCAATGTGAAACAAAATGACTCAATTGCAATGGTTGTTCTACTTGCAGGAGATTGCAGAACAATTGGCTGCGAAGGCTCAGGAAGTAGGGAGGTCTGGAGCTGGGAGAAGCCCATTCTCAGATGCTGCTCTCTCAGTCGGGTACCTTGGCTATAGTGGGGGCAAACTGGATGACATAGCCGTCATTGTATCAATTGTACGAGCATATGAAATTTAAGTTATATAAAGGTATGATAAGATGACTGCACGCTGAGAAGAAGCTCATGTTTTGTGGAAGCTCAACACCAAGCGGTCAAGCACACAGGTTGCCCATCAGTATGCTAGAAATGCAGCTATGTGATGATTTCTGGAAAGTTCAGGGCCTATCAAGAGCATCATACACCATGCTTGATAATCAAAGGCAGGCCAATAGCCACTGGAGAACAGCATTGTAGCGAAGCTCCTTCCTGTTGTACCGGTGCAGCATTTTGATTTTAGGTTTCGCTATGAAAATATAGGGCATTAAATGTTGCCCTTGTCAGTGTACCAATGTCATGTATGCAAGAACCTGTCGATAGGAACTGAACATTCATAAGCAATACTGATTGTAACTTGCAAAGCTAAAGTAAAAATCAATTACAAACACATACAACAAACACATACAAAGTTAAAGTCAAATTTTACTTGATTTGTAGAAATACATGCAACATTTGTATTTCCAAATATTTTTTAAAAAAAAAAACTAGATTCTAAGATCTTTCCATGATACTAATTACTCCCTCCATAGTTGAAAAGAAAGACGTTTAGGACAGCGACACACGGTCTTCAAAGCAACTTTAACTTTGACTTCGTTTATCTATAAAAATATTTATTAAAAATTATATATATATACTTTTATGAAAGTATTTTTCAAGACAAATCTATTGATATGATTTTCACATTTCTAAACTTAATGACTTAAAAGTTATTCATGATTTATGTTCCCAATGTTTGACCTAAACCTTTTCCAAAACATCTTTCTTTTCAACTATAGAGGGAGTATGTACTAAAAATGTTAATATTTTTTAATATATATTTAATTGAATTTGTTTCTTGGTACGAGGGAGTATATGAAAATGGGATAGAGGACAGAGAACCATCCAACCTTGTTATGTCCGAGAGGATAGGGAGTGATTAAGAGGGATTTTGACTTGCTAGGAATTTAAACGACCTCAATGCACTACATGTGTTTGAATACCCCTGGGAAAAATTGTACCGGCCTCTGTTTGGAATTTTCCGTTAGGAACCAAGCACCTTTGATATCTCTATCATCTCCTAGACATCAACTGTGTTCATCAACCATCAATTAAAAATATTAATCAACTAAGAGTTTTAAAAATCAGGCTAGAATACTTGTATAAGCTCTATCACACAACAAATAAATAAAAGGTTTCATTGTGCATATAGTGGATAGCATGTACACAATCTAGTCTCATGAGTACCAAAAATGAGTCAAATCTAAAATCTAAAAAAGAATGAGTAGATAGCCTTCCAAGAGGATCTATGTGGCATCATCCATGATTGATCTTCCTCGTTACACTTTTCCTTCGTGTGGCCTCCTGTTATTTCTTCATTGGGCTCTGAGGAGGCGGATTATTCCCACACATTCGCTTGATCCCTCTTTTGCATCCATCCTATCTTGTGGTCATTAGGGGATGTGAAACTCTTTACTTGTGCTCAAGCATCATGTTGTTCTCAGGGGCAAGGCCAATGCAGGCCCTCAAGATGTTCTCTAGCATGGCCCTCTGCTTGGCCAGAGCATTCACCACTGGTGTGCCAGGGGGTACCTGTTTAAGCAACCAATTTACCATCAATTTCATGAACACATATTGGACTGTGAATACATTATAAATCTTTCTGAGCAACTAAACTGCAGGAAAAATCCTAACTATAATTCTGTAGCTATGAACTACCTGCATTCTCAAAATGAGATCCAACACAAAAGGGACTAGGCGCTTTTTCATTAATAGGACTATCTCCAACAATAACACTCAAAATACAAGACCTTCGACGTTTGGGTACCGCTACAGGCAAAAGGTTCAATAGTCAATACCCATTTTTTTGTCTTCTCCCACAACAGGACCCAGAAAAGAACCCTTTCTGCAAATGGGTTTCCAGGAGAGAGGATACTCATATTTGTATTGTGTCTCTCATGGCCGATTTTGGGTCTCTTGTTATGCATCTTTGGGTTTTGGTGCCCATATAGGAAGTGAAAATAGGCACCCAAACTGAATCCAAGAGAGAACTCAAGCCTAGATGGTTGGGTGCACGACCACACCTCCTTACTTCCTACATTCTCATATTTTACTAGTATTGCCTTACAAACTCTTTGTTCCTAATATAAAACCATTTGATAACATGCATTAATAGACAACAAAAACAATCATGATGCTTTGATTCTGAATTCTTTGATACTCCATTTTTAGAGGCCAATATAAACATGATGACAAAAAATTGTATCGATTGCAAACAAAATGAAAAGCTTACAAGAGGAGCCTTGCTGAGATAGCTCAAAATTGTGGCGACGGGATGGAAAGAGTGGAACTTATCCTGCACAAAGAAGAAAGGAAGAATGATGTCAATAATTTCATTCACATATTAGTTAGTGCAGCATATACGCTATGCAGCGAAGCGTCTATATATATATAGATTAATCTGGTCCGTCATCTGTTACCTGCCCTTCGGCCTTGAGCTGAATCCGAGTGCTGAGCTCAGCTAAGAGCACCAAGTCAAGGATGATCGGGGCAGCGAGAAGCGAATCCTCACAGGTGTTGTGCAGCACGATGGTGTTCTTGCCACCCATGAAGATCTCGGAGGTATATTCGTCCATAGCTCTCTTGCTATCACCTACATAGGGGATGTACTGCAAAAGAGGGATGATCAACTTTGAGTAACAACCAAACATAAAGTAGCATGGATAGTCTTAGACACACAAACAACTAGTTGACGGACCTTGATCACGATTACGTGATCTGGATGTTCATCAAGTTTGTAAAGGATGGGATTGCTAGCAACCATGTCGTCCACCACGCTGCTCTTGGAGATCTCTTTAGACCGGAAGACTTGTGGGGCAGAGAGATTCATGCCGTCATTGTTTCCTAGATGGTTGTAGCTAGCAATTGATGTTGGCTACAACAGCACAAACACAAAAAATCCACCTTATTATCAGATATGCCAATAAAGATCGATTATTCCTGAATGTCAAACATAAATCATCTTAATCCCAGGGTCCCAGCAATAAACAAGGAATATATATATATGATGGTACCTTAATCCCAGCACCGACGAGGAAATCGACCAATACAGACTTCATCTTGGTCTGCCCACTCTTGAAGTCGTCACCTCCTATCACTGAATTCTTTTTTATGGCGAGCTCCATCAGCCCTGTGCATGAATAGTACATTACTACAAGGCATGGAACGAGGAATGCGACACCGATTTCACATGTAGAATTTTGTAGAGCAGTGCTACGCACCAGGCACGAAGGTGTTCTGAGGGCTTCCATTGACGAATGGAACACCTTCTAAGACACAGGCTATTGCATACAAGGTGGATGGTGAGATCTCTGCTTCATTCTTGTCCAACGAAGCCAAGAGGTTGTCCATGGTGTCATTAAGCCCTGCAACAACGTTGCTATACCTCTCGGTGTTTGCTGTCCATAGCACGACTATCTTGTCGACCTTTGTTTTTTCCTTGAACTCCCTACATAATTCATGAACCGGCCCCATGATTAAGTTCATAACAAAATCCTCAATTCATTGGGAAAAAGAGGAGTACAAGAATTTTTGAGACAACGAATTCACCATTGTGGGTTTGGGTTCCTATCTTATGTCAACATTCTATGTTTTGAGTTTAAGAATTTAAGTACCTGATGTCCTTCTTGATCTGCTCCACCTGCTCTTTCTTGGTGCCCTTGATGATATTATTAGCACGGGCACCTTGGTTTGCGGCAACGAAGTCTGGGTTGAAAATGCCGGCAAGTGGCAGCATGGATTCCATGTAGGGCCTGAGCTGCTTTTGAAGGTGAATGTCTAGGACCTTGGCCTGGCCATGGCATCAGCCATGTTCAGACTGCTGATGTCCCATCCACCAAAGACGATAGAGTTGGGGTTAACCTGCATGATTGAAGCAATACATTATCACTATTGAGGAAAGAACTGGGTATCAGCGTCACAACAAAACTGATACTTAGTTGAGGACAAATACACATAATTACGTATGGATCCATGTGTGCTTAGGTAAATAATTTGGATCCTGATTTGATTTGGTAATTAACTACAATCCATACATTTTTGGACTCAGAAATATTGAAGAAAGGAATGGGTATCAATATCATAGTGTTGCACAAAAAACTGACAGATCGAGGAAAATAACACATAGCTAATTCAGATCCTCATTTGATTGGGTAATTAATTAGGGCCCTGATTTGTTTCGATAGTTAACTAGTACCATCCATGCACTAAAAAATAATAAAATACAGCACTGTACAAACTTCGTACTAATGCATTCATGGATTGTGCAGGTAACTGGGATTGGTTATTACTATCAATAATTGTGATGCAGCAAGTGATCAGGAAGTGTAGAGAGAGGAACACACCATAGGCACGAGGCTCTTGAAAGGTGCGTAGACCTCCTCCCCGTTGTGGCTGCCGACCCTGATGGTGGAAGCCTGGGTCAGGGAGCCGAAGTAGTTGGCCTTGTGAACCTCTCCTTTGTCTCCCACGAAATTCCTCTGCAAGAAAGACCATCTGAAGAGTGAAACAATGCAATAACGGCTGAGTTTTTTTTTTTTATTGTTTAAAGAAATAGCAGTTCATCGGCTGATGAAGCTGTTGAGTCCTCTCACCCAACTAACTCATACATGCACGGATCTGATAAGAGCGAGAGAAATGTGCCATGGAACAAGCATGGAAGTGGCATGCAGCTACACTTACTCCCTGTTGGCGATCACCCCGGCCGTGAGCGTCGTCCCGTTGTTCCCGCCCCATCCGACGAGCATCACCCTGCATCCATCATTTGAAACGATAAGATTAATAATGAATCATATATAATCGAATGGAAGGAATTATATATGAACAGATGCTCATATATATGAGCAGCCAATCGAGAACAAGGCGATTCTGAAAGATCTCTCGACCGACCGAAAGCCAGCAACAAAGAAATTAATTAAGTAATTAAAAAGGGAAAAACAAATTAAACCGAACAAAAAATAGAATCGAGAAAGAACATCGCAATCGTCGTCGATCACTTCTCTCGAACGACAACGGAGAGGGCCGCTGGGGTTTACGCGACGCACCCGAGCTTTGGGACGTTGGTGCTGGTCTTGAAGTTGTAGGTGACTGACTTTGGGCGCACCACCCACCCCTCGCCGCCGCCATTCCCCGGCGGGACGACCTCGGTGGTGTCGTAGCGGTACTCCGACTGGATCTCGCCGTCGCCGTACTGCACCCGCGGGCTCTCCACACGGAAGCTCTCCACGAACATCCTCCGATCTCCTCGCGATCTTGGTTGCTCTTTCTCTCACGCAAACACCAAACGAACGCAGCAGTCGCCGCCTCGAGACTCGCTCAACGAGATGCAGGGAGATCCAACAGGTTCCAAGGGCAAGCCATTATATATAGCCGCGCGCGGCGTCCACGTGGGACGCGCCGCGGGAGGAGCGCGACTACTGGCGAGCGGTCGCGGTGCCACTAGGTGGCCGATTCTCTCGGATCGGAATTCCATCGGTTCTCTCCCTGCTATGTTGTCATTTTTTTTTTTGTGAGTACTATGTTGTCAAAATTTAGGCCATGCATGATGTTATAATCGATTCCCCCCTTTGCTCAGGGCTATATGTAGTTATCCAGATCCTTATCCGCTTTTTACCATTTTTTTACAACATAGAAGAGAAGTTCATTGAGTTTACATCAAAGTTTTTCCATACTTAGTCGCTACTCCCATATTATCATGTTACTTTCTTTTCCTTTGTGCCTTATGGCCTTATAATTTCAGTTTTTCTTCTCTTTTGTACATAACATTCTTTTCATTTAATTGAAAATAAATATATATATATAGGTAGGGGACTCCCCTACCCTACTGATTCAGTCAAAAAAAAAAGAAACAGAAGTTTTTTTAAAAAAAAAAACTAAAACAACATAAGTTTTTTATACAATGCATGGTTGTGCCACTTTCCATGCATCTACAGAACACAACGTCTTCTACCGAACACAACACCTTTCTATTGCTCATAGTCCTCGAGGACTCAGGTGTGTAGAAGAAACGAGTAGTCAAATGGAGGTACCTGCGAGACTTGAACAATTATAGGCTCATTGAAAGGTCCTAGATGGCTAGAGGGGGTGAATAGCCTATAAAATTTTTCTACAAACTCAACTAAACAAACCGATTAGTATAACAAATGGCGATCAAGCGGTTTGCACTAGCTCTAGTGGTCTTGCAAGTCTTCTAGTGACAAGACTAAATATTGCTATGATCTCTAAGTCACACAAAGTCTATGTCACTACTCTATCTAGTGAGCAATCCTAATATGATCCTTATGCTAGCAAGAACAACCTACACAAGCAAGTGTTAGCTCTCTACACAAGATACGCTAGGAAAGTAATGCAAGAGTGAGAAGCTTGTTATACCGACTTGTAGAGGCTATGAACCAATCACCGGGAAGATGATGAACAATCAACACAATAGACGATGAGCCAATCACCAAGACAAGAGACATATCGATGTGTTGACCAGGAGTTCACTTGTACACCGACAAGCTAGTCTCCGGTTGTGCCGACCAACACAAGGATGGTGCTTGAGCTAGGCGGTGCACTTGCTAGCCCCAAGCCACCACTCACAAGTGAGGTACCCAAAGCACGAGCAATGTATTCCTTGCACTTTGTCTTCCCGACAAGGAGTGCGTGATCCTCTCACAAATCACCGGAGGTGGCCAAGAACAATCACCTTCTCTTGCCAACGCCTCCACCAATTCACCAAGCCGGCTAGGAGCGGTGTCTCCAAGAGAAACAAGAAACCAACCGGCTCACAATGATCCCCAAGTGCCTCTAGATGCAAGAACTCGATGCAAATGCATTTGGATCACCTCTTCTCTCAAGAATGAAGCTCACAAGCAAGAATGAGAGAGAGGGAGAGTTGTTGCTCAGCTTTAGGATGTTAGGAGTGATTCAAATGACCAAGAGAGAGAGCAAGAGGCAGCCAACCAAGTATATATAGGCCACACCACGAAATGTGGCCGTTGGGGTGAAATCCACGGTTTCTGCAGGCCGGACGCACCGACCGGACTCACGTCGATGGGTCCGGTCACAACCGACACGCGATTCTGACACCCAACTGAGCGAGTCCGGTCACCAAATCATGGGTCTGGTCAGTGCTTCCGGTGGGTGCGTCCGTCCGTGGGTGCTTCCGGTGGGTGCGTCGGTGGGACACCCAAAAACATGCTCTCTGTTTCTCCGTCCGGAACCGCCCGACCGGACCGTCCGGTCAAAGCGCCTGCTTCCGATCGCGCGTTGTTGCATTTCTTAACCGCAATCACTAGAAACAGGTTTAGAACCCATCTCTAATAACGGCGCCAGAAATGCGTCGTTAACATTCCCAAGTGAAACCACCGTGTCGGTGATAACACTAGGTACATCAACGGTGATAGATCTTGCCAAATAAGATATTCATCCGTAAAAGCGCCGCGGATCTATCATTGTAGCATTTCACCCGGGAGATATTCGGGGTATCGTTATTTATATTTTCCCAAAGGAAGGCATGGTGGAAAAGGATCTAATAGAGACATGAACAAGATAACACGAATGTATAATAGACCAATGCTCATAAAAGGGGTAAAACAAGATAGGTAGTAGGATAACTTGACACACACACTCAAGCCAATCTCAAGGATAAAGGTAAAAGAATGAATAAAAGAATAAGTCTAATATGGAGCAGGCATATCCTAGATAGTCATGTCAAGATAGCAGATACACACATGTTTTACTGTTAGAGATTCTAAGTCAAGATAGCCAAGGTCTCTGCTGAATCACTTCGGGCACCGGTGTAAGGTCCTAGATGGCTAGAGGGGGGTGATAGCCTATAAAAATTTTCAACTTGAAGAGGCTATGAACCAATCACCGGGATGTAGATGAACAATCAACCACTCGATGGTGATGATCCACACACGAAGACAATGAACAAGTCAATTTGTTCACCCGGAGTTCACTTGTACACCGACAAGCTAGTCTCCGGTTGTGCCGACCAACACAAGGATGGTGTTTGAGCTAGGCGGTGCCCTTGCTAGCCTCAACACACCACTCAACAAGTGTGGTACCCAAAGCACGAGCAATGTATTCCTTGCACTTTGTCTTCCCGACGAGGAGTGCGTAATCCTCTCACAAATCAACCGGAGGTGGCCAAGAACAATCACCTTCTCTTGCCAACGCCTCCACCACTTCACCAAGCCGGCTAGGAGCGGTGCCTCCAAGAGAAACGGGAAATCCACCGTCTCACAATGATCCCCAAGTGCCTCTAGATGCAAGAACTCGATGCAATGCACTAGGATTAACTCTTCTCTCAAGAATGAAGCTCAAATCAAGAATGAGAGAGGAGGGAGGCTTGCTTGCTTGCTCAAGGGTGTTAGGAGTGATTCAAAATGACCAAGAGAGAGAGCAAGTGACAGCCATGGGGTATATATATAGGCCACACCACGAAATGTGGTGGAAAGGGTGAAAAACACACTTTCTGCGGCCTGACCGGACGCACTGACAGGACTCATGAGTCCGGTCGGTGGGTCCGGTCACAACCGACAAGCCTAAACCGACCCGCTGAACCCCTGCCTCGGTGCGTCCGGTTGCGCATCCGATCGATGCGTCCGGTCAGCACCGGATGCTTCCGGTCAGTGCGTCCGGTCACCGTCGACGCCCGAGCCTGAAAACATGTTTCTCCGCGTCAGACGCACCCACCGTGAGGCGTCCGGTCAACTTGCGTGCGTCCGTCGCGCTTCCGTTCGGTCGCGTCGGTCACGCCCAATCACTAAAATCCGTCGGTTTCGTCGTCGTTCCTTCGCCTTTGCTCCAAGCCGACTTCCGTCACTTGTTTCTTGTTTGAAACCACGCCCGAAGTACACCTCGACACCATGTGTTAGCATTTTCGAAACCATTTCCGACAAGGACGGAGTTAGCACTTTAGATTAGAATGCATGCATATGAATTTGAACCTAAAGGCACGTGAGGAACGATATGTACGAAAGTTTTCCCCTCTTTATAGTACGGCTTATCGATCCTATAACCACCCACACCCTCTATGGTGTCTTGGGTGTGAAATCAAAAGCCCTATGGTTATACCTTTGCCTTGGGACCTTTGATCTCCAACCTCCACCGAGTTGCATGCTTGATCAACTTTTGGATCACCTCGATCCATCCTCCATGATCACAAAGCACCAACTAGTCACCGACCAATCTCCAATCTAATCAAACACTTAGCATCGAGAGATTAGTCCTTAGGTGTCACTAATTAGCCAAAACCAAAACTAGAGATCTTCAATAGGCAATCGCCCAAACTGGGATGGAGACCGGCAATTGCACCGCGCCACACCCGAACGTGGGGGGATTACAGGGAACGGACAAGGCTGTCATAACCCAGCCGCCTACCCCCTCAACCGTGGGGTGCGCCACAAAAGATAGGCAACCCCTAGCCTAGACACCACGTCTACACCAGTGATTACCACTCTAGCGTGTTAACAAGGCTTACCCGTCCCCGGGGTCCTTCTACTAGAGCACCGCCCCCGAAGGAACGACTATCAATCCCGCAACCCAACATCAACCAAGTCTAACTCTGGGTAGACCTCATCATAACATTCTAGCTCTTGGTCTAAACATGTATGCATGAAAGATTAAGCACAATATTCTATATGACAAGATCATGATATAGAAACTATATACTAGTTCATCAATCAAGATTATATCAAAAGAACTTTGCTCTAATTCAAGAACACGACTATATCGATAAAGTAAGAGCAAGAACAAAATGGAACTCTTGATATTATTCATACCGAAAGACAGAAGATGTCCAAGCTCTCCAAGTAAGCTCATGGCCTTCCTCCTTATTATTCTACTATACTAATCTATAGAAAAGAAGAAGAAGTAGAAAGGGGAAGAGAGGCTCTTGTGTGGTGTGTCTACAATGAGGGGAGAGGGCCTCCTTTTATAGGTAGAGGAGAGGGGGCTCATTGGAAAACGTCCCTCCTCATATGGAAGGAGCCAAACCGACCTTGGTACACCCGCCTAATTTGCTAAACCGACCTAGCCAACGTCGGCAACGCCCTCCATGGAAGGTAATGCACCGCCTCCCGAGACTGGGCGAAACCGCCTCGGGGGGGGGTGCGGCCGCCAGGGCTTGCGCGCGCACCCCAGGTCCCAAAAATCGGAAAAGCCGGCGGGGGTGGCGTTGTTGGGCCTGAAAAGTCTGCTGGCGGTGTTTGCTCGGCCCAACTCTAGCGTTTTGGTCCATTTTACCTCTGGGCTTGTAATCTTCTGAAGTACGCTTTCCAGGGTTGCGCCTTTTGGTCGTATTTCCACTTGTTTTTATTATAAATCCTGCAAAACATTATTTTGGCACTACAAGTGGAATTATGTCAATAATAAATGTATATGTGTGTAGTAAGCTATAGTTTCACCCCCTTATTGGTAGAATGTTGACGTTAAAAATATGTCGTTGGTGACCGTCAACAAACTCCCCAAGCTTACCCCTTTGCGGCGTCCTCGAGCAAAGATAAGTACTTGGTTGTTGATCGGGAGTTGCTACTATGCCGATTATATTTTACAAGTGCCATGTTTATAATAAGATTTTCTACTATAGTTTGAATAAAATGGCACGTCTTTACTCACCCTTTATTACCTTTCATCGTAGTGGGGCTTTTTTAGCTATCTCGAGTCTTGGGCGGTTGCCGGATAGAACGGTTATAATAGAAATACCATTCATTCATTCTTTTGATCAACTTTTTGCATCCGGGATTATTTATTTATATTTGTTTTTCGAGGAAGTATGGGCTTTATTACTATATAATAATAATTTTTTTTTTAGAGAGGTGGGCTCTACTCGCCCTAGACTTTTGTCTTTTATTTCCTCTCTTTTTTTTTTTCCTTTTTTTTTTTTTTTTTTGGAGATGTGGGCTCTACTCGCCCTCGGACACGTGTCCATTTTTCATCATCTTTTTTTTTAACATAGCCCATATCTTTTTCTTTTTCTTCAAATTAGATTCCCGGATGTCAAGTTTCTCTCTTGAACGAAATCATAGTAAATCTATTTGTACCATATCATATTTGGCAACAACTTAGATTTGGATAGAGCTTATGCAACCCACATGAATCGGGTTTTTCAAGATGAGTTTTAAGATTTAGCCACTAAACCCAAACTTTAGAGAAATTCAAGTTATAAACTAGGCATGAGGCAAAAACATAAGACAGAGCAACTATTCATCATTTCAACAGGGGTAGAACTAAACATTTCTACAACACATATATATGGAATGGAATAAGTCTCCTCTCTCTCTTTCTTCTTCCCCTCTTTTTTTTTATTCTCATATCTCATCATTCATATAAGATAAGAAAATAACTGAATGGAATGTGAGATACGAGTTACCTTTGTGGGAGTCCTCCCCAAGCTAGCTTTTGACTTACCTTCGGTTAGGAATGTTGCTAGCTTTATTGCACGCCATGATTTGATCTTTGATTAACATCTTCTTTTTAGCGTGCCGGGAGACTCCCCCCAAGCTTGTCTTGCGATGATCTTGAAAAAGAACGGGACAACCATTCTTGGGGTTTCAAAGGTTTTATTTATTTTTTTTATTTATTATTATTATTATTATTATTATTATTTTATTTTTTTTTGGTTCACCAAACAACTTCGATCTCCATTGTCGTCTCTTGGACTTACCCTCTTGAAGTTGATAAATTCTCCTGGGGGTTAGTCCATATGGTCGACCAAATTCTACACTAGCAACTCTCGATTCAATAATCAAACTCGACTCCATGTCTAATCTGATTAGGGTAGACTTTTTGACCTAAGCACCATGCTTAATTCAAAAACGCCTATGGAAGTATGATCATTCGAATAACCAAAACTTCCAAACCAAAACATGCCAACATAGAAAAAAGGACGCATGAAATGAAAACAAGATTCATCCAATGGAGATAAAGGCATTGCAAAGGCGAACAAAATGATTATGGTTTTTTTTTATATATACTAAAAATTTATTTAGAAAATATGTTTTATTTAGGAAAATATTTTTCTTAGTTTTTTTTTTTCAAAGAAGAATTTATTTTATTTATAAATATTTTTATTTTTTTTTTTTTTGAAAATATTTACTTATAGATTTTTTTGTGTAGTAAGTATTTTTGTTTATTTTGATAATAAAATATTTTATAAAAACATTTTTTTTTTGGAAGGTAATGGACGAGAGGATGAGAGTGTAGGTTTCTCATTACCTTGGTAGGGTCCTCCCCAAGCTAGCTCAATGCTCATCGGATCGGGGTTTCACCCCCGTGCTTTTTAACTTTTCTGCATGGTTAGTATATGGTAGATTCACGAGTGGACTTACCATCCTCCGTGATTACCAAAATTCAAAGCATATGCGAGGAAGGAGCATTTCGAGCAAGCTAGGTGTTCAATTTTTTTTTTTTTTGAAATTTATTATAAACGGGGGACGAAAGCTTCACCAAACTTTTCAAACTCAAACAAGGCTAAGATAAAGATGCAATGTAAGTCTAGCCTTGCTTTATCTCCATCAAAGAATAATTCTACTGTTCATGATGTCGACCCTAGGTTCATTAATCAAATATCGACACCATGTCAAATTTTGATTAAAGAAGACCATTTTAACCCAAGCACCATGCTTGATTTAAAAGATCTATGGATGTACCACATGGATCCATGTAAACACATCCAAACCCAGATCATATTTCATAAACAGAGAAGACATGATTTTCTTGTTTTTTTATGGAGATAAGTATGAGTAAAAAGAATTGGTGAATTATTACCTTTGCGTACCTGAGTGTGTGTGTACCAACCACGCATTAAGGCAAGATGTTGAAACTCCCGCGGTGGTAGCTTGATGATCCATCTCAGGCGGGCCACAAGGCTTAGGTGATACACACAGGTAGTGTATATGGACCATGGGCCTTAGTGGTCACAAAGGTGTAAAGGAGGATGTTCCTCCTTTCCTTTACCCTTTTTTTTTGTTTTTTTTTTTTTTTCTTTTATTGGACCTTTGCGTACCTGAGTGTACTTGACCGGCAGCTTGAGGATAGAGTTCATAATTGCTGCATCGATAGCGTGATGATCTTGATTTGGTAATGACTTCCTCACACCGGAGTAGAGGGAGGCAGACCAAACTCACCCAGGTGCAACAAGGATTAGTTACACACAAGGAATGTGTGCGAACCGTAAACCTTGGTGCTTGCAACACAGGTCTTAGGAGAGAAAGATCCCTTCTTGCTTACATGGAAGCAACGCCGGGTGGAGTCAGGTGCCTTCTTTGTTTATTTTGACCATATGGGGCCAACTTTGCTCCTCTCTCCTCTTTTTTTCTTTTTTTTTTTCTATACATATTTTTTTTTTTCTTTTTACGCAACACCTTTTTTTTTTTTTTTTTCGATAACACTTCTCTTTTTTTTTCTGATTTTTTTTTCGATATATATCTTTTTTTTTTTTTTTTTTTCAACTCCTTTTTTCTCCCTTCTCTTTTTATAGCAAGGAGTGGCTAATCTCTTATTCATCTCTCTTCTTCTTTTTTTTTCTCATTTTTTTTTCACTTCTCTTTTTTATATGATCCCCTTGTATGTGGAACTTGATATTATCACCGTCCTCCCTCTCATACTTGGACTTTCGTGAAAAAGTCGAGTGTGCAAGGTCAGGGTCTCCTTTTGAGTGCGTTCCTCCGCCCAAGAGCATCAAAGTTTTCTTGTTGATGTAGCCCCCATGTTTTCAAGCGTCGTGTGCCCCTTTGTTCTTCTTAGTCTCCACCTGAAATGGTTAGCGACAAGAATACCCGAAGGTGCATACTAACTTGATAACATATCCTTGCTTTTTATTTATAAGATTTTTTTTTATAAAGGATTTTTTTTTAGTTAATTTTTTTTTAGATAAACCTGTTATGAACAAAGGTCACTACACATGCATATTATCATGACGAACATGTTCTAAAAGATGCCTTATAAAAAAACCAATGCCTTCCCAACAGCGGCGCCGAAAATGCTTGTTGCATTTCTTAAGCGCAATCACTAGAAAGCAGTTTAGAACCCATCTCTAATAACGGCGCCGTAAATGCGCGTCGTTAACATTCCCAAGTGAAACCACCGTGTCGGTGATAACACTAGGTACATCAACGGTGACAGATCTTGCCAAATAAGATATTCATCCGCAAGCGCCACGGATCTATCATTGTAGCATTTCACCGGAGATATTCAGTGGTATCGTTATTTATATTTTTCCCAAAGAAAGGCATGGTGGAAAAGGATCTAATAGAGACATGAACAAGATAACACGAATGTATAATAGACCAATGCTCATAAAAGGGGTAAAACAAGATAGGTAGTAGGATAACTTGACACACACACTCAAGCCAATCTCAAGGATAAAGGTAAAAGAATGAATAAAAGAATAAGTCTAATATGGAGCAGGCATATCCTAGATAGTCATGTCAAGATAGCGAGATACACACATGTTTTTCTTGTTAGAGATTCTAAGTCAAGATAGCCAAGGTCTCTGGCTGAATCACTTTGGGCACCTTAGGTGTAAGGTCCTAGATGGCTAGAGGGGGTGATAGCCTATAAAAATTTTCAACTTGAAGAGGCTATGAACCAATCACCGGGATGTAGATGAACAATCAACCACTCGATGGTGATGATCCACACACGAAGACAATGAACAAGTCGATTTGTTCACCCGGGAGTTCACTTGTACACCGACAAGCTAGTCTCGGTTGTGCCGACCAACACAAGGATGGTGTTTGAGCTAGGCGGTGCCCTTGCTAGCCTCAACACACCATTCAACAAGTGTGGTACCCAAAGCACGAGCAATGTATTCCTTGCACTTTGTCTTCCCGACGAGGAGTGCGTAATCCTCTCACAAATCAACCGGAGGTGGCCAAGAACAATCACCTTCTCTTGCCAACGCCTCCACCACTTCACCAAGCCGGCTAGGAGCGGTGCCTCCAAGAGAAACGGGAAATCCACCGTCTCATAACGATCCCCAAGTGCCTCTAGATACAAGAACTCGATGCAATGCACTAGGATCAACTCTTCTCTCAAGAATAAAGCTCAAATCAAGAATGAGAGAGGAGGGAGGCTTGCTTGCTTGCTCAAGGGTGTTAGGAGTGATTCAAAATGACCAAGAGAGAGAGCAAGTGACAGCCATGGGGTATATATATAGGCCACACCACTAAATGTGGTGGAAAGGGTGAAAAACACACTTTTTACGCGCCTGGCCGGGGACGCATCGACCGGACTCACCCGGTGAGTCCGGTCGGTGGGTCCGTCACAACCGACAAGCCTAAACCGACCCGGCTGAACCCCCGCCGCGTGCGTCCGTTTGCGCATCCGATCGATCGCGTCCGGTCAAGACCGGATGCTTCCGGTCGAGTGCATCCGGTCACCGTCGGCGCCCGAGCACGAAAACATGCTCTACGCGGGACGCACCCACGAGCGCCCGGTCAACTTGCGTCGCGTCGGTCGCGCTTCGGTCGGTGCGTCCGGCCACGCCCAGAGCTGCGAAAATCCGTCGTTTCGTCGTCGTTCCTTCGCCTTTGCTCCAAGCCGACTTCCGTCACTTGTTTCTTGTTGCCGACACGCCGAAGTACACCTCGACACCATGTGTTAGCATTTTTGAAACCATTTCCGACAAGGACGGAGTTAGCACTTTAGGTTAGAATGCATGCATATGAATTTGAACCTAAAGGCACGTGAGGAACGATATGTACGAAAGTTTTCCCCTCTTTATAGTACGGCTTATCGATCCTATAACCACCCACACCCTCTATGGTGTCTTGGGTGTGAAATCAAAAGCCCTATGGTTATACCTTTGCCTTGGGACCTTTGATCTCCAACCTCCACCGAGTTGCATGCTTGATCAACTTTTGGATCACCTCGATCCATCCTCCATGATCACAAAGCACCAACTCCGGCACGACCAATCTCCAATCTAATCAAACACTTAGCATCGAGAGATTAGTCCTTAGGTGTCACTAATTAGCCAAAACCAAAACTAGAGATCTTCAACCGGCAATCGCCCAAACTGGGATGGAGACCGGCAATTGCACTGCGCCACACCCGAACGTGGGGGGATTACAGGGAACGGACAAGGCTGTCATAACCCAGCCGCCTACCCCCTCAACCGTGGGGTGCGCCACAAAAGATAGGAAACCCCTAGCCTAGACACCACGTCTACACCAGTGATTACCACTCTAGCGTGTTAACAAGGCTTACCCATCCCCGGGGTCCTTCTACTAGAGCGCCGCCCCCGAAGGAACGACTATCAATCCCGCAACCCAACATCAACCAAGTCTAACTCGGGGTAGACCTCATCATAACATTCTAGCTCTTGGTCTAAACATGTATGCATGAAAGATTAAGCACAATATTCTATATGACAAGATCATGATATAGAAACTATATACTAGTTCATCAATCAAGATTATATCAAAAGAACTTTGCTCTAATTCAAGAACACGACTATATCGATAAAGTAAGAGCAAGAACAAAATGGAACTCTTGATATTATTCATACCGAAAGACAGAAGATGTCCAAGCTCTCCAAGTAAGCTCATGGCCTTCCTCCTTATTATTCTACTATACTAATCTATAGAAAAGAAGAAGAAGTAGAAAGGGGAAGAGAGGCTCTTGTGTGGTGTATCTACAATGAGGGGAGAGGGCCTCCTTTTATAGGTAGAGGAGAGGGGGCTCATTGGAAAACGTCCCTCCCCATATGGAAGGAGCCAAACTGACCTTGGTACACCTGCCTAATTTGCTAAACCGACCAGCCAACGTCGGCAACGCCCTCCATGGAAGGTAATGCACCGCCTCCCCGAGGCGGGCGAAAACCGCCTCGGGGAGGGTGCGGCCGCACCTTTGGGTCTTGCGCGCCCCCCAGGTCCAAAGCAAAATTCGGGCTTCGGCGGGGGTGGCGTTGTTGGGCCTGAAAAGTCTGGCGGGCGGTGTTTGCTCGGCCCAACTCTAGCGTTTTTTGGTCCATTTTACCTCCGGGCTTGTAATCTTCTAAAGCACGCTTTCGGGGTTGCGCCTTTTGGTCGTATTTCCACTTGTTTTTATTATAAATCACGCAAAACATTATTTTGGCACTACAAGTGGAATTATGTCAATAATAAATGTATATGTGTGTAGTAAGCTATAGTTTCACCCCCTTATTGGTAGAATGTTGACGTTAAAAATATGTCGTTGGTGACCGTCAACACGCGTCCGGTCAATGAGTCCGGACGCCTCTGAGCTGCGAAAATCCCCGTCGTTGTGTTGCCGTTTCTTCGTCTTTGCTCCAAACCGACTTCCGTCACTTGATTCTTGTTGCCGACACGTGGAAGAACACCCCGACACCATGTGTTAGCATTTTGAAAACATTTTCGTCAAGTGCGGAGTTAGCTCTTTAGGTTAGAATGCATGCATATGAATTTTGAACCTAAAGGCACATGAGGACCGATATGTACGATAAGTTTCCCCTCTTAATAGTACGACTTATCGATCCTATAATCACTCACACCCTCTATGGTGTCTTGAGTGTGAAATCAAAAGCCCTATGGTTATACCTTTGCCTTGAGCTCATTTGAGCTCCAAATTCCTCCAAGTTGGACACTTGATCATCTTTTGGATCACCTCGATCCATCCTCCATGATCACCGTGCTCCAATCTTGTCATGACCAATCTCCAATCTAATCAAACACTTAGCATCGAGAGATTAGTCCTTAGGTGTCACTAATTATCCAAAACCAAACTAGAGATCTTCAATCTCCCCCTTTTTGGTAATTGGTGACAACCCGCATAAAGGTTTTATGATTAATGTTTTTGAACATATCATGATTGTCCAAGCATTTTGCTTACAATCATAGGATTGGACAATCATCATAGTTCGGTTTTGGTAGCATGAGCTCCCCCTACATGTATGCCACGAGTTTGGAACGAAGCATTGCATACATGTATGAATATTGAAATTGAGGGTGAGCTATGTTACCAAAATGATGCTTAAGGTGAAAGAAATGGACCTTTGAAGCGTGATACCAATCGGAGTTGCGCCATTTTCACCATAAAAGCATCAAAGTAACTAGATTTTCATCAAAACTTAAAGTACCACGTGAGATCACATTATAAGCAAAGTATTGAATTAAGAGCGGAATATAGAAAATCTAGCTAGCTCCTATGCATGCTAGTTATTCAACCACTTGTAGAAACATTTGTGACTTTGATACTAGCATACACCACACAAGCATGTATATATGGAATTTAAATACATGTGCAATGAGCAAGTCATATGTTAGTGCACAATCAAATGTAACAAATTGTCTATGAGCTTGCTCCCCCTACTTGTGTGAACCACTTGTAACCTCATAAACCTCATGAAAGATTTTCAAAAACATGTGAATTTTTTAATTTTCCAAAACCTTTCATGCACTAATCTCTCCCCATTTGTCGACAATTTCCACAAAAGGTATGACCATGTTGTGTTATGTAAGAGAGAATAGTGCTCAAATTTGGTTAAATTTGGATCACTTGTCAAACATATATTTCGGTTTGAACCAAAGACAAGCTTCTTCACACCTCATGACAAGGGTTATCTTGCCTATGTTGAAGTATATGTGTGAAAAGATAGCCAAATTCAACACTTGAGATTGCAAGCTCATAAACATGTCATATGTCATCACTAGATCAATCAAGCATACATAGCAATAGTGATGGCATACATACATTGAAATCCTTTTATTTTCCATGAATGCTTCCTAAGGCACAAGTTGTATGTCTATATGTTCTAACAAGTCCTTAGATATCATGACGGACACATTAGGATGCCCACCATGGTAAATAGATTTTTGTGGTGGGCAACTTAAAAAGCCCTCCACGAAAAAGTCCAATGCCCAATTGGCCCAAAGCAAGGCCCGATAGTCTTAACATATATGTAGCTGGAGTTAGGGTTTGGGGGCACCTTACTCATTCACCCTTCCTTAGCCTCGGCCGCACCCATCTCCTTCCCTCCCACCCAACGAAAGTCAGGGCCCGATATCTTCCTCCCTCTCCTCCGGCTCCTCCGCAACTCCCCTACCCTTCTTGACAGCGGCGCGAAACGGGGAGGTGGGGGCAGCCGGGGTGGCATTCTTCCCCTCCCGATGTCCACAGCGGGGGGGCGGAACTCGGCGGCGTGGTGGCGCGGTCGAAGGAGATTCAACGGCGACGGATCTGCGGGCGGCGCCCCGCCGACTCCGGCATCTAGACACGTGGTTCAGGGGTGGTGTCCCCCTACGACCCACTCGACGGCTAGGCGCGGGGGTGGCCGGATCCATCGTAGCGAGCCTCCTCATCCCACAACGGCGGCTAGGCATGTGGGGCTGCCCGGATCCGTCGCGGCGTGCCACCATCCCCCCACCAGAGCCAAGCGAGGGTGACCGGATTCACGGTGGCGTGCCCCCTCCCACTCCAAGCATGAGTTGGGCTCGCCAACGGCCGGAGGAGGGCGGCGCGGATCCATGGCGTGGCGCCCCAAATCGCGGCGGCGGCGCGGATCTAGCTTCGCGAGGGCCACGCGGATCCATGGCATGGCGGCTCCAATTGCGGGATCCAGGTCCACTACGGCCCAGATCCAAGCCCGTCTAGGTTTTTTGTTTTTTTGTTTTTCCAATGATTTTACGGCGGGCTTCCTTACGTGCCGCCACAATTCATCGATTAACCGTGGCGGGCCGTAGATGGTTAATCGATTTCATTATCATCGGTGGCGGGCTCTAATGCCCACCTTGGAAAACCAAAAACGTGCGTCACACAAAATAAATCTTATACTAGTGATTGTTAAGCGGGGGTAATAGGTGAAAGGATCGAGATGCCCAAGAGGGGGTGAATTGGGCTAATCTAAAATTTTAACTTAAATAGGCAACCTACTAGCCCATATTCACCCTCTTGTGCCTAAGTGTGTTTCTAACAACTACCGCACAAAGTTTTGCACCCTAGGTTCCAATCCTACTCTAGCATGGCAATTCTAAGAATGTAAAGACATGAAATAGAATTGCGGAATGTAAATGCGGAAAGTAAAGAGGGGAAGGAACACGGCGATTTTTTCGAGGTATCGAGGTGTCGCCACACCCCCCTAATCCTCGTTGGAGCACTCTCTCGAGTATCGCTCCCCTTAGTCCTCGCAAGAACTAAGTGCTCTCTACGGGTTGATTCTTCGACACTCCGTCGCGGTGAATCACCCAAAACCGCTCACAAGCTTGCTTGAGCCACCCACAAGCACCACCGGGTGATCTTTAAGCCATGATCCGCCACCAAGCCGTCTAGGTGATGGCGATCACCAAGAGAAACAAGCACGAACTCTCACTTGACCTCAACAAGCCTAGGAGAAGAGTGGATGCACACTTGAATCTCTCAAACACTCTAAAGATGATCCTTAATCTTGCATGGATGACCACCTTAGGGCTCTTGCTCTTCCTTGCACTCTCAAGGATGTTTCTCGGTGAACAAATGGGCAAGAGAGGGGGGCAAGGTCGTGGGGACAAAGTATATATAGCCCCCACCAAGCAACTCTCTACGAAATCGACTTCTCGCACGAGAAAAACGACCGAGGACCGATGAGTCCGGTCAAGGGTCCGGTCCGTCGCGTCCGGTCAAAGCGACCACGGCCTCGACACGCATACGACCGAAGCGCCCGGTCGGTGCTTCCGGTCCCACACGGAAGCGTCCGGTCGCTTGCGTCCGGTTGGGCCTCGCCGAAAATGCTCTCGCCGGACGCACTCCACCGGAGCGTCCGATCAAGGACCGAGCGTCCGGTCGCGCGTCCGGTCGGTGCGTCCGGTCGGCCTTTGAGGTCCTTTTCAGCTCCGTCTTCGCGACTCCGTGAATTGCTTCAACTCCAACATGTCTCAGGCATAAATTGAGCTACCTAGTGCTAAAGAAACTCAAGTGTGCACCACAACTCGTCTCTAGACTCGCCTAGGTCAAGCTACCCGTTCGTACCCCCCTTAATAGTACGGCCAAAAACAAAAAACAAAGTCCTAACAACTAATCCGATGTCACCCAACTCCGTCGACAATCGGAACTAGCCGTCCTTAACCTTGTCGTCCATCATCGGAAAACCGAGGCAATTCCATCGTTAGGGGCGTAACAAACTCATCGCCCGAGATCACCATTACCATGACCTAACTCACCTTTGTTTACGCAAAACACACGTTAGTCATGATAATTATATTGTCATCAATCATCGAAACCCAATCTAGGGGGCCTAGATGCTTCAATCTCCCCCTTTTTGGTGATTGATGACAACCTCTAGAGTATGGAGATTAAGAGTGAGGTTTTAAGCGCACTTGTTCACATGAGCCTCTGTCAATGAGATCAAAGGGGTTAGGGTGGCTCATGCGATACAAGATCATATATGTACTCATAGAATCTGCATGAAGAGTGAGTACGACAAGGATAGCTCATATGGTTCAAAATATCACAAGTAATAATCAGAGTAAACCATAAGTGCGGAAGCAAGACCATATGAGCAAAAGCATGACATGATATATAATGATACCGAAGTAGAGAGCACACATGTCATAAAGTGTATCACGATGCATCACAAGCATATACAATGCGAGACATGAAAGTAAACATGATGCATGCAAGTGTATCACACCAAAAGAACCAACTCCCTCTCACAAGCTCCCCCTAAGTCTACATACTCTACTCTCTCCCCCTTTGTCATCAAGGACCAAAAGTCTAAGGGTCGGTAGGAGGGGTAGAAGCAGACGAGCTGGTCACTGGAGCACGAGTCGCCACAACGAACTGAGAGGCATCATCTGGACTCGACTCTGAACTCTGGAGCTGCTGACCATCAGACGCTGCAAGACCCTCTGACTGGGGAAGTGTAGAAGAAGCGGTCGGGGTCGGCTCTGTGGTAGCTGGGAGTGGAGTGTCGATCTCGTGAGGAAATGACCGCCCGGCCCTCAACCGCTCGGCCCTCAACCGGCCGTGCTGAGTAGCAGGGTCAACTAGCGGAGTCTCGGAAGTAGTAGTCACGGAAGGCGAAGGCGCGGAAACCGGGCGTGCTGCAGGTGGTCAACTAGGCCGAGTCTCGGAAGTAGTAGTCACGGAAGGGCGACCACGTGGCTCGGAGGCGGCTTTTCGACTCGTGGCGTGGCCCGACCCACCGTGGTAGTGACAACAATAGACTTGGTCGTCGAGTTTGCTGAGTGACTGGGGTGAGAATCAAGAGCCAGCCGCCACACCTGGCCGAAGTGAGTGGTGCACTAGGCGTGAGGCTGAGAACGGCTCGACGTACGTGGTAATCAGCGAAAGGGATCCGCGACACACCAAGCCTGGTAGATCGTGTCTGCGTCGTGGGTGTGAAGCCGGTTGATGTACGGACCACGGCCGACTCGAAAGCTGCATAGCCCGGATATAGCCGGGCGAGGTGGAGTCTGGCGGAGGCTGAAGCTAGGACCACTCGGGGCCCGGGTGGGTGAAAGGGAACGGCAACCCGGGAGGCGAGGTCACGGGCGATATCCGGAGCCGAGAAGCGGGTGGCACCGCTGGAAGTGGTAGTGGCTGAGGCATCTCAAGCTTTGAATCGGTAGCCTGAATAACGCAGACCATGAGGCGACCTGCTGGCTGAAGCCGGCTTTGAGACAGCGAGGAGCTGGCTTCTTCTGGCGGTAAGCAAGTAGGGAACGCGAAGCTCGCCCTGCCTCTGCCTCATCTCTAGGTTGAGAGCCCGCCGCTCTACGTCACGGATCTCACGGCTGGCTGTCAGCCCTCATCTCGGCAACTAGTGAGAAGCGGGGCCGGGTCTCGCCGGTGGAGGGCGGGCGGAACCTCAGGCCTCGTGGTCGTGTGTCGGTGGGTGGAGGTGGCCTCGTAGGCACGTGGTCGTCGTCGGGCTGTCCCGGAAGGGTCGGTGTAAACCTGCCGGGCTGTGGCTGCGGCTCCTCGGACTCAGGCGTGCCTCCTCAAGAGCAACCATACGAAGCTGTGTGCATCTGAGCTGCCTCGACTCTGTGGTAGCCCCAGAACGTGTGGCGGGTGGGGTACCCGGTCGGCGTGGTCTTGAGGAGCTGACGAAGGTCGTAGCTGGGAAAGCGTGTAGTCGACTGTGTCCACTCCTGCACAACGTCGGCCTCCATGTGAGGCACGGTCTTCCAAATCAGGAAGGAGATCCAGTGAGCAAAAGGAAGCTGTCTGCAGCCCTTGATCCCCTCGGCTATAGTATCCTCCATCTCTGACAAGATCAAGTCCCAAACATCAAACTCTATCCGATCCATAAGGTGGAATAGAATCCTTCGCCGCAAGCGGGTGAGCGCCTCCTTGTAGCCAATCCCGGCAGAATCGCCCGCGACTATAGCATCCACAACTCGCAAGTGGAGTGAGGTCGGTAGGTAGACGACCGAGCCCTCGCCGGCTGGGTGCCTTGTAGCAAACCGTGAACCTGATCGGTTGTAGGCACTCTGCCGCCCCCGGTCGTCGCTGGGCGGCTCGGCGCCATAGCACGTACCTGTGGAGCCGAGTCTGAGAGGAGGGCAACCCTAGAAGCCGGCGAGCCTGAACACTCTGCAACTCGTACCTCTCGCCCTTGAAAGCAAACACTAAGAACTCGTGCTCGGGGTCAATCCACAGGGTGGCGTAGAACTCTCGGACCCACGTAGTCACGCAGGGGCCGCCCTCTACGCCAAGTAAGTCCGCCAATCCGGGGGAGATAGCCGAGGCGGGGTCGAATCTGCTCACCAACTGCGGCGACCATGTCGTCAACCCTGCAGACTCTGTGAGGACGGATAGCAACTACACTCTCCTCATATGCCCAGTAGAAGTCCGCGTGAAGAGCTGTCCAATACCCTTCAGGAGCATCTGGCCGCGGCCCGGAGTGGAAACCACTCATCTTCTTGCACAAAGCGATACCGGCGGGCGGTAGACGCTGACACTGCCCTCAAGTCAAGGGGAGCGGCTTGGGCTGCTCGCCCCCTGTCTTGGCTGTCGTCTTTGCCGCTGGCGGGTCGCGGTCTTTGGGGCCGGAGTGGGACGTGTCGCCTCCGGAAGAGAACAAGGCGAGTCCGGAGGAACGACGGTCCGCTGGCGTCTGGCCCCGCTGCCGGTGTCGGCGAGGGCCGGCTTGCGCCGAGGAGGTGGCGGAGGCTGCCTCGAGGGGGTGGCACCGGGCTGCCTCGGCCTCTTCTTCTTGAGGCCGGGTCTCCGGGGCGTAGTCCGCCTGTGGACCACCCAACTCGGCGGTCTCTACGCTGCTCGACCCCTTGCAAGGACACTGCTCACGTGTCATCTCATCACCTCGCGTGCGCTACGCTTCTTCTTGGTTTGCGACTCGGCAACCTTCTTGCCCTTGTCCAGATGGACCGCCACCGGGAGGAGGTGGGGTCGAGGGCGGACCGGTGTTCTTCGTGCGTGCCATGTCGAGAGATCAGCGCGTTGAAAAGAACCAAGCGTCAAAGACCACCAGGCTGAAAAGACCCATCGACAAGCGAGAGACTCCCATGGTCAGCGACCACTTTGTCACTCAAGAGGCTTGGCTGTGCCGCCATACAGCGGGCTTGGCCCCAAGTTTTTTTACGCCATTGTCAAATGCCACGCCAAGCTCACACGACCAAGCTCGCTGCACACACATGGGAGAATAGGAGATTTATAACATGAATAATAACTAAAGTGAGATCCTTAAGAGAGCAAGCAGTAAGGGTAAGAAATGAATAGAAGTGGCTTTAGTACCTAGCAAAGCAAAGGACCTGTGAAGGGGTAAGATCGACAATGTGGGGGTCCTCGAGGTCAAGGTATGTCTTCGCATCGAAAGGGAACAAGGAAGTACACCAAATCGGTGACAAACAAGCTGCCGGTGGGCATTGGGGCAATTGGTCGAGCACTTGGTGAGCATGGGCTGGAGCAAAGGTGGAAACTCACCAATGGCAGGAAATCGAGCCGGCCGGGGGCAGAGGAAGGTCGACGGTGACAAGGACGACGAACCCGACGAGGAGAGGGCGGTCCCGGCGGCAGGGCTCCACGACAGCGCCAATGGGGGCAGCGGCGGCGGCCGGTGGTAGGGTTGGGGCGGGCGCGTGGGAGGGGGGACGGCGAGCGGGAGGCGCGGGGCGGGCGGTGCAGCGGAGGCGGCGTGGATCTGCCTTGCAGGCGGGCGGCGGCAGGCCGGGGCGGTGGTGGCGCGAGGAAGGTGGGACGCCAGCGGCGCGGGCGGGCGGTTGGAGTTGCGTCGGTCGGGCCGTGTGGGTGGCGTCGAGGAGAAGGAAAAGGGAGGGCCAGCGTGACAGATTTGGATAAAGAAGGAAGAGGGCCCCACATGTCACTGAAATAGAATGAAAAGCGCTTCAAAAATCCCGAGGACGCTCGCCTCCATCGACCAGGGACCACGGGTGCGCTTCCGGTCAAAATTACGAGCACAGTAAATCGCCTCCCCGACCGGACGCGTTGACCGGTAGCTCTAGTGAGTCCGGTCATGAGTCCGGTCATGAGTCCGGCCATGCTTAGGTCGCCATTTTTACGGTTTTTTGATTTCTTCCCGTGGCAACTTCTCCCAACCAAATTCCAACGCAAAAAGAGCCAAATAAACACAAGTTGGAACAGGTCATGGGAGTCCTCTCTCAAACCCTCAATTTTGCAAATATTTTGCCATAGGCATAGCTTTAATTTTCGAAAATAGGCAACAAATCCGATCGAGGAGCATCGTATGGCCAAGCAATGGAATTTATGAACCATTAGGAGCGTCAAAAGCTCTCTCCATCCTTGGGCGAACACAATGGATACTCAAGCTTAAACCAAAGAAGAATGACAAACCAACAAACATGCATATGAAATGCAATACGAGAATTTAAATATGGAATTTGAATCTAGTTGGCTTGTCAAGTTTGAACCAAGGTTAAGCTTCTTCACACGCTTTTCGGCGGTTATCTTAACCATGTTAGACAAGCCCTATATGCATTGCAAGAATTTAAACACGGCATATTATACAATGAATGCAAGAGACAACACAAGCTCATTTTCTAGAGAAGTTGGAAAAGCCAAGAATATTGAGCTCGCCTCTTAACTCACAAAACCTTGCCTCATCCAAAGGCTTAGTGAAGATGTCCGCCAAATTGTCTTCGGTCCTCACTCCTTGAAGAGATATATCTTTCTTGGACACATGGTCACGAATGAAGTGATGCCGAATATCAATATGCTTGGTGCGGGAATGTTGAACCGGGTTGCTTGCAATTTTGATGGCACTTTCATTATCACATAGCAATGGAACCTTCTCGAGCTTGACAACCGTAATCAAGGAGAGTTTGCTTCATGTAGAGAATTTGAGCACAACAAGCTCCAGCGGCAATATACTCGCCTCGGCGGTTGACAAGGTCACACTATTTTGCTTCTTGAACACCAAGAGACAATGGACCTTCAAGCAAATGGCACCCTCAGGTTGTGCTTCTTCTATCAATTTTGCAACCGGCATAATCCAGTCGGAATAGCCAACAAGTTGGAATCTTGCACCTTTGGGATACCATATGCCCATGCTTGGTGTTTGCTTGAGGTACCTAAGAATTCTCTTCACCGCGGTGAGATGGGATTCCATAGGGTTAGCTTGAAAACGAGCACATAAGCAAACACTAAACATGATGTCGGGCCTAGATGCGGTGAGATAGAGCAAGCTACCAATCATAGATCGATAGTGAGTCTTATCTACCGGTGTACCTCCCACATCCGGGTCAAGTTGTCCATTGGTTGGCATGGGTGTCTTGATGGGCTTGCAATCTTCCATATCAAACCTCTTGAGAAGGTCTTTGGTATACTTTTCTTGAGAGATGAAGGTCCCTTCTCTCAATTGCTTGACTTGAAACCCGAGGAAGAAAGTAAGCTCACCAATCATGGACATCTCAAACTCCTTCGACATCAAGGCACCAAACTCCTTGCAATGTTCTTCATTTGTTGACCGTGGAGGAGACGGACATGCCTGCTACAATGGATCTCCTATTGAAAGAACTTGACAAGTGTGCCACCGAAGAAGAAGAAACTTATGACCTTTGTCAAGGCCATAGACTCACACGTAACATGTGAAGTCTGTGGCAATGTTGGCCATTCAGGGGAACGACTGCGCCCAAAACCCGTGAAGACGTTACTCACATCAACAACGGGTTCCGTCAACAAAGGGAGACCATAATGGGTGGAACAACCGGTCGCGCCCACAAAACCAAGGAGGTAATTCAAACTCAAGGTATAATTGAATCCTCTCTCCTTGGAAAACTTGGTCTTAGGCCAAGCAAAAATAATTGAAGAACTTTCAAAGAAGTTGATGCTTAATGATGAAATAATTGAAAACATGATTTTCAAAATTAAAAGTTTAACTTCTTCTTATGAAAGACAAGCGAGCTTTAATAAAATGATAGAAACCCAATTAGCTCGGTTTTTACGCTTGCTTTACTGTTGTCGGCTCGGGGAAAAGTTTTGGGGCAACCCAAAATTTCTCTTGAATCTGTTAAAATGGTCTCAACGAGGTCCGGTAAGCCTCTATGTCGGAAGACAACAAGTCTCCTACCGAGCCACCAATCATTATCAAGAAGGAGGACCACGGCGCCTCGAGCAATCACATGCTCGGTTGGCCGCATGTCTTGAGGATGCCTTCGCGACCTTGGATCAAGCATAAACATCATGTCCAAGGTAACATATGATGAAATATTAGGTGGACCTTTGTCCCCTACATTTTGAAGCTGCAGATGGCGGACCTATCACTAAGGAAACCGGAGGGAGTAGCTCGGGGCGTTATAGTAAAAATCCGAGAAGCATACATCCCGAGCGGACTTTGTCATCCTAGACATGGGTCAACGAGAGAGCTGCCCCAATCCTTGGGAGACCATTTCTTAACACTACAAATGCAGTTTTGCACGTGGGATCGGGGCATGCTAGCTTCCATATGCAGGGCCAAACAATGAGATGCCCATTCAATGGGTTCAACAAGCATAAGAATGCTAAAAACAAGCAGCCCAAGAAGGTAAAGCCACAAAGTGTTAGCGGGCATGGCGAGATGAAAGGGCGACATCGCATCCACTTCTCCGGATACGGGTAACACTCCATCAAGCACTAAATGAATGGAGAAGAGTCACGCTTTCGTCGGACTTTAAAAGGTGAGCCCTTGCCGAAGGTAAATCGGTAGTTATCCTTTTATTTTACAATAATAATCTCCCAAAGTAATAACTCCATGATGCTTACGAAAAAAAAAAATATATATATATATATATATAAAATATATAAGAATAAAATTGTTTACCTCGTTGGATGAATCTTGTTTATCAATGCATGCTTCCTCTTTCTATTTTGGCATGTCTTGGTTTGGAAGTTTTGGTTATACGTATGATCATACTTCCATAGGCGTTTTGAATTGAGCATGGTGCTTAGGTCAAAAAAGTCTACCTTGATCGAATTAGACATGGAGTCGAGTGCAGTTATTGAACCTAAAATTGCTAGTGTAGATTTTGGTCGATCATATGGACTAACCCCTGCAGGAATTTATCAAAATCCATAAGGGTAAGTCTTGAAGATGACAACGAGGGTTAACAAAGTAAAAATAAATAAATAATAATAATAATAAAAAGAGAGGTAAAAAAAAAAAGAAGAAAGGAGATAAACCTTTCAACTCCAAGATTTTGTCCCGGTACTTTGATGACATCAAAAGACAAACTTGGGGCAGCCTCTAACCCACGCCACCGGGCACAACTCAGATCATTGCGTGCTCAAACTAAGCATCACCATAAAAGGTAAGCAAAAGGCTAGCTTGGGGAGGACTCCAAGAAAGGTAACATGTATCTCACATTTTGATCATATTCTCTATCTTATGAAATGTTGAGTTACACTAAAAAGACAAATTTCATTCCTATATATATGAGCTATGAAAATGTTTAAATTTATTCCCTTGTTGAAATGATGAATAGTTGCTCTGTCTTATGCTTTACCTGTGCCTAGTTTATAATTCGAAGTTCTCTAAAGTTTGGGTTTAGTGGCTAATTCTAAAACTTATCCTGAAAAACCTGATTCATGTGGGTTGCATATGCTCTATCTAGTCTAAGTTGTTGCCAAATATGATATGGTACAAATGGATTTGCTATGACTTCGTCCAAAAGAGAAACTTGACATCCGGGAATCTAAAAAAGAGAAATGTTTCTTGGGCTATGCTAAAAAAAAATGAGATGAAAAAAATGGACAAGTGTCCGAGGGCGAGTAGAGCCCACATCTCTAAAAAAAAAAAAAAAAAAGAAAAAGAAAGAAAAAAAAAAAAGAAAAGAGAGGAAATAAAAGGCAAAAGCCTAGGGCGAGCAGAGCCCACCTCTCCAAAAAAAATTATATAGCAATAAAGCCCATGCTTTCTCGAAAAGAAATAAATATTATCTAAATAAAATCCCGGATAAAAAGTTGATCAAAAGGATGAATGATAAGCACCTCTGTTATAACCGTTCTATCGGCAAGCCCAAGGCTTTGAGAAAAACTGGAAAGCCCCGCTACGATGAAAGGTAATAAAGGGTGGGAAAAAGATGTGCCATTTTATTCAAACTTTGGTAGAAAATCTTATTATAACCCGGCACTTGTAAAACGTAATCGGCATAGCGGCAACTCACGATCAACAACCAAGTACTTATCTCTTTTGCTCGAGGGCGTGCAAAGGGTAAGCTTGGGGAGTTTGTTGACGGTAACCAGCGACATATTTTTTTCCCGTCAACTTACTACCATAAAGGGAGTAAAATTAAACCTTTTATACTCATATACATTTATCACTAATAAATTCCACTTGTAGTGTCTTGTATTTTATTTTGCAGATTTATAATAAAAAGCAAGTGGAAAACCGACCAAAGTACGCCTTAGGGATAGCGCATTATTGCAAAATCAAGCCCAAGAGCAAATCGACCCAAAACATCAAATACGGGCCGAGCACAGCCCCGCCCACAACTTTTCGAGGCGAAAAGCGACACCCCCACCGAGACCCGGGCCAGGTCGAGCCCGGGGTGGCAGCGCACCACTGGTGCGGCCGCACCCTCCCCGAGGCGATTTCGGCCCAGGCTCGGGAGGCGGTTCGTGCACTTTCCAAACGGGGTTTCCCGCCCTGCGTTGGTCGGTTTGCGCATACAAGGAAGGTTTACAGTGTCGGTTTTGGTATAAATTAGCACTTAGGCCCCTCCTCCAAGTGTATAAATAGGCCCCCTCTCTCCCTCTCTCAACACACACCATTTGGAGCCTCCTCACTTTCTACTCCTCTTCTCCTCTCCTCTCTACTCCTCCACTTCTCTAGTTCTTTTTGTCTTTAGTAGTATTTGGAGCAAGGCTAAGCTTCATTGGAGAGCTTGTACTTGGGAGAAGGAATATTCGGTATGAATACATTTATGGTTTATCCTCAAGTCTTGATCTCATATGCTTGTGCAATAGAGCTAGAGTATTTACATGTTATATTTTTGACATGTTGTTCTCGACACAATCATGATAGAAGAACTAGACTATAGTTCCTATGTCGTGGTTAGTCGTATAGAACTTAGGGCCTAACCATTAGGTGCCATGTATTTGAGTAGAGTAAGAGTTGTCTTTGAGGTGGCGGTTCGTTGTGTCCTTCGGGGCTTGCTCGTGTCCTATTCCGTCCATCCGTAGGGTGGGGGCCATGGGGACATGGGTAGTGTCTTAGTATGCGGGCGTGGTGTGCGGATGCGGTATCCTTCGAATATGAGTGCATGCCACGGTTGAGGGGGTAGGCGGCTTGGTCGTGACAAGCCTTGAATGTCCCTTGAAATCCCCCACGTTCGTGTGTCTTTGTAGGAGTTCGTAAATGCCTTCCTTCGGGGCGGATGCTGGGAGGTCTCCCGTCCATCTCACTCTCGGCCTAAAACTCTAGTCATCTATGTTTGCATGATTATTAGCGGTTCTTTGCACAGGCTACTTTAGAATGCACGCTCCACTTAGGAATATTCTTTATTCTTTATTTTCCTTTTATCCTTGAGGTTGGCCCAAGTGTGTGTCACACTATCTTAAAATATTAGTTCCACCATAATTAGAGCAATAGCTATCTAGGCTAGTTCTAGAGGAAGTCAAGTATTGTCTTGGATTCTCGATCGTCCAAGAAGTAGCGGGAGCCGAGCTTCTCGTGGCTTCTCTCTTGTATCTAATTTGTAAGTATTTGTTTAGAATACAATTGCCATGACTTTATTCTATCTAATGATTATATTCTTAGTTATATGCTTCTATGCTTATTATGATTATATATTTAGTTTAGTATGTTTGTGTTTATATTCAAGCATGGAGTCGTATAGCGCGCCCTTAGATGCGCACTATGTGGGTGGTCGACAATGTGTAAACGTGGTATTTATACAACGTTTGCCTGCGACATCACCCTATATTCCGGGATGTGTGGTAGATCGTGGATGTGATATTGCCATTGAGTCCTTTGTAGTCCACCCCCCGAATGTAGGGCTAGTTGAGCTTTATTACTATGGTAGACTTGCTTTGTTCCTGATCTTCCTTAGTAATGTTCACCATGTGTAGGTATATTGCTTTCATACCATGATGACTAGGTGTATTGCACTAATTGTAGTATGCATTGACATATAAGTAGGAGTAACTTAGGAATATTCCATCTGCTCTACCTATACCATGATATTTAGCCTATTATGACACCAGCTAGTGGCATATCATGATCTTTGACTTGGATATTATCATTATTATTATTATATTATCTTTATTATGTGACTTACCTCGTTTGAGTTCAGTATGATGCATATGGTTTACTCTACATTACACCATGCAAGTGAATCATCATTAAATCATCAACCTACCCATAGCCTACCCCTTTCCTTTGCGGTAAAATATAAATACGATACCTGGATAGACTCCTGGTGAAGTGCTACAATTGGGTAATTCTATCGTGCGGCGCTTGCGGATACGAGTAATTATATTATCACTGCAAGAGATTCAAGTGTCATATTAAGAATATCCGTTCACGCATTTCTTTAGCGTTGTGAGCTAGGGTGACAGACTAGTTTCGTAGGCAATGCTAGAATGTGTGGTACAGCTTTTTGTGCCTATCATGGTGAGATTAACTCCACCATAGATAATGTTACAGAGTCATACACCATAACTAACTCGGTCTAACTTTATTAACTCTCCGCTCTGACTTTCATTGGAATGTGAGATTAACTCCACATCCCAGCTAACTTATTAGATAGATACTATTTATACATTTCTAGCGCCGTCCTATTTTTGGATCGTGTTAGAAATGTCAACAATCGCTTTCTTCACCAGCGATGTACACATTGTCGTGGGGCTGTCGATTGAGGCTAGGGTGGTTAGGGTTTCTGTGGTTGGCGGCGGAGGGTACTACCGCGGCAGGCGATGGCAGCATGCGCTGGTGTGGGAGGCAGCAGCGGCGGTGAGCGCAGCCGCGGGAGATGGAGGCCGTGGGAGGCCTCGGCGGCGGGCGCTGGTGCGCAGATCATCCCGTGCGGTCCTGCGGACTTTTTTTTTTTCACATCTGCTGCCGGCACATGCGCGTGCGTGGGGAGATTTACATTTTTTCATTTCGAGAAGCCACTCTTCAAATACCACGGTTACTGCAATTTTAGCATCTGCAGGAGACAACATATACAATTTTACCATAAACGATGACGTGGCAGAGTTATTCCGTTTTGCACCGTGGAACGGGAGGGGAAAATGTCCTCCCTGCCCCTGGGCTCTCAACTGGACTACTATCATGCATAGCTGTTCATGCATGGGAACGGGAGTGCTATGATGCATATTTTTTTTAACATATATAAAAATCCATGAGGACATCAACATAATATTTAAGCATGAACCAAACAAAACGGGAGTTTTTCTTTTTCTTTTTTTTTAGAAGAGAGAAGCACGAGTTATCCCGCCTAACTATTTTTTTACTCAAAGAAATGAATTATATTTAGTAATATTACACTTTCGAAGAACCATATTAAAAACTATAGTATCGTTTTGTTAAAACTATTAGAATTTTTATAAAATATATCAAAATCATGTTTTCATGCAAGTTGGTAAATTTTCTTAACCAAAGACTATATTACAGTTTGGATGACCAAATAATTTCCAATGGAAAAGTCAATCAAACCAAAACTGTAGAACTCATCAAAGTTTACAAATTTTATTTTGGTCAATTCTCAATCCGACTCTATTTGAATAAATTGAAATTTGAATTTCCAAGTTTGAGAACTCCGAATAGAATTTTGCAATACTAAATGTTTTAGTAATTGACAGGTATAAACAAATTTTTTAGACACCAAGTATTTTGAACTCAAAAAATCATAAACATAAAAGTTTTGTGGCCTTCTTTTATGAAGTCGATGATTGGAGTAATTTTTGTGGTGGGTCAAAACTAGCGGGAGCGTGATTTGAGGACGTCTGTCGCGAGGGGACACATCCGTTGCTCTGCGAATCTTTGTAACACATGGACTATAACATTATTTTGTGTTACATTAGGACATATCTTTGTAACACATTGTATATATGTTACATTTATGTGTTACAACGTAGTGCTCTTTTGTAACATTCTTCTTGCAACACTAGTTTTGTGTTACTAAAATTATTGTCAAGTAACACATTTTTACCATAAAAGTGTTTTTGTGTTACAATCCAACTCTGTAACACTTTATTTTGTGTTACTATGAAATTTGATTGTAACACATTGATGAATATGTTACAAGAAAGTGTTACAATATCCTTGTTGTGAGGATTGCATTTTCTATTGTTAAGTAATTATATTTTCGATTTCTTTTGGTACTTTCTTGTCTTTCATTTAAATAATTCATATGTTTTCCCTATGCTTAGCTTGAGGCCAACTGAATATGCGGCCTTGTGTTGTGCTAACCGAAAGAAACTGGAATGGCTCCTCCGCTAGAACAGCCATCCACGTCGCTTCGTAATTGTTTCCCCGCCATTGGATCTCCGCTTCTACGGTCCGGATAACTTTGTATGTGCTTCTACTCCGGCCGGTTTCTTGTCATAATCTATTCTTCGACACAGGCTTCCTCTCGTTGGTTCCGGCTTGTACTTGAAGCCAGTCCCCATCGAATATATACATGGCTTCTAATTCCTGAGTGTTGGTGAAGGGCAATGATGTTCTACCTTTTCTGAACTCCATACCATTGAGCAGTCAAGGTAGCTTGAAGTTTCAAACTAGAGCTAACCCCCTCCCATTCTGAAGCCTATTTAATCATCCTTTCAGTTTTTGGTTGTGCCTAGGAAGGTCATTTGGATATACGACAACCAGCACAGTTCCACGAACATTAGAGCATCTCCAATAGTTTTCAAAACCCACTTTTGATTTGTACTTTCTAGTAAGATTGATAAAGATTGCTCTCAACTTCTTTTATCCACTTGGAAAACTCATTCATTTACCGATTATCTTTTTGGGAACCATTGGAGATGCTCTTAGGATGACTAAATTGTGCAGCAGAAGGGAGGTTTGGTTTCTATGATTGAACAAAGGTGATGTTGAGCCCTCTTTTTTTCTCTCTTTCAGTCTCTACAACTATTTAACAATGGTGATGTTGAGCCCTCTTTTCCCCCTTCTTTTTCAGTCTTTGCAACTATTTTGCCCTTCAAAATTTTCAATATTAGACTGTTAGATTGCTACATTACACCGTGTCTATTGAAATAGCCTTGTCTTTGCCAATTAATAAATGGTATAGTTGGTTCACTATCTATTCATAGCATAATTCTTTTCCAATGGAGCTCAGTGTTGACGGTGGTTAACTACATATTTTATACCGTCAACATTAGTATAAAACTACCAAAACACAATAGTAATAGGGCTTGGAGCTAACCATTTCCACAAGTTTTGGTACTTCACTTGTTTTGCAGGGCAATGTTGGAAACATATACATTTTGGGGCAAAAGCAAAGGAAACCGTATAAGAAATAACAAGGCCCTAAATGGACATAAGCAAAGCAAGGAGAAGAGAAGAGAAATGCCCATAAACATGAATATCAATATCCAAACATGAGCCCAAGAAGTGGAAACTCAAATCCAACATAAAATCACATTGGGCCACATGACATGGGTTTAGTATTTCGGGCATAACTTTTTTCATACGGACTCCGTTTTTGGTGAACCACCCGCCAAAATGAAGCTAACGACGAAACCTAAGTGCTCACAAAATTTGAGCCCATTTAGCCCACATGTTGGTGCGCCCGCACCCATGCGGCTACCAACCGGGCCCATCTTTCTAGAGGCGGTTGCATTCAACCAAAGAATGTTGGTGGGAGCATGGGCCAGGTTCGTTGCATCTGTAAACCGACGTTTGGAGGTCGGTTTCGTGCTTTGAAGGGGAGAATATTCCAAGCATCTTTAGAGCATATGCCCTCTCCTCTCCACTATATAAAGAGACCCCCTCCTCCACACCAACAACACACCATTCTCCACACACACAAGGAAGAGCATAATGTAGAAGAGAGGAAGAAACTCCCACGCCCACTCTTCTTCTTCTTCTTCTTCTTCTTCTTCTTCTTCTTCTTCTTCTTCTTCTTCTTCTTCTTCTTCTTCTTCTTCCTCTTCTTCCTAATGGAGAGTGAGAGAGGGAAGGCTAGAAGAGGGCTTGGCTTCTTCTCCATGGAAGTCCCGGTGTACCCCTCGGTGCATTTCGGATCTCAGGTGGCCGGAGTGCCGGACTTGCCGGCACCCACCACGCTTGTACCTCTACAACTTACTTACACTTAGGCAAGAAAGATTGTGTTCATCTTTTGGCTTATTGTTCTTCAAGTATATTATCTTAGCTGTTATAAACTTGTGGGATCGATAGTCGTACCCTTGGGTCGTAACTCTTGGTGAAGGAACCTCTTGACCAGGGAACCTTGATTGATACCAAGAGTTGTGGATGGTAGTGCAAACGTGGTGTTTGGACTAACGTTCACCTATCTTTTGCGGTGCACCCCATGGTCGAGGGGGTTGGTGGCTGGGTCGTGACAGCCTTGTCCGTCCCTTGTAATCCCCCCACGTTCGGGTGTGTTGTAGTGCTAATTACCGGACACTGCCCGGTATGGGCGTGGCCCGGTGCCTGAAGTAAGGAGATAGCAGCTCAAGAAATCCCTGCCTGAAAACCTAAGCCCATAAAGATACCTCACCACCCATAGTTATTCTTGGGTGGCTCTGCTCAAAGATTAGTGCACAATCGTTCCGTGTGGAAAATACGATACCCTGAATACTTCCGGGTGAAAGCTACAATGACAGTTCCGTACGCTTGCGGATTCTTCTACATACGTTAAGAAACATCAATAAGCTTTTTGGCGCCGTTGCCGGGGAACAGTTGTCGTAATTTTCTTTGAGCCTAGAGCACCCGTGTGTTGTATCCAAAAAAATATAAATAGTTATTTATTTTACCTTTTTCCAAAATGAAGCCTTCTCCAAATTTAAAATCTTTCTACTTTTCCAAAGGGGGAGTTCACAGGGCCAAAATCTTTTTCAAAATCAAAATTTTCGTCCAGGCCATGAACTCCACCCTAATTTGAAAAAAACACTTTATTTCGGGCACACTCCTTCTCTGGTAACTATTTTGAAAACCTGTGTAACCACCTATGAGATTTCAAGGAAATATGCTCATGCCTCAGCATTCCTGGCATGTTCCAAAAAAAATTCCCATGTGGAAGTTGTTTCTGTTCTCCCTCATTGGGAAAGCAACACAATGGTACACTATTGTCATAGGAAGTTTGAATGTGGACTGAGAAGAACTCAAAAGACAATTTTTGTCTAGCATTCTTCCCCATCAAGTCCCTACCAAGGAAAATCCTCGATTTCAAATAGGATGAGAAGGAGTCCATAGGTGCAGCCTAGGCCAGGTTTATAATGTTTGTACATGCTGGCCTAGACTTGTCATTACCCGATAATGTGCTTTTGCATATCTTTTGTTTGGGTCTTAACATGGACGCTGGCCTATGCCTTGACATGACCGCCGGAGGGTCGTTTGCACAAAAACCTACAACGGAGCATAGGAGAACCTTGATTATATCCTAAAGAGGCATGCCTCTCCCGTTGTCGAACTTATCCCCCTCCACAACAAGGGCATGTTAAGCTTTGAGGAGCCCTCATCAGTCGAACCCTTACCCCTTACCATCGTTAGAACAAACTATTGAGCTCTCTCCCGAACCATGAACACCGAATGAAGGAATGTTTTATCCTTCAGAGTTCATGATCGAATTTTCAAGGATCACAACACACGGAAACCTATCACATGAGAAAACGACTCTGGTGCGACAACTTAGCAGACGACGTTGTTTCTGAGCAAAAACACATGGAAAGCTGATATCACATGGATTAAACAACTCTGGTGCGCCAACTTAGCGGACAACGCGATTTCTGGGCAAAAACACACGGAAAGCTCATGTCACATGGATTTTACGACTATGGTGCGCGAACTTGTGAAAACTGCTGTTTCTGAGCCAAAAACACACGGAAAGCTGAAATCACATGGAAAAGAACGTACTGGAAAAACTGGTATGAGAACAATACACAGAACTTCTAGAAGTCCTGGGGGGTTGAGTTGCCCCTTGTTGGCATTTGTTAAGTGCTAAAAGAATATGAAGGATTCTGCAAGCACACAGAACACCTACCATTGTAGCTTCTCCCTAGGATGAGTATTCTAGAGTATCGTATCCACAGGGAAGCTTTGGCTAAAGAATTCTAATAAGTCACAATCATGTATCCACTAACTTAGCAAACCACTAGACTATAGTGAGGGGGTAATTAATAAAGGATAAGTTAATATCAAAACATAAAATAATAACCTACCTAAGATATCAAAGAATAACTAAACTAATCAAGAGGTCAAAGGGAGAGTTTGAGGTTCCGGGGTACTTCTCTATTACTTAGGTTCTATGATAGCAATTACACTAATGCACTTTGGAGCAACAGTTCCTTTCCAACTCTTGAGAAAGACTGGGAAGAAGGTAGTTGGGAGAAGGCTGCCTAAAGCTCTACGAAACACCAACCCATACGTGGTGGACTACAAAGGCCTGACAGGGCTGTCACCCCTGGGGCTACCACAACTATCCGTAGGTTTGGGCGCAACCTCAGGTAACCAATAGCCTAGACACCAAGTCTACACTATCGATTACTACTCTAGCTACCATGAATAACTAGAGTCCTCAACACGAGCGGAGATCCCATGCAATAGCATAACAACTATACTTAACCATATATGAAAGGCATGGAAGTGAATAGAAAAGACAAATATATGAATCATAAGTCTTGTAGAGAAGATACAAAAGACATACCATACTCAAGACATCTCGAAACGGGGAGCATAGCTCCACTCTCCTTTACTCTTGATTAGATCTAAGTTAGATCTAATCTAGTTCTAATTACATGTCTAATCTACTTCTAATTACATGGCTAATCTACTTCTAATTCACTAATCCCAGAGAGAGGTTATCCTTACATTGGGACACCTCTACAACTGAGAGATAATGAATAGAATGAGATAGAATGAATTAGGGTTTAACCCTAGGGTCAGGGGGTCTTCTTATATAGGCCTTGGCGATGAACGATGACCATTAGATCAAACCGACCTTCAATAACGGTGTAGATACAACCTCAAGGTCGGTTACAAACCGACCTAGGAAGATGAGGATGACAGGTGGGTCCCACCTGGCGGCCGGCCTAAATGGGCCTGGCGGCCGCTAGGGTTCAGGGTCACCTTGTGATCCTGTTCCTCCTGGTGTCTTCTGGTATCTTCTAGAGTGTTTTAGTTAACATTTTGGGTCGAGTTACTTCACGGTTAAGTCTTGTCATCGTATGGGATGTAAACTCTGGAACTTTTTACATTCTTCTTTGCATTTATCTGTTAAGTGCCCTGAAAAGATATAAATCACCAAAGCTCATGGAATTATGTTAGTAAAAGCCCTAGTCTATGTTGATATTCATTTTATGCCCTTATTTCATGTTTAGTTGACTATTAATATTATGCTATAACAGGTGTCAACAAGTTCCCCCAAGCTTACCCTTTGCTAGTCCCTAGTAAAGCCAAACTTAGCAATGGATCAGGAGTTGCTACAACGTTTTCACACCTCAAAAGTACACATGCTTTCAAACAAAATTTCTCCTCTATAAAACCTTTTCAACCTTCAACTTACCCATATTACCTTCAACCATGGAGCTTATAGCCTTTTCTTAGAATCTTGGGCAATTGAAAGATAGAACAATCAAGTCAAGCATCATGTCTCAAACTCTTTGTTCAACTGTCCTTCTGGAGTTTTTGTAAGTTTCCAAAATAAAACTCAAAGTTCCTTTGTATGACCCTCTCAAGTCTCTCATTTGTGGTATTTGTGGATCCTCACTTAGGCAATAATGTTGTGTTGCCTTTCTCTCATAGTATGTGGTATTTTTGGAATAAGACAGTAGGACACTATGCCTTCTTCTCTCTCACCCTATATCTAAGGCGTATATCTGGGGCTCTAGGTGGGAGAAAACTAAACCTACTTACTGTTGGCATTTGTTAAGTGCTAAAAGAATATGAAGGATTCTGCAAGCGCACAGAACACCTACCATTGTAGCTTTTCCCTAGGATGAGTATTCTAGAGTATCGTATCCACAGGGAAGCTTTGGCTAAAGAATTCTAATAAGTCACAATCATGCATTCACTAACTTAGCAAACCACTAGACTATAGTGAGGGGGTAATTGTTAAAGGATAGGTTAATATCAAAACATAAAATAATAACCTACCTAAGATATCAAAGAATAACTCAACTAATCAAGAGGTCAAAGGGAGAGTTTGAGGTTCCTGGGTACTTCTCTGTTTCTTAGGTTCTATGATAGCAATTACACTAATGCACTTTGGAGCAACAGTTCCTTTCCAACTCTCGAGAAAGACTGGGAAGAAGGTAGTTGGGAGAAGGCTGCCTAAAGCTCTACGAAACACCAACCCATACGTGGTGGACTACAAAGGCCCCGACAGTGGCTGTCACCCCCGGGCTACCACAACTATCCGTAGGTTTGGCGCAACCTCGGGTAACCAATAGCCTAGACACCAAGTCTACACTATCGATTACTACTCTAGCTACCATGAATAACTAGAGTCCTCAATATGAGCGGAGATCCCATGCAATAGCATAACAACTATACTTAACCATATATGAAAGGCATGAAAGTGAATAGAAAATATAAATATATGAATCATAAGTCTTGTAGAGAAGATACAAAGACATACCATACTCTGAAGACATCTCCAGAACAGGAGCATAGCTCCACTCTCCTTTACTCTTGATTAGATCTAAGTTAGATCTAATCTAGTTCTAATTACATGTCTAATCTACTTCTAATTACATGGCTAATCTACTTCTAATCTACTTCTAATTCACTAATCCTAGAGAGAGGTTATCCTTATATTGGGACACCTCTACAACTGAGAGATAATGAATAGAATGAGATAGAATGAATTAGGGTTTAACCCTGGGGTCAGGGGGTCTTCTTATATAGGCCTTGGCGATGAACGATAGCCCTTGGATCAAACCGACTTTGGCAACGGTGTAGATACAACCTCAAAGTCGGTGGTAAACCGCCATAGAAAGGAGAGGATGACAGGGAGGACCCACCTGGCGGCCGGCCTAAATGGCTCTGGCGGCCGGCCTAAATGGCGGCCGCCGCCGAGGTCCGAAGCTTCCTGGCCGTGTTTCTTCCGGTGTCCTCCGGTACCTTCTAGAATGTTTTAGTCCACTTTTGGGTCGAAGTTACTTCACGGTTAAGTCTTGTCATCGTATGTGAGATATATTTCGGAACTTTCTCCATTCTTCTCGGTGTTTATCTATTAAGTCCCTAAAAAGATATAAATCACCAAAGCTCATGGAATTATGTTAGTTAGACCCCTAGTCTATGTTGATATTCATTTTACGTCCTTATTTCATGTTTAGTTGACTATTAATATTATACTATAACGGGTGTCAACAAGTTCCCCCAAGCTTACCCTTTGCTAGTCCCTAGCAAAGCCAAACTTAGCAATGGATCAGAAGTTGCTACAACGCTTTCACACCTCAAAAGTACACATACTTTCAAACAAAATTTCTCCTCTATGTTAGGAAAAACTTTTTTCAACCTTTAACTTACTCATATTACCTTTAACCATGGAGCTTATTGCTTTTTCTTAGGATCTTGAGCAATTGAAAGATAGAACAATCAAGTCAAGTACCATATCTCAAACTCTTTGTTTAACCTTCATTCTGGAGTTTTTGCAGGTTTTCAAAATAAAACTCAAAGTTCACAGTATGACTCTCTCTAATCTCTCATTTGTGGTATTTGTGGATCCTCACTTAGGCAATAATGTTGTGTTGCCTTTATCTCATAGTATGTGGTATTTTTGGAATAAGGCAGTAGGACACTATGCCTTCTTCTCTCTCACCCTAAATCTAAGGTTTTATATCTGGAGCTCATAGGTGGGAGAAATTAAATTCTACTTACTAAACATATATTGTAAATTCAAGCAATGGATCCAAAGTTACGAGTCACACTGATCAAGTGGTGCATGTGTATAAGGGAATGAATATGGTGGTAGGTGATGGTGGGGAATGTAATGGTTGAGGGGAAATCTTACTTTTGCTCCTTGAGGAATCTTCTCTCTTTTGGAACTTGAAAACTTTGAGAGAACCTGGGTTGTATCTTTTTCTTTCTTTCTTTTATGGAGAGACGAGCATCTAAGTACCCATTGTTTTTAGTGGACACATGTCTATTTTTTTAACTCTCCTTTATTCTTTCTTTTTCATAGGGAGGTAGGCTCTACTTGCCCGTAGGACACTTGTCCATTTTTCATCTCCCTTTCTTCTTTCTTTTTCTTAGAGAGGTAGGCTCTACTCGCCCGTAGGACACTTGTCCATTTTTCATCTCCCCCTTTTTTTTTCAAAAATACAACCCAAATCTCTTTTGAAATAACTTTTGAGAGATAGACAAATGTAATGGAGCTTTTGTAAGATATTGGCTAGCAATGTGTGAGTGAATGAGTATAGGGAATATTTTTGGTTGTTCTCTCCCAGGATAGGAGTAGAACATTTTTGGTGGATATTTGGTGGATGCTTTGTGGATGCGTACTTCCAGGATAGAAGTAGCATAAATGCAAGTGGGGTAGAGTGGAGTGGAATAGAGTGTGGTGGAGTGGAGTGTGCATGATCAGCATGACAAGTTTCTAAGGGTCGACAAAGATTGAACAAACTCAATGCAAAGCAAGCAGCCTATATATATGTCAAAAGGTTTTCCTAATCTAGAGAGCATGTATATATGGCTGTGGTAGGAGGTTCAACACTCTTGTCACACAGGAACTTATCATGTGCACTTTAATTTTCAAAAGATAAATCTCCAGAAATCTAGTATCACTAGGAGTAAGATAAATAGTAGCTCAGACTCTCATATATCATATCCGTCAATCACCTAGACTTTAGAGCAAGCATTTGCTACCCACAGATTTTAGGTTTAGAGCAAGTCTCAAGTCAAAGCAGTTTTGTATTTAAGGCTCGAGAGAAATTAAGCTTGAAAGGTAAGTACTTGAAAGGAATTACGACGGAGCAACTATTCATCATCTCCAAGGCTAGAGATTATCTTCAGAGTTTGTTTTATTACCACACTCTAATAAAGACTCTTTAATAAAGACTATATAGACTCTATTTATTTGGTTTTCTTTGTTATGCATCTTTTTATATCTTTCTAATAAAACAAACATATCTAGCTAGTAGTAAATAAGATAAAGGAATACTTATCTGGATACATGGGGGTTGCACTCCCCCAAGCTGGATGTTGACATAGTCTTCGATGTTCTTGATAGTTGGAAGTAGAGATAGATAGTGATGGTGGTTGATTGATCTTCTTTAATGCTGGACACCATGTGTGTCATGTCTCTCTTCCTTGGGATCCTGCTGAACTCAAATAGACAACAAAGCTAGTGGAACTTGATTAAGCGTTACGGGTTATCCACGTTGCTTCTTGTTGCCAATGATTAGGATTATTCCTTTTAAGATAGTAGTTCAAAGAAAGCATAAATATTTTTGGATTTTCTATGCAAAATAAAGAATGATGATTCATACATATTTATTTTATTTTTATGCCACCACAGTAAATATCCTTGTGGGTTGTTACGCCACAAAATTACTCACATGGGGCTTAGAGTTTTTCATGTTTATGCAACAAACAAATATTTATTTTTCTTTTCTAATGCAAGGCTAGTAATATAAATATGCTAAAGGAAAATGAATATGCAATGCAAGGAAATAAATATGGATAACTACCGATCTTACCTTTTCGGCAAGGGTTCAGTGTTTTAAGTCCTCTGAACGAGACTTCTTACCTTATCGTTTCCTTGAGTGTATTATCTGATCTTGACAGTCGTGCTTCCTTGAGATGGTGAAGGACGACGTCACCCATGTTCTTTGCCTTATGAGTTGGAGTGAAGCATTGATGTAGGCAGCATCTTGTTTAGTGTGCATGCTTGTAAGACATTCACTTGTTGAATTTTGGAGAGACCGATAGGCTTCTCCACCTTTTTTTGCTCAAAGTGTGTTTACGCTTGCAAAATCAAGGTAGAGATCAAGTGCATGGGCTTTGTTGGTGGGAAAACACCAATAGAACCAAATCTTCATTCATTATTCTCTAACCATAGGCACAACAAACAAGATAGAGTTGATTTATTATACGCTTTTCTTAAACCTAACTTTAATGACAAGATCAGAAGATTGAGCATGATTGTTTGTGATTAAAACATTCAACAGATCAAAACAAGCTCGTTGACTTTTGGAAGGGTTTTCTTATCTAAACATCAAAAGCATGATTATGATTCTTCCAAAGCAAGGTAAGCAATTTTCTGGCTTACAAGATGAGGACTAAGAGATCAAGACAATGGTAGTAGGAACAACTAAAGAAACAAAACATGTTGAGCTGATGAAGATGGATCAAGCAAGGGTGTTGCTCTAACATGTTTGGCTCTTTGTTTAATAACATGCCATAGTTAAGGGAAAGCTTATTTATTGACAACTTACCTCAAGATGTTACCTTAATTGTTGAAGCATGCATAAGACTTTGTAATACCTCGTGGTGGACCTTTCCATCTTGAAGCTTTCCTTATTTGGCCTCTTGTGTATCTTGTTCCTCACTTGTCTCCTTCATTGTCTTTAAATTGTGCTTAGACCTTTTTGCTCCTCTCATGATTTTATTCCTGTAATATTAGTTGACAACAGATACCCGAAGGAATACAAGTAATTGTAAACAAGGGTAAAACTGTCATGGAGCTTAAGGTTGCTTTTATGCCAGAAGAAATTTTGATTGGATATTTTATATGCTCACCATTACTTTCTCTCTAGTTGGAAATTTTATGATATCTTAAGTTTGATTTTTATGCATAACATTTATTATCCATTCAAACTTTAGAGAGATAAAGTAATTGTGAGTAAAGGGATTGCAAACCAAAGCATGTCGAGTGATGGGAGCTTGAGTAAAGGAAGAGTAATGTCGGATGATCTTTAGAGGAGTCGACCTTCCTCCCCATGCTTGAGCCTTCCCGTCACTTTCGGCACTTCAAGTGTGAATCTTTGGACCGTCCCTAATCGTGTGTTGTAATCACCATGCATGTCCTTAGATGTTGTTCATCCTTTGTTCTCGCAAGTTTAGTGACCAAGAATACCCGAAGGGAACTTGTCCTAGGAACATGTTTCTTTTAGCATGAGCCTTCATGTGCTCGGATATATATTATTATTTATTATTATTATATTGTTTTCCTTAGAACATAAGACAAAAGTTGGATACAAATATGAGATTTATATTCACTTACTTGTCTTTTGATGTTCTTATGACCCAATGCTTTGTCCATCCACTTCATTTGAGTGATTACTTTTTGTGATCGTGTTGTATGGAACTCTTCTTCATCGAATGGACATAGCATAGACCTTTTCCCTGCAAAATATTAATGGACAATACCGAGGGAATATACAACATGGTTAAAGCAGGGGTTGTTGTCCAAAGTTCATAAGATCTTATCTATGCTAATGAAAAGGTGGTTCTTTGATTACTCTTAGCATGAAATTTTAATTATCATGTCTTGTAACACATTTTTGTTTATGGCTGCACTCTAGTATATGGATCAAGGCAAAGGTAACTTGTAACAAAAGAGATCGCCAATGATTTGATACTTACAGTTCTTCCATTAATGATGAATGAGTCGTGTCTTTTGCACAAGGTTGGAGTTCATCATTTGCCTTGCTTCATCTCTCGACCCGAGTTCATCGCTTGACTTACCCGAATTGGATTTTGCGAGTTTTTTCGCAGGGGGTTAGTCCAACATAATAACCAATGTCTACATAAGTAATTCTTAGTTCAATAACCGAACTAGACTCCATGTCTAATTCAATTAAGGAAGGCAACTTAACCTAAGCACCACGCTTAATTTAAAAGCCTTTGGAAAATACCCTATAGGCCTATAGAGTATTCCCAAACTAAAGCATACTATAACAAACAAAGGTAACATCAAAGCACTATAGAGATTTAATCAAATAGAGATGAAAGAGCATGATCATGGTGAGGATTATTTTTTTTATATATATATATATATATATATATATATATATATATATATATATATATATATATATATATATATATTACTTTCTTTTAGATGCAAACAACATGAATGGAATTAAACATGCAATGGGTCTACTATGAGAAAACATAAACTAAGCGAAGTGAATGCATGAGTTGATCAAGTAAATATGCAATGCAATGCAAGAAATTATATGATAACCACTCAATCAATTTATAGTCCATGAGCAAGACTTTCTCACCTTTTAATCATACTTACCATGATGTGCAGCTTCTATGTACGTCCCTTGAGATGTGTGCATTAAATTCTTGTGACGGCAACTTCTTCTTTAATCTATACATGGTTAGAATATTATACATATGAATACATACCTTTGAGATGGCAGGGTTCCAATGTTGATGAATCTTGAATGATCGGACACCCTAGGTTCTTCAATCTTTCTTTTTTTTTTTTTTTTCTCGTGGAATCTTGTCGGAAGGTCGAAACGACATCTTTTGTCCTGTCTATTCCACAACTCAACGTAACAAGGGTAATCCTACTAAAGCTAGTGATACACTAAATTAGCAGACATCATGATCATCATTAGAATCTTTAGGCCAATTGCTTCCCTCGCAACGACGCCAAAAAACTTGTTGGCATTTGTTAAGTGCTAAAAGAATATGAAGGATTACGCAAGCGCACGTAACACCTACCATTGTAGCTTTTCCCTAGGATGAGTATTCTAGAGTATCGTATCCACAGGGAAGCTTTGGCTAAAGAATTCTAATAAGTCACAATCATGCATTCACTAACTTAGCAAACCACTAGACTATAGTGAGGGGGTAATTGTTAAAGGATAAGTAAATATCAAAGCATAAAATAATAACCTACCTAAGATATCAAAGAATAACTAAACTAATCAAGAGGTCAAAGGGAGAGATCAAGGTTCCCGGGTACTTCTCTATTACTTAGGTTCTATGATAGCAATTACACTATCGCACTTTGGAGCAACAGTTCCTTTCCAACTCTCGAGAAAGACGGGAAGAAGGTAGTTGGGAGAAGGTTGCCTAAAGCTCTCACGAAACACCAACCCATACGTGGTGGACTACAAAGGCCCGACAGTGGTCTGTCACCCCTGGGGCTACCACAACTATCCGTAGGTTTTACGCAACCTCGGGTAACCAATAGCCTAGACACCAAGTCTACACTATCGATTACTACTCTAGCTACCATGAATAACTAGAGTCCTCAATACGAGCGGAGATCCCATGCAATAGCATAACAACTATACTTAACCATATATGAAAGGCATGAAAGTGAATAGAAAAGACAAATATATGAATCATAAGTCTTGTAGAGAAGATGCAAAGACATACCTTACTCTGAAGACATCTCTCAATCAGGGAGCATAGCTCCACTCTCCTTTACTCTTGATTAGATCTAAATTAGATCTAATCTAGTTCTAATTACATGTCTAATCTACTTCTAATTACATGGCTAATCTACTTCTAATCTACTTCTAATTCACTAATCCCAGAGAGAGGTTATCCTTACATTGGGACACCTCTACAACTGAGAGATAATGAATAGAATGAGATAGAATGAATTAGGGTTTAACCCTAGGGTCAGGGGGTCTTCTTATATAGGCCTTGGCGATGAACGATAGCCCTTGGATCAAACCGACCTTGGCAACGGTGTAGATACAACCTCAAAGTCGGTGGTAAACCGCCATTGAAAGGAGAGGATGACAGGGGAGGACCCACCGCGGCGGCCTAAATGGCTCTGGCGGCCGCCGTGTTCTAGAAGCTTCCTGGTCCCGTGTTTTCTTCTGGTGTCCTCTGGTACCTTCTAGAATGTTTTAGTCCACTTTTTCGGGTCGAAGTTACTTCACGGTTAAGTCTTGTCATCGTATGTGAGATATATTCCTAACTTTCTCCATTCTTCTCGGTGTTTATGTTAAGTCTCTCGAAAAGATATAAATCACCAAAGCTCATGGAATTATGTTAGTTAGACCCCTAGTCTATGTTGATATTCATTTTACGTCCTTATTTCTTATTTAGTTGACTATTAATATTATACTATAACAGGTGTCAACACTTACTATGCATATATTGTAAGTTCAAGCAATGGATCCAATGTCACGAGTCACACCGATCAAGTGGTGCATGTGTATGGTGGAAAGAATATAGTGGATATGGTGGGGAATATGGTAAGGTGTATGGAATGAATGAGGTGTGTGTAGTGAGGGGAAAGCCTAATTCTACTTTTGCTCCTTGAGGAATTCATCTCTCTTTGGAATACGGAATTTGGGAGAGAATGGGCTGTATACTCTTTCTATATATATATATATATTTTTTCTTTTCTTTTTTTTTTTCTATATATATTTTTTTATGGAGAGGCGGGCATCTAAGTACCCATGGTTTTATTGCGGACACTTGTCCATTTTTTTAACTCTCCTTTATTCTTTTCTTTTTCTTAGGGAGGTAGGCTCTACTTTTGTAGGACACTTGTCCATTTTTCATCTCCCCTTTCTTTCTTTCTTTTTTTTTTTAATCTACAACCCAAATCTCTTTTGCAATAACTTTTGAGAGATAGACAAATGTTATGGAGCTTCGTAAGGCATCGGCTAGAGATGTGTGTGTGGATGAGTATAGGGAATATTTTTGGTTGTTCTCTCACGGGATAGGAGTAGAACATTTTTGGTGGATATTTGGTGGATGCTTTGTGGATGCGTACTTCCAGGGTAGAAGTAGCATAAATGCAAGTGGAATAGAGTGGAGCGGGGTGGAGTGTGCATGATCGGCATGACAAGTTTCTAAGGGTCGACAAAGATGGAACAAACTCAATGCAAAGCAAGCGTGCCTATATATTTGTCAAAGAGTTTTCCTAATCTAAGGAGCATGTATATATGGTCGTGGTAGGAGGTTCAACACTCTTGTCACACATGAACTTATCATGTGCACTTTTAATTTTCAAAAAGATAAATCTCCGTAAATCTAGTATCACTAGGAGTAAGATAAACAAAGAGCTCGGACTCTCATATATCATATTTGTCAATTACCTAGACTTTAGAGCAAGCATTTGCTACCCATAGGTTTCTGTGTTCAGAGCAAAACTCAATTCAAAGCAGTTGCATTAAAAGCTTGAGAGAAATTAAGCTTGAAATGTAGGTACTTGAAAGAAATTACGACGGAGCAACTATTCATCATCTCCAAAGCTAGAGATTATCTTCAGAGTTTATTTTATTTTCACACTCTACTAAAGACTCTTTAATAAAGACTAGATAGACTCTATTTATTTGGTTTCCTTAGTTATACATCTTTTTTATTTCTTTCTAAAAAAAAACAAGCAAATCTAGCTAAAATTAAATAAGGTATAAGAATACTTATCTGGATACATGGGGGTTGCCCTCCCCAAGCTAGATGTTGACATAGTCTTCGATGTTCTTGATGGTTGGAAGTAGAGGTAGATAGTAATGGTGGGCTGATCTTCTTTGATGATGGACGCCATGTGTATCATGTCTCTCTTCCTTGAGATCCTCTTTGAACTCAAATAGACAACAAAAGCTAGTGGAACTTAATTAAGTGTTAGGGGGGTTAGCCACGTTGCTTTTTTGTCCCGGGAATCTTTCAAATAAAGATTAAATATTTTTGGGGTTTTTTTATTTCTATGCAAGTAAGAATGATGATGCATGCATATTTATTTTATTTTTATGCCACCACAATAAATATCCTTGTGGGTTGTTACACACTACAAAATTACTCACTTTGTTGACACATCTTATAGTATATTTTTACAGCTCAATTAAAACCAAAATAAGGGTATAAATGAATATTTATGTAGAACTAGGGGCTTTACTAACGATTTCCACGAAGTTTTGGTGAATTATATATTTTTGAGGGATGAACAGAAAAAGCCCGTAGTTTGCACCCCATACGATGAAGGACGTGACCGTAAAGCAACCTAACTTGAAACCCACGTAAGAAGACCCTAGAAGACTCCGAAGCCGGCCGGGACCGTGGCCGGGCCCACTGTCGAGGGGGACAGCGGCGGCCGCCTTTGGGCCCCCTCGCGGCCAGCGCCAATGGCCCCCCCGTCCCCTCCTCGTTCTATGTCGGTTCACAACCGCCATTGAGGGTCAATCCTATTCATCCATCAAGGTCGGTTTCATCCAAGGGCTAAGGTTCATCGACCCCCGGCTATATAAGCATGCCCCTGGCCTCGCCAGGCAATGATGATGGTTCATTAGTTCATTACTCCATCGGCCACCGATCAATAGCCTATGCCCTAGCTTCTAATTAGAAGAGCTCTAGATCTAGTTGAGAGAGAAGATTATCAAGTTGAGAGACTAGTTCATAGCTCCCTTTTGAGAGTAGCTAAATCTAGTCTTGTTCGAAAGATAGATATTGAGTGGAAGGAGAAGTTAAGGGGAAGCTCCGACCTTTTTTTGTCGGTGTCTCCTCTTCGCTTGTACCTCCGGGATCAAGCCTCCTTTGGAGCTTGCTCCTAAGACAACTACGGTGGATCAACTTCTTATTTGAGTAAGTTTACTTGTTTATATTATTCTTGTGGTTTGCGACTCTTTTAGAGTACTTCAATTCTTGTCGCTCTTGGATTGAGGTTGCTACCCCTAGTGTGAGCGTGGTGCTTGGACTAGATAGCTCGTAGATGCACCCTACCTTTCGGACTGTGGTAACTAACGTAGGTGACTTATAGCTGCGTTAACTCTTTGTAGTCCACATCCCGTTGGATAGGCCTCGGTAGAACCTATTTGCTAGGAGTTTGCACTCTTTGCTAGTGTCTTTCTCCTTGAATAAAGTTCCCATAAGAAATATTCACAAGCCTTACAAGGATATCAATTAGACAACCATAGCCGTCTTCTTAAAGATTTATCAACTTCCTTCCTTGTTGAGATTCTCCGCCTTAGTTATATCTTCACTATTCGTAAACCTTTCTCCTTGTGGATACGATATTTGAAACCCATCTCCCGAGTGAAGTGCTCACCGTAGATATCCGGCGCCATGGATTATACAAATCATAAATATTTACGTGGGCTTAACTTTTACCAACAAGCATTTTCTCGGCGCCGTTTCGGGAGAACGGTTGTTTAAGAAAACGTGAGTATAACTAAGTCTTGTAAACTATCATAGCGTAGAATTTATCTTTTTCCATTCTTTTATTTTATCTTTTCCCTTGTCCAAATGGATACCATCCTCTTTACAAATACATGGCACCCATGGAACACTCTCGTAGCCCTTTGCCATCATCTAAACCAATCACTACCGATGACTACGAAGTTGCGCCCTAGGTTAATAGAGATGGTCCAAAATCATATGTTCTCGTGTACAATAGACGAAAAACCCTTATCACCATCTCCGCACCTTCGAAGAAACATGTGACCGCCTTCATATAAAAGGCATGTCCAATGAAACCATCCATTGGAAACTCTTTCCATTCTCTTTGAAAGGGAAGGCTCTGTGGTGGTACGACACAAACAAGGAGAAGATGGAAGGCGACCGGGGAAAGTTACTAGTTGAATTTTGCCTAGATTTTACCCCATGTCCAAAGTAGTCAACTTTAGGCTCTCGATCCTATCCTCTACACAGCAAGATAATGAATCTTTGAGTGCCTTCTCGGGAGCGTCTTGAACTTCTTTCCAAATCCGACCGGACTTTAGCCATGCCGCACCAGGTTTACTTCAACATTTTTATGTTGGTCCGAATAGAAAATCTAGAAAAGAATTGAATACCTCAAAGCAAATGGATCTTTTATCCATCTCCCACTGTACAAGCTAGAAAACTCTTGACCATAATTGCGGAGAATAATAAGGATCCTATTGCGAGAGAACTCCTTAGATGAAGAAGAAGAAGAGATAGGATTAGTTGAGGACGATTTCATACCAAACTCATTGCAACCTTTAGCCAATCCACCAACTAATCCAGAGCCATCGAATCATCGAAATGGAGGACACTCCAATATCTCGATTTCCTACTTGATATCGAGGATGATTTATTTTCCGATTTTGGAGATACCAAATACAAAACTAAAAAGATATTTTCGAAGGCTAAACATTCACGTGTAGACCCTTTTCGATAAAACACTTTTATGAAGGACCACTAAAGAGCTTGTTTCAATTGTAAGCGGCGAATGGTTAGAAGAATCGAGCTTTCCTCCCGATGTAGTCCGCTTGGATTCACCTTCTATACCTATTCATTGCCAAATTCATAGAGACTCTTTTCGACGCCCTTTATAATCCGGTTGTGGGGATAAACATCATGTCATTATCTTTTGCTAATGATCTTCTCATAAGCATACCATTAAGCCCCACAAATAAATTGCTACAAAGCCTATCAGGACAAATTGTCCAAAGTTCAGAATTCTTTATGTCCTACCAATCCATGTTAAGGGTACCATGGTACACTTAAGCTTTCATATCTTTGATATCATGGAGTTTGACGTGTTGATAGGACAACCTATTGAAAGGCTTATTTCAGAAGGACAAACAGGAGAATTAGGTATACGCTTAGGTAAGGGATTAAAATTCTCATTGCCTATTGCCCAAGCCATCAATTCAAAAACGTAATCTTGTCCGTAACTGCATCCTATGGAAGAAATTAAGGAGGCATCAGTAGAACATTTTGTAGAATCCGGTTACGAGGATTATACTTGAAGTTCTTCGTAGAAGAAGAAGATGAAAATCCCACCACAAATGTAACCTTTGAATGAATTTGAAAATCCTCCTAGACCTCCAATAGAGCTTAAACCTCTACCACCCGGGTCTTACTTATGCTTTCCTCCATAATGATCCGTGAGTCCCCTATGATTATAAGTGATAAACTCACTCTAGAGGAGACTTTTAGATTGATAACTGTCTTAGAACATCATCGATCAGTTTTTGGCTATTCACTCGAAGACCTCAAAGGAATTAACCCTGCTCTCTGCACTCATCGTATTCCAACAGATCCAGATATTCCACCTTCTAGAGAACCCCAACGTAGACTTAACAATGTGATGAAAGAGGTAGTTAAGAAAGAGGTGCTGAAGTTATTACACGCGGGATTATTTATCCCGTGCCACATAGCGAGTGGGTAAGCCTCGTGCAGCAAGTTGTGCCTAAAAAGGGAGGCATGACAGGTTGTTAAAAATGATAAGAATGAATTAATCCCTCAAAGAATCACCACGGGATGGCTAATGTGCATAGATTATAGAAAGTTAAACAAAGCCACAAGAAAAGATCACTTTCCATTGCCCTTCATTGATGAGATGTTAGAGCGATTGGCAAACCACTCTTTCTTTTGGTTTCTTGATGGTTATTCGGGATATCACCAAATTCCAATCCATCAGTGATCAAAGCAAAACCACCTTTACATGCCCATATGGAACTTATGCCTATAGAAGAATGTCTTTTGGGTTATGTAATGCTCCGCCTTCTTTTCAGAGATGTATGATGTCTATATTCTCCGATATGATTGAAGAAATTGTGGAAGTTTTTATGGATGATTTTTCTCGTATATGGAAAAACTTTTGATGATTGTCTTAGAAACTTGGATAAGGTTTTGCAAAGATGTGAAGAGAAGCACTTAGTTCTAAATTGGGAGAAATGTCACTTTATGGTTAGAGAAGGAATAGTGCTTGGACACCTAGTGTCGAGAAAGGGGAATAGAGGTAGATAAAGCCAAACTAGAAGTGATAGAACAATTGCCTCCCCCCCCGTAAATGTCAAAGGGATTAGAAGCTTTCTTGGTCATGCTTTGGTTTCTATCGTAGATTTATAAAAGTTTTTTTCACATATTGGTAGACCACTCACCCGACTTGCTAGCCAAGGATGTCCCTTTTGAATTTGATGATGCTTGCTTGAAAGCTTTTGAAACTTTGAAAAAAGGCCCTCATTTTCGCACCTATCATTCAACCCCCGATTGGTCTTTACCTTTTGAAATCATGTGTGATGCCGGCCCGATTATCTTTGTGGGGGCGGTGTTAGGGCAAACTAAAGATAGGAAGCATCATGCCATTGCATATGCAAACAAAACTTTGACTCGGACCACGCCTTAATTATGCTACTAAAAAAAAAGAATTGCTAGTCGTTGTTTATGCCATTGATAAATTTTGATCTTATTTAGTAGGAGCTAAAGTAATTGTTTACACCGATCATCTTTGCTTTAAAATACTTGCTCTCCAATAAAGATGCTAAACCTCGTTTAATAAGATGGATTTTGTTACTCTAAGAATTTGATTTAGAAATAAAAGATAAAAAGGGAGTAGAAAATTTCATTGTCGATCATTTATCTAGAATGCATTTTGAGAAACCCAATGAATTGCCCATTAATGACTCACTTAGGGATGATACTCTTTATCGGATAACCCGCACCGATCCCCCGTACGCAGATATTGTTAATTTTATGGTTGCAGGTTATGTACCACCGAGGGGTTGATAAGAGGAAGCTTATTTTTACGACAGTCGTTATCACCTTTGGGATGAACCATACCTCTTCAGGGTTTGCTCAGATGGGTTACTCAGAAGATGTGTGCCTACAGAAGAAGGAATTCAGATCATTGAAAGATGTCACTCATCACCATATGGAGGACATTATGGGGCATTCAGAACACATGCAAAGATTTGGCAAGCAGGATTTTTCTGGCCAACCATGTATCAAGATACCGAAGATTTTATTCGAAGATGTGGAGCCTGTCAAAGGCATGGAATATCAATGCAAGAGATGCCATGCCTCTTACAACCAACCTCCAGATAGAGCTCTTTGATGTATGGGGAATTGATCACATGGGACCATTTCCAAAATCCGGAAATTATGAACATATACTAGTGGTAGTTGACTATGTGTCAAAATGGGTGGAGGCTATGCCATGCAGATCTGCAGATAACAGAAGTTCGGTGAAGATGTTTGAAGAAATAATATTTCCAAGGTTTGGAGTACCAAGGATGGTAATCGGTGACGGAGGATCCCACTTCATTGATAGCCGATTCAAAAGATATTTAGCTTAAGCACGGAGTTCGTCACAATGTTGCCACACCTTATCACCCTCAAACGAGTGGACAAGCGTAAAACATCAAATAAGCAAATCAAGAATATCTTGCGTAAAAAAAAAGAGAAGAGATGGGAACAAAGTGGAAGGATAGACTTCCGTAGCATTATGGGCGTCACGGGACAGCCTACAAAACACCGATTGGAATGTCACCATACCAACTTGTTTATGGCAAAACACGTCACTTGCCTCGTTGAGCTAGAGTTTAAGGCTCACTTTGGGCAATCAAGAGATGGAACATGGATTTAGAAACCGCGAGAGTAAGAAGAAAGATGCAATTATCGAACTCGATGAATGGCGAGAGAAAGCTTATCACAATGCCAAGATCTACAAAGAAAGAACAAAAAGGTGGCATGATAAAAGAATTAAAAAGAAGAACTTCACACAAAGCGATCGGGTATTACTTTTTAATTCCGGGGTTAAATTATTCGGGCATGGAAAACTTCGAGCAAATGGGAAGGACCCTTCAAGGTGGTGAATTCATCATCACATGGAGCGATCACTCTTCAAGATAACGAAGGTAAGTTATTCAAGGTAAATGGCCAACGTCTTAAAATCTTTTATGAGCCCAATAAAGAACCCGAGGAATTAGATGTTTTAGAATTCTTTACTTTACCTAATCATTGGGCCTTGATCGCGTAGTGTCGGTTTTTCGCCCAAAAGTACGAGTATTAGACCGAATCAACCTTAGAAGACCGCAGACGAAAGCCGGGCCGTGGACCGGTGGGGCCCACGCGGCCGCCTTCGGGCGGCGACCGCCGCCCCACGTGGCCGCCACGCGCCCCGCATCTTCCCACGGATCTACCCTAGGATATCCTACCGAATACCGAACCTTTTGGTGCGATTCTCCGCGTTGACGTCCCGATAACCGTCATCCTAACTCCCCTTCCAAGGCATTCCCGATATATAAACCGACCCATTCTACCTTGAGCCTATTCCCGTCTACCTCTCCAAAAAACCGACGACCCAAGACCACCATCGCTGCCATGGCCAATAGAGAGATGAGAATGGTGGTGTACGATCCCACCAAGATCACCACGCCGCCACCTCTCGACGTCATCGCCATCGCTGCGGGCTCGCCGCCGTGCCTCCAACACCAACACCCCTCGCCGCCATTCCACCACCTCAGCCACCTTCACCACAGTCGTCCCCCGCTGTTCTCATGGCGAGGACGATCCTGAACAATCGCCACAATGATGCTATGAAGAAGTTCCTGGTGCTAGAGGGCACCAAATTGTTGCCGCCTCGTCCAAACGAGACGCCACGGCGTCAAGCGAGACAGGTTCAACAACATCCGTCGGCTGAACTACACGCATCCTCGCGTCTCCATTGATGGAGGCGCGCTACGCCGGCGCAAGTGAAGTTCATCCCACCGAAGGAGGTCGCTAAACGCGCTTCTAAGCGTCGTTTTGGCAAGTCTGATGGCCGACCTCCGCGAAGAAGTCACGGATTGGAGGAGCTTCACCTTGACGAGCACCGCAACCTGAGTGCCACGACGAGAAGCGTGGCGCTCTAGATAGGCGCGTAGAAGACGCTAGAGACGAGATCGCAGCGTTAGTCAAGAGAGTTGAATCTCTTGAGAACCGCCAGCGCAACTAGGGAAGGAGCCCTAGTAATAATTAGAGTGTTTCAATTAGCTAGTTTGATTAGTTTGCTTAGTTAGTTCGTTTAGAAGTTTGCTAGATCGTTTGCTTAGATTAAATTATTATTATGTAATATTTGCTAGAATAAATAATGGAACACTCTATCATTTTTTCGAAGTTGATCTTCCTTATTTATTATTTATTTTCGTGCAAAGTTTCTTGTCTCCACCATGTTGTGAATAAAAGGTAACAAGGAAAAAGTGTGGGGAAACAAAGACGAACGCGTCGAAAACGAACGAAAATGTAACCACGAAAATACCGAGAAACCGAAAAGATACAGAGCGGAGATCACGCACGACGAAGATCGCGGTGGGCCCCTAATGGGACCCACGCGCCGCCTCGATCGGGCGGGCGGCGGCGCCGTGCCACGTCACCTCCTCGGCCTCCCCTTCGCCGTCCACGTGTCGGTTTGTTTTTCGATCTTTTTTAATTACGTAACTTTTGTTTTCCGTTTCACAAATTAACAAAAAGCTCTCGATATCTAATAAATCAATATAAAAACAAAAAGATTGATATGCTCGGTTTAAGTTGGACTCACATAATTCTTTTTCATGGTCTAACTAAATTATTGAAAACTAAAAGTAAAAAGAAATCCCAAGATACTTAAGTTGTTGTAGAATATGAGATAGAAGATTGGTGAGAGCCTGAATTCTTGATATCGTGTCTATTGGAGAATTTATTTCGAAAATATTAAAACCGATAGCTATACCTCCTCTTTGTGGTAATTATCCTACCAAAGCCATGCTTGCTGAAAAAAAAAACTAGCCATAAGCTACTTGTTTTGCATTGAGCTTTGTCAAGTCCTCGTGATCCAAGTTGAGAGACTAGCTATCAAGAACACGTACACTTACATATATATGTTGCTTTATTTGTTATATGCTCCAAGTTTTGATCTCTCCATATTAAAAGTGTTGATACAAATGTGAGACAAGACATGGGCTATGCAAAAGTATTGAAAAAAAAAAAAAAAAAAAGGGAGAGAGAAGAGATGAAAAAAATGGACAAGTGTCCGAGGGTGAGTAGAACCCACATCTCTTAAGAGAGGAAATAAAAGACAAAAGTCGGGGGCGAGTAGAGCCCACCTCTCAAAAAAAAAAAAAGAAGAGAGAAAGAAAGAGAAAGACCAAATAAAGATGGCCCATGACCTTACTTGCATAGTATCCATTTTTCAAAAAGAGAGAAATTTACAAGAGCATAAAAGAATTAGAAAACTACACACATTTGCACATCTTGGGGAATGTCTCTCCTCGAGATCCGGCGTTGACATTGCAAATATATGCAAGATAAGTATGCTACATCCTTGACATTCCTTAAACTCCGGATAAAGCTTTATTAGAAGTAGGATGTTTTCAAGGGCATTTATTATTTGTGCCTTGTGAGGATCCAAAAATACCACATATAAATATACTTGAGTGATTGAGAGTACCACAAAGGAGGATGGTAAGCTATGTTTCTTTTCAAAAATCATTACAAAATCTCCAAAGTGGATTCGATTGAAAGAAAAAGGTACTCTATATCAACTATTTCTGTTCTCCAACTTCTCAACATTCTTGGTAAGATACAATGAATTCGCAAAAATAAATAAAGACCATGAGATTGTTTTATGTTTGATGTCTTAGCTTATGACTTTTTGCTATATCCATCCTTTTCTCGAGACGAGTAAAAGCCTAAGTGTGGGGGAGCTTGTTGACACATCTTATAGTATATTTTTACACTCAATTAAAACCAAAATAAGGGTATAAATGAATATTTATGTAGAACTAGGGGCTTTACTAATGATTTCCATGAGTTTTGGTGAATTATATATTTTTCGAGGATTAATGGGGAAAAGCCCGTAGTTTGCACCCCATACGATGAAGGACGGACCGTAAAGCAACCTAACTTGAAACCCACGTAAGAAGACCCTAGAAGACTCGAAGCCCGCCAGGACTGTGGGTCGGGCCCACTGTCAGGGACAAAGCGGCGGCCGCCTTTGGGCCTCGGCGGCGCCGCCTGTGGGGCCCCCCCCCAAAACCTCGTTTCTATGTCGGTTCACAACCGCCATTGAGGGTCAATCCTATCCATCCATCAAGGTCGGTTTCATCCAAGGGCTACGGTTCATCGACCCCGGCTATATAAGCATGCCCCTAGCCCTCGCAGTGGCAATGATGGTTCATTAGTTCATTACTCCATCATTTCACCGATCAATGTGACCTATGCCCTAGCTTCTAATTAGAAGAGCTCTAGATCTAGTTGAGAGAAGATTATCAAGTTGAGAGACTAGTTCATAGCTCCTGCGAGAGTAGCTAAATCTAGTCTTGTTCGAAAGATAGATATTGAGTGGAAGGAGAAGTTAAGGGGAAGCTCCGAACCTGTCGGTGTCTCCTCTTCGCTTGTACCTCCGGGATCAAGCCTCCTTTGGAGCTTGCTCCTAAGACAACTACGGTGGATCAACTTCTTATTTGAGTAAGTTTACTTGTTTATATTATTCTTGTGGTTTGCGACTCTTTTAGAGTACTTCAATTCTTTTGTCGCTCTTGGATTGAGGTTGCTACCCCTAGTGTGAGCGTGGTGCTTAGACTAGATAGCTCGTAGATGCACCCTACCTTCCTGGATCGTGGTAACTAACGTAGGTGACTTATAGCCGCGTTAACTCTTTGTAGTCCACATCCCGTTGGATAGGCCTCGGTAGAACCTATTTGCTAGGAGTTTGCACTCTTTGCTAGTGTCTTTCTCCTTGAATAAAGTTCCCATAAGAAATATTCACAAGCCTTACAAGGATATCAATTAGACAACCATAGCCGTCTTCTTAAAGATTTATCAACTTCCTTCCTTGTTCGATTCTCGGGCCTTAGTTATATCTTCACTATTCAGTAAACCTTTCTCCTTATGGATACGATATTTGAAACCCATCTCCCGGGTGAAGTGCTCATCGGTATCCGTGCGCTTTGCGGATTATACAAATCATAAATATTTTCGTGGGCTTAACTTTTACCAACCGAGAGGCGCCCTCGCCGATGGACCAAGCCCAAGTTCCCCGGAAAGGGACACTGGGAGGAGAGCCCCGTCCGCCCGGACCGCCGCACCACGAGGCGCCGCCAACGAAGTCGGGTTGTTTGGGAATGCAGCCCAAATCGGGCGGAAACTCCGGCCCAAGGCTAAATACAGCGAGAGACCGATAACGAACAAGTACCGCGAGGGAAAGATGAAAAGGACTTTGAAAAGAGAGTCAAAGAGTGCTTGAAATTGCCGGAGGGAAGCGGATGGGGCTGGCGATGCGCCCTGGCCGTATGCGGAACGGCTTTTTTGCTGGTCCGCCGATCGGCTCGGGCGTGGATCGTTGTCGGCCGCTACGGCCGCCAAAGCCCGGGGCCCTAGGTGCCTCCTCAGAGCCGCCGCCGGCACGGCCGGCCTCAAGGCCGCAAGGCGCGCCCCCGGGCGCCGCGTGTATATATGGCTGTGGTAGGATTTTCAACACTCGTCATACGGAACTTATCATGTATATTTTTATAATTTTCAAAAGATAAATCTCCGAAAATCTAGTATCATAGGAGTAAGAGAAATAGCAGCTCAAAACTTTCATATATCATATCCGTCAATTACCTAGACTCTAGAGCAAGCATTTGCAAGCCACGTAAGTCGTGTTTAAGGCAAATCTCAAGTCAAAAACAGACTTTTACATTTAAGCTTCGAGAGAAATTAAGCTTGAAAGCTAGGTACTTGAAAGACATTACGATGGAGCAACTATTCATCATCTCCTTTATTATCTAAGTTCTTTTTAGTTGAGCAAAAGCATAAAGGTGTACACTCTCTCTTGATCATTTTATTTATACTATAATAAAGACTCTTTAAAGATTATATAGACTCACTCTAAAACAAACTAAAGCAAACTAAGCAAACCAAATATCTAGCTAATAATAGTAGTAGTAGAGATACTTATCGGGATAATTGGGGGTGCTCTCCCCAAGCTAGATTGGAATGTCGGGTTGATGATATGGGAGTTGAGGTAGATGGTGACGATGGTATTGTCTCCTCATGTCTCTTCTCCTTCGAAATCTCGCTAAACTCAAATAGACAACAAAGCTAGTGGAACTTGATTAAGCGTTAGAGTTTAGCCACATTGCTTTTTGTCGCCCGGGATCTTTTAGCGTAAAAGATATTTTTTTGGATTTTCTTATTTTGTATGCAAAAGAAGATAAAGATCTTATGAATGCATTTCTATTTTATTTTTATGCCACCACAAGAAATATCTCCGAGGGTGTTAAACCTTGATTTATTCACATGGGGCTTTCAGCTTTTTAAACATGCAAAGCACTAAATATTTTTATTTGTCTTTTCTAATGCAATTTGGAAAGGAAAATATGCTATGCAACCGAGGAAGTAAATATGCAATGCTGGGAAGTAAATATGGATAACTTACCGAATTACCTTTCGGCGAAGGTTCGGGATTTAAAGTCCTCCGAACAAGACTTTCTTGTTTCGCTCATTACTCCCAAGGTACGTCAAGTAGTCATAATTGGTGGCTCGATGATTTGATCGATGTTTCTCCCCGATGATGTGCTTTGGGAGTTGTCTTTTTCTTCATCCACTTCTTGTTTCGGGAGGTTCTAGTGACCTGCATATCTTTTGTCTTGGGTTTATTGTTTCTTTTACCTTCTACCGTGATTTCTAAAATTTTACAATCTTCGCTTGTTGAGGTGGACGACTTTTCTTCTCTAGGTCCTTCTACCTCTTCTTCTTCTTGAATCTTCAATTGTTTCTTCTTCCGGGGCGCTCTAGCGGCCGACTGTTCTTCTTTTCATAAGTAGTATAACTATTGAAATATACTCATACCTTTTCTCGTGGGGAACCGGAAGTGAATTTCTCCCCGCTCTTATGTAGATGATGGCGCGTGTAGTATTGAGGAATGGTCTTCCCAACACTAGTGGTGGGTCCAACTCTTTTCCCATGTCCATGACTAAAAAGTCGGTGAGGACATAATGATCATTAATTTTCATGGGCATGTCTTTCGCAATTCCTTCGAAATCGGCATGATTGGTCTCGCCATCCGCAAACCGCACGTATGTAGGATACAAGGGCATATCTTGAATAATAGTTTATATGTTACCTTGGCCATGACGTTGATGCCGGATCCTATATCACAATATGTATTATTGAAGGTCAAACATTTTATAGTGCATGATATCGTTGGGATGCCCGGATCTTCCATCTTAGTCAAGCATTGGCGATTTGAGTAGATGATCATTCTCGAACCTATCTTGTTAATCATCATTACCTTCACAAAGGTTGAGCCTTGTTCTTCTTTTTTTGTTCTTCTTGGTGATCTTGAATGTAGGTTCTCGTGGCATCTCACAACCGTATATTGCTTTATGGATGAGCGTGAGAGGTGAGTGTCTTGTTCTTGAAACTAAATACTTTTTTTTTCCCTTGACATTGAAACATATCTTTGCACTCTGGGCATAGATGATTGCTCTAGCCGTGCTCAAGAAAGGTCGACCTAATATAATTGGTGCCTTCTCACTTCCTCCCGTCTCGACATCGCTAAATCTGGCCGGGCACATATGATTTTCCAACTTGTAACGTAAACATCTTGGAGTATGCCTTGTGGATAGCATAGTGACTCGATCCGCAAGCTACAAGCACATGGTTGTATATAACAATGGATTACCATTAACTTTCTCATAAATTACCCGAGGTAAAATGTTGATGCTTGAGCCGAAGTCACATAGTGCATTCTCAAATACGTGTGGTCCAATTTGGATGGTGATGACCGGCCTCCCCGGATCTTCCTTCTTTGGTGGTAGGAAGTCATCCAGCCAGTGGCTCTCCAACTTTTCTCAGTAAAGTAGCGACCGCATTAAAAATGTCTACAAGATTTGGAGATTCTAATTCTTCCTACTGCCCGGAGTTTTACCCCGATGTGGTTAGTGGAACGTAAATTGCCACCGAGAAATTTGAGATTCTATCATTTTGTTGGAACTATGTTGGTTTTTAATCGCAGAAGAAGAAAAACTATCCATTCTATTGTTTATTGTTTCTAGCATTTTATCATTAGTAGTTAACTTCTTAGACAAGTTTTCCATAGTTTTTCCTTGATTTAAAACAAGATCTCTTAAAGAAGGTTGGTTAAAATTATTAAAATTACCTTGATAGTTACCCGAATAGTTACCTTGGTAGTTTGGTCTTTGCCGGTTCCAACCTTGATTTTGTTGAGGACGATAGTTGTTATTATTGATATAGTTCATATCCTCTTCAATCTCTCGGGCAATTATTGCCCGAGTGGCCATTGTTGCCGCATTCTTCACATGTCATGCCGAGTCTAGAATTTGCATGACTTCTTTCTTCTCGTGAGCTTTCTCCTCAAGTTTCTTCATTATTAGGTCCATCTTGGCGCAGCATGTCTACCTCCTTCAAAGTGAGTGCATTCCTCCCCGACCTCTTGCGGGGTTGTCGCTCTTCATTCCAACTCTGGTTTGAAGCCATTTTCTCCACAAGTTCAGTAGCTTTCGTGAGTGTGAGTGATAGGAAAGCGCCTCCCTCTTAGCAGGCGTCCATTGTTTCACGAGCACTTGTAGTGAGCCCATGATAAAAGGTCCGCATAAGTAACCAATTTTCCATCCCATGGTGCGGGCATTACGAGATATTATCTTGAAAGCGTTCCCATGCTTCCGGGACAGACTCATCTTGTTCTTTGTTGAAAATTTGCAATCTTCCCCGTAAGGCATTGGTCTTGCCTATAGGAAAGAACTTTGCAAGGAAGGCAAAGAGAACAGAGTGACCAGGTAGTATTTTTATCTTTTGTAGCGTAGAACCACTGCTTCGCCCTTCCCAATAGTGAAAATGGGAAAAGACGGAGTAGGATTGCATCTCTTGGTACTCCTTTAATGATGATAGTATTGCAAATCTCCAAAAAGTGTTGGAGATGAGCGCTAGCATCCTCATGTGCCTTTCCATAGAACTGGCTAGCTTTGTACCATATTAATGAGCCCAGTGCTTAAGCTCAAAATCATGATCCCCAATTGCAACTTCGGTCCAAAGGCGTAACATTGGCCGTAGTTGGAGCCGAAAATTCACGAAGTGTCTTGTTGGCCATGGTCTCAAAATAGGCAATAGGCTTTGCCTAAGTTGATCAAACGTCCAAATCAAAAAAGGTGTAAATGTTGTTCGAGCTTGAATTCTTACCCTTCCGATTAATTTGATTTTCAATGGTGCTCTTTGGACGATTACTCCAATGAATATTTTTACCCTGCATAAAATCAAAGACAAGTAGACAAACAAGGGTAAGCCTGTTTGAGTAGTTGATAATGGGTCCTCGATACATTACGTGATGCAAGTGATATCAATCTATCCATGTATGTGTGTTTAGGTTTGGCTAGCACCCTTTCTTCCCGCAAGAACGGCGCCGTAAATGCTTGTTGACATCTCTAACACGATCCACATCTAGGACGGCGCTAGAAATGTATAAATGGGTATCTATCTTATAAGTCAGCTTGGATGTGGAGTTAATCTCACATTCCAATAAAAGTTAGAATGGGAAGTTAATAAAGTTAGACTAAATTAGTTATGGTTTATGGCTTTGCAACATTATTGATGGTGGAGTTAATCTCACCACGATAGGCACAAAAAGTTGTACCACACATTCTATCATTGCCTACTTAAACTAGTCTGTCACCCTAGCTCACAACGCTAAAGAAATGCGTGAACGGATATTCTTATAATGACACTTGAAACTCTTGCTATGATATAACTCGTATCGACCGCAAGCGCCACGGATAGAATTACCCTATTGTAGCATCTCACCGTGATTCTATCCGTGTATCGTATTTATATTCTACCGACAAGAAAGGGGTGGCTATGGGTAGGTTGATGATTTAATATTGATTCACTTGCAAAGTGGTGTAATGTAGAGTAAACCATAAGCATCATACTAAACTCAAACGAGGTAAGTCACATAATAAAGATAATAAGATAATAATAATGATAATAACATCATCCAAGTCAAAGATCATCATATGCCACTAGCTAGTATCATAAAAGGCTAAATACCATAGTATAGGTGAGATGGATGGAATATCCCTAAGTTACTCCTACTTATATGTCAATGCATACTATAATTAGTGCAATACACCTAGTCATCATCGTATGGAAGCATTATATCTACACATGGTGAATATTACTAAGGAAGATTAGGAACAAAACCAACCAACCATAGTAACAAAGTTCAACTAGCCCTACATTCGGGGTGGACTCCAAAGGACTCAATGGGAGTATCACATCCACGCATCTACCACACGCCCCGTAATATAGGGTGATGTCGCAGTAAACGTTGTATAAACACCACGTTTACACATTGTCGACCACCCACATAGTGTACATCTAAGGGGGCGCTATACGACTCCATGCTTGAATATAAAGGCAAACATACTAAACTAAATATATAATCATAATAAGCATAGAAGCATATAACTAAGAATATAATCATTAAATAGAATAAAGTCATGGCAATTGTATTCTAACAAATACTTACAAATGAGATACAAGAGAGAAGCCACGTGAAGCTTCGCTCCCTACTACTTCTTGACTATCCGAATCCAAGACAATACTTGACTTCCTCTAGAGCTAACCTAGATAGCTATTGCTCTAATTATGGTGGAACTAGGGCTTAGGATCTTGACTTGGGGTCTTGATGATGGACGGGTATGGAGTAGAATGAATTAGGGTTTCACCGTGGGTCGGGGGGTCTTGTTATATAGCCCCGGATGATGCACGACAGCCCTTGGATCAAACCGACCTTGATGGATGGACTAGATTGCTCCCCATAGGCGGTGCTGAACCCGACCTTTGAATGGGAGGTCGAGGGGGCCCCACGGGGCGGCCGCCGCCGCTACTCAAAGCCGCCGCTCGGCTCGCCGGGTGGGCCCCGGCCTCCTTCTCGGTGCTCTCGGTCTCTTTCGGAATGTTCTAGTGTATGTTCCACGTTGGGTTACGCCACGGATACGTCTTTATGTCGTAGGGCTTGCAATCTCTTGGGCATTTTCTCGCTTAATCCCCGAAAAATATATAAATCACCAAAACTAATGGAATCATGTTAGTCAAGCCCTTATACTATGTTGATATTCAATTTAAGCCCTTATTTTCGTTTTAAAAACCTCTATATTTTATGCTATAAGGTATACCAACAGTGTGCCCCTCAATGCTTTTTGTAATGTGATAAGCCCTTCGAGGTCAGAATTTCACTTTTTTGTTGGTCCTTCGTCTCAGAGGACTTTTGACTGTTGTCAACTATGCTAGTTTTGCCTCTCTTGGACAAAATGCCCCTTTCTTTGTGTAGAGGTTGTAGTTGTTTGCTCTTTGTCTTGGCAAGAGCCACATGCTATGGAGGTTTGCTAAGAGAGAGTCGCTGCTTGCGAAGGGTTTCTATTGGTTCGGCAATGTCGGAGGTTGGTCGTGAGGAGGAGGAGGTTGAAGCCCGGTCGACGGTGGATGGGGTGACCGTGTGAGCCGTGTGCTCCGGAGAGTAGGTGGACCGAGTGTGCGAAGGCTCGGAGGCTACGAGGGCGATGACCCCTCGGTCGGAGGAAGACAAGGTGGTGGTCTTCGCCTAGTTCTTCACCGCAGGATGCAGGTTCTCCATGGTGATGGTTTGGGAGGGGGCTTTGCTATGAGGGCATGTTTGCACGTGTGTAGGCCATGGGTGCTTCGAACTAAGAGGGAAGGGTGTGGGAGGGGGCCGATGGTCCGTTGTTGGATGTTGAGGTCGATGAGGGTGCAGAGCTAGCTTGTCGAGTGTGTTGCTTCAGAGCTAGCTGATGATGTGCCAGGGGAGTTGATCTATAGAGCCACAACGAGCGCCCGCGGGATCCCCCCGGTGGGCGAGGTTAGGTGTGGAGCGTGGTCTTGGCGGTCATCGTGGTGTGCTCCCTTCGGGGTTTGTTGCAAAGTGTGCCCCCTCGGGGCTTGTTGTGACTAGCGCCCTCGAGGCGCCAGTAAGGCGTGGCCTTCGGAAAATGTTGTGGAATGTGCCTTCTAGGCTTTGTTTGCATGGTTTGGTGGGGTGGCCTTTTTTCTCGTGGTGCAACTTGTGGATGACACGGGCTGGGGTATTCTATTTTTGTGAGGCTCGCCTTTTGCTCGATGGTAGTTGAGGCTTGGTCGCAAGAATGCCCTCTATTTTTTTAGCGAGGCTCGCTTTGGGTTTGCGAAGGTAGATGCGGCTCACACAGCGATGCCCCCTATTTCCTTTAGCGAGGCTCGCTTGGTTTTGCGAAGGTAGATGCGGCCGCGTCGCAGCGATGCCCCTATTTCTTTTAGCGAGGCTCGCTTGATTTTTGCGAAGGTAGTCGCGGGTTTGGCTGCAGCCGATGCCCCCTATTTCTTTTAGCGAGGCTCGCTTGGGTTTGCGAGGGTAGATGTGGCTTTGTCGCAGCGATGCCCCCTATTTCTTTTAGCAAGGCTCGCTTGGTTTTGCGAAGGTAGATGCGGCCGTGTCGCAACGATGCCCCCTATTTCTTTTTAGCGAGGCTCGCTTGGTTTTGTGAAGGTAGATGCGGCCGTGTCGCAGCCGATGCCCCCTATTTCTTTCGCGAGGCTCGCTTGGTTTTATGGTAGGTAGATGCGGGCCGTGTCACGCCGATGCCCCTATTTCGTTTAGCGAGGCTCGCTTGGTTTTGGCGAAGGTAGCCGCGGCTTGTTGTAGTAATGCCCCCCTATTTCTTTTAGCGCAGGCTCGCTTTGGGTTTGCGAGGGTAGATGCGGCTTTTGTCGCATGATGCCCCCTATTTCTTTTAGCGAGGCTCGCTTGGTTTTCGAAGGTAGATGCGGCTATGTCGCAGCGATGCCCCTATTTCTTTTAGCGAGGCTCGCTTGATTTTGTGAAGGTAGATGCGGGCCGTGTCGCAATGATGCCCCCCTATTTCTTTTAGCGAGGCTCGCTTGGTTTTAAGAAGGTAGATGCAACCGTGTCGCAGCGATGCCCCTATTTCTTTTAGCGAGGCTCGCTTGGTTTTGTGAAGGTAGATGCGGGCCGTGTCGCAATGATGCCCCTATTTCTTTTTAGCAAGGCTCGCTTGGTTTTGCGAAAAGTAGATGCGGCCGTGTCGCAGCGATGCCCCCTATTTTTTTAGCGAGGCTCGCTTGGTTTTTATGAAGGTAGATGCGGCTGTGTCGCAGCGATGCCCCTATTTCTTTTAGCGAGGCTCGCTGGTTTTTTGGCGGTTAGATGCGGCTTGTGCAGAGCCCTAGCAAAGGTTTTCGCTAGGTTGTGCTGGTAGAGGTTGTGCGGAGGCCTAGCGGAGGTTCGATGGGTTGTGTCGCATGAGAGGTTGTGCGGAGCTAGCGGAGCCTCGCTGGGTTATATGCTACGCCAGAGGTTGTGTGGAGCCCCCTAGTGGAGCTTCTTTGGGTTGTGTGCTACATAGAGGTTGTGCGGAGCCCCTAGCGGAGCTTCGCTGGGTTATATGCTATGCAGAGGTTGTGCGGAGCCCCTAGCGGAGGTGCTAGGGTGCCCGACTTCTTGTTTAGCCGAACAGTAAATTTTTGCGGAAGTTTAATATCGAGAGGGGCAAAGTCGGGTTACTTTGCCCCGAAAGCAAAGCCAATCCTTGTGCGCTTTACAGCGGGCGATGAGGATTGGATGCCACCACCCCCTTTCGCGTAAGTTTGTCCTTGATAGATGCTTTGTTTTGTAGTGGGGTGGGTGTCTTGCCTACGCCGTCCGTGCTACCCTCACTCGGGGCGCGTAGGGGTGTATTTTGTGAGCCTCTAGCCTGTCTTGCCTAGGTGCTCTATCTTGGGTACCTTCACGCCACCCAAACTCGGGGAGACCATACCGAGCGCGTGCACGGTTGAGAGCTGAGGCCCGGGCGTGTCTTGCCGGGGTGCATGCCTTTGTGTACCTCCGTACTACTCACATGAGCGCCTTGGAGTTTGAGTTTGCAAAACCCGGCGTGTCTTGCCGTGGTGCATGTTTTTGTGTACCTCCGCACTACTCTTTCGAGTACGCGGAGTTTGAGTTTTACCCGACCCCGGGCGTGTCTTGCCAAGGTGCATGTTTTGGTGTACCTCCCGCACTACTCCTTTGGAGTACGCGGAGTTTGAGCTTCATCAGCCGGGCGTGTCTTGGCCGACATGTTGGCGAAGGTGTGATTGGTGTCATCATAGTCGAGCGAAGCCTTTGCGGAGGTTTGGGTGAGCTTGGTCTTGGTCGGTTTCTTCGCCCCGCCGGGGGCCAATTCTTGTGCCCTCGCCGCCTGATGAGGGGTCGGGTGCCACCACCCGGCCCATTTCCGGCGGAGGTGCCTCTTGCATATTGCTGCTTTCAGGGGTAAGTCCCGCATGCATTGGTTGGAGGTGGTGCCTCATATATATATAAAGAACTTTGCGCGCGCCCTTCATGAGGGAAAAAAAGGGTGCAGCCCCCGGTCTTGCATAACTTCTTACACAACCCTTGGTGTATCATATTATGCACGTTTTAATGACCTTGCAACATGAAGTTAATTCCAACATCGAATAAAACATAAGTTTGCTTTTTGCGAGCCCCCCGTCATATCTTGCCAAGGTGCTCGACTTCTTTGTTTCACTAGTAGAGAAGCTCACATCGATGACAAAATGCTTTCGTCACAGAAGATGCCAAATTGTCATTGAAAACCTTCGGTGACTAATTAGTGATGAATTTGAAATCGCCATAGAACGAAGCGTCACATTTGATGCACCATGACGAATCATGAAATTTTCATCATAGAAGTGTTTTTTTCTCATGACGAACAAATGGTCGTCATGGAAACACTCATCTTCTATGACTAAAACAAAACGTCACTAATTTTGTCATGGAAGTGACTACAACCCTGGCGCCACCTATAAGGTCCCACCCGGGCCCACTTACATCTAACACTCGGGCCCAATTACATCTAGCAACTCTCTAATAAACAAGATTGTCCTCAAACACCAACACAAGTTTTTTTACACACTTTGTTCTCACTCATGCGCGTCCAGGAAGAACTTCCCGGTCGGTCACCCATCCCCAAATTTCTATAGGCTAAGCACGCTTAACTTTAGAGTTCTTTAGAATGAGGCTTCCTGTAAAGAAGTTGGAACTTGTTGTAATGAGTATTCTATCAATCTTATTAAGCCCTAAGCCAGGATATCACATGCTCTCCCCCTTAGGAGACCTTGGTGGGACCACGGTGGGGGCCCACCTGTGGTGGCCCACCAATTTTGTTCTATGGGACCAAGGTGACGTGAAATGTCAGGCTGTCGTAGGTCCACTACGGCGTGGGTCCAAGGTAGTGGGGCCCACATGTGGTCTCCACTTATGCAGTTAGTGAGATCGTGGTGGTAGGGCCCAGATTGACGTGGAAGGCATGTGGTCGTAGGACTGCGCCCAACTATGGTGGCCCACTAATTCTATCCGGAGATCCAAGCTGGTGGGGCCCACAATGATGTGAGTGCCATGTGGCAGTGGGACCACTACATCATCAGACCATGGTGGTGGGGTCCATGTCACCACGTGGACTTGCGATGCCACATTGTTATGTGGTTCTATCTGGTGGGACAGTGGTGGTGGGGCCCCGGTTGACGTGGAACGCCATGTGGGAGCGGGACCAGTACAGTGTGGGACCACTATAGTGGGGTCCTCGTCGATGCTGGTGGGACCGTTGAGGTGGGGCCCGCGTTGACTGGAATGCCGCGTGGCTTACAACGTGGGACCGCTGTGGTGGGTCCACATCGCCATGTCGACAGTAGTGGGACCATGCTACCAACATGTGGGACCCAGGGTCAGACCCACACATGTGGGACCCATATTGGTGTTGAAGCATGGATATTATTGTTTTGTGATGATGAGTATGTTGTTTTGTGATGAAAGTTTACATTCATCATTGGTTCCCCACCTGATAGAGGCGGAATGAATATCTATGACGAATAGATTTGTTGTTTTGTGATGCTCTATTGCTTTTCATCATTATTTTTAGCGGCTTAGCTCCGTCACTCATGATTTGTGACAAAGTTACAAAATTCGTCACTAAAAACTACAGTTGCATGATGAAATTTCAAATTGTCACAAGGAAATCGTCATAGAAGATCAAAATTTGCCTCGTAGCGACTCATACTCGGAGGGCGCTGGCACTGCTTATGCGTGCCCTCGCCGTGATTTTGCCGTGGTGCCCGACTTTTGTTTGCCTCGCGCTGCTCATACTGAGGGGAGTGGCTTTGTTTTGCGTGACCCCGTCAGTATCTTGCCGGGGTGCCCGACTTTTGTTTGCCTCCTGGCCGCTCATACTTGAGGATCTCGGGCGCCGCTTATGCGTGCCCCCCGTCAGTATCTTGCCGGGGTGCCCGACTTTTGTTTGCCTCCGTAGCGACTCATAATCGGAGCGGCTTGGAGGCGCTGGCGCGGACCCCTGTTGTATCTTGCCGTGGTGCCCGACTTTTGTTTGCCCTCAAGGCCGCTCATACTCGGAGGGCGCAGGGGCGCCGTTATGCGTGCCCCTCGCCGTGATCTTGCCGTGGTGCCCGACTTTTGTTTGCCTTCGCGACTCATAATCGGAGTGCGCGCTGGGGCCGGCGCGACCCCTGTTGTATCTTGCCGTGGTGCCCAACTTTTGGATGCATGAAGCTTAATGAAGTGAAGGTAGAATGAATGTGTAAAATTGCGAAGGTGAAGTAAGCAATTGAGAGCCCCAAGACAAATATTCATGAGGTCGTGAATGAGTCGATCCTAATCCCCGAGGAGGTAGCCATGACATATAGTAATGAGGCTCTGAAAGAGCCAAATTCATATCCCTACAAAGTCAGGCACGACATATAGTAGTGCGGCTCCGAATGAGCCGAAATCAGATCCCTGCAGGCAGGCACAACTGATAGTAATGGGGGCTTCGGATGAGCCAAATTTAGATCCCTGCAAAGACAAGCACAACAAATAGCAATGGGGCTCTGAATGAGCCGAGTTCGGATCCCTGCAAAGACATGCACGACAGATAGCAATGGGGCTCCAAATGAGCCAAAAAGAGGTCCCCGCAAAGACAGGCACGATTGATACTTATAGGGGCTTCGAATGAGCCGAATTCAGATCCCCGCATAGACGGGCATGACTAATAGTAATGGGGTCCGAATGAGCCGAATTTAGATCCCCGCAAAGACGTGTACAATCGATAGTAATGAGGGCTCGAATGAGCCGAAAAGAGGTCCCCGCAAAGACATGTGCACGATCGATACTTATGGGGGCTTGAATGAGCCGAAGAGTTGAGATCCCCGCATTGACAGCATGACTAATAGCAATGGGGCTCGAACGAGCCGAATTTAGATCCTTGCAAAGACAGGTACAATCGATAGTAATGGGGGCTCCGAATGAGCCGAAAAGAGGTCCCTGCAAAGACAAACAAACCATATAGCAATTTTGGAGTATGAGGGGTGCCGCGACCCCTATCGGATCCCCGACCTTTGGTTGCTCTCACGACCGCTCATACTCAGAGCATGCAGCATTGACTATTTGCGGAGGTTTGGTGGAGCCAGAGGCGGAGTTGGTTGCTCCGCCCAGGCGGTACCAATCCTTGTGCTTGATTCTATGCCGATGAGGGCGGGGTGCCACCACCCCCCCTTTTCGGCAAATTGATGGTGACCCCGCACACCGATGTGTGCTTCATGGGTTGCTCTTGGGCAAGTGTGACATCCCTTTGGGTGGTTTTGGGTGTGGTAGATGTTTGATTACACCTAACCGTGTGCTAAGTCCTGCACCGAGGAGTATGGCTCTTCACGACGAGAGGTTTGTTAGCGTGAATTTTAGATGCTAAAAAAAAATTGAAGAGAAAAAATTTTCATGCGGAGGTATGGAATATTGCAGTTGCAGAGGTGAGCTAAGCGAAAGCAAAGGTTTTGAAATATTTTAGAGGAGGGTGTTACCTTCGAAGGCGAAGGACCCGCAACCAAATAGATAGGAGTTCTATGACCGGTTAGTTTGGGAGGGTAAGAGCATACGCATGATGTTGATGACCTGCATGTTAGCACAAAATAATTTTGATATTCCTATGGCTTAAGGCTTTCCTTTAGGCACTAAAATATTGGACAAGCTGCAATTGTGGTGTGAATCATGACCTCGCTGGGGCCAAATTTTACCCGAAGGTTTGGTGACGGGAGGCCGCTCGGCGGCAGATGTATTGTTCCCCGAGGATGGCCTCGTAGGGTTATATTCATTGATAACGAAGGTACCTTTGTTGGTACCCACAAGGGGCTCTACCATCGTGGTTTCATCTTTGGCGCAGGGTGGGAGGTGCCCTTCGCCGAGTGGAGGAGGCCCGACGAGAGCTGCATAGCTGCGCAACAGAGGCCCCTTCGCCTTCGAGTTGGCGAGGGTACCGGCCGTTGTTCACCGAGGATGGAGATGAGCCGCTTTGTTGCGCTGTTAGCTTAAGGTGCGATCGACGCCGCCATAGTCGGAGGTGAGCCCTTTGCCGAATCGCTGGCAAGGGTGCAATCGATGTCGCCAGAAGTCGGAGGCGCAGCCCCTTGTCAAGCTGCTGGCGAGGGTGTGTTGACGGTCGTTAACTACCTATTTTATACCGTCAACATTAGTATAAATCTACCAAAACATAATAGCAATAGGGCTTTGAGCTAACCATTTCCACAAGTTTTGGTACTTCACTTGTTTTGCAGGGCAATGTTGGAAACATATACATTTTGGGCCAAAAGCAAAGGAAAACATATAAAAGATAACAAGGCCCTAAATGGACATAAGCAAAGCAAGGAGAAGAGAGGAGAAAAGCCCATAAAATATCAATATCCAAACACAAGCCCAAGAGGTCGAGGCCCGAATCCAACATGAAATGATAAACGGGCCGCAGGACATGGGTTCAATGTTTTGGGCATAACTTTCTCATATGAAATCGGATTTCAGCGAACGAATACTCGAAACGAAGCTAACTCCGAAGCCCACGTGCTCATGCAAAGTTTCAGCCCAAACGGAGATCATATTGGTGCGCGCGCACCTTAGGGTGCGCCCGCACCCTCGCGAGGCCAAAACCGCCCATCTTCGTCCTGGCGGCTGTTGGTATTTTTTAACGCACACAGATAAATCCGCAAGCGCACGGAAAGTACCGTTGTAGCTTTCACCCGGAGTATTCAGGGTATCGATTTCCACGGGGAACGAGAAGTGAACTAGAAAGGGTCTAAGTCGTCCAAGGTAAGGTGGAGTTAATATTTTTGGTAGGAAGAATGGGGCTCTCCTAATATTACTAAATACTAAGGTTCAGGCTTACAAGATTCTACTTACTTTGGAGCAACGACCCTTCCGATTCTCGAAAAGACTGGGAAGACGGTAATCGGGGAAAGCCGCCAAAAGCTCTACGAAAACACCAACACGTACGTGGTGGACTACAAAGGCCCGGGTCTGGTCAAGTCACCCCCGAGGCTACCACAACTATTCCGTAGTGTTGGGCGCAATCTCGTGTAAACTCTAGCCTAGACACCACGCCTACGCTTAGCGACATTTAAACTAGTTTTCACGTGAAACTAGAACCTTCGGGCCGAACGGAGATCCAAAGCAAGTAAAATAGAGTAAGGACTGAATTTAGACAAGTAATAATACTAGAATTACCACAAAATAACCTGATTGTGAATCGGCTCCGTAGAGGTACAAAAGGTGAGGCGGAACCGACAATCCCGACTCCTCCTCTTCTCTTCTCCTCTCACTCTCTTCCTCTTTTCTAATTTGTACAACTAGGTGGAGAACACCTAGAGGGACACTACTACTAAATATATGTGTGGAAGATGAAGCTCAAGTGTAGAATGTGTGTGTGTACAAGGGAGGAGTGCCCCTCTTTATATAGTGGAAAGGGGAGGGAATGAAGGGTGCTCCTTGCTTCGAGGGCAATTGGCGGGAACCTAAAGTTTGCACCGCATGCAACCGCCACGTGAAGATCGCTCCAAACCGCCAGAGAAAGGGCGGGAACAGAGGGCGAAATTTGGCGCCGCCGCCGAAGCGCCGGCCGCCGCAGCGGCGGCCGCCCCCTCGGCCGGGCCTCCCCCGCCCCGCCTTCTCCCCGCGCGCGTTTGGGCCCTCATATGTTGGGCCTATGCTAGTGCATGGGCTGAATTCGTGCGGAGTTTGGTCCTCTTGTTTGATCCTTTCCTTGGCGTCTTTTATTCAATGCGCTTCATGAACTTATTTGGCGACTTTGTACATTTTCCACTTTTATACCGCAAAACATACTTTCTACTTAATACAAGTGGAACTAGGTTAGAAGTACAGTATATGTAACATAAGTTTGCCCTTTTCTCATGAATTGGATAAAGGTTGGCGGTATAATATACTCGATAATGACCGCCAACAGCGGCCCATCTCGACCTGAAAAGTCTGGAGGCGGTGTTTGCTTGCCCGTAAGACAAATGCGGGATTAGTACCAAATGGCTTAGCCAAGATAGGATCCCATGGTGAAGGTCCTATAAATAGATGGGCACTCCCTCACTTGTAACACACACCAATTCCATGGGCAAGAGTCTCTCCCTCTCCTCTAAGAGAGCTCTCCCCTCTACTCTTGAGCAACATTCCAATGGGCTTAGGCCCTAGCTAGGGGTAGTAGAGTGATTGGTGGAGGAGAGATGTGAAGGGCTGAGAGCGAGGGAAGTGCCGGATTTGTCGGTGTCTCCCCAACCTTGTACCTCGGTGGATTCGGGCTTAGCTCCTTCACGGGATCTTGGCTAAGTAAGCTTCCACGGTTCTGATAATCTTTATTGTCTTTTGTTTATCCACGATTTATCTACTTGTTTGCGGGATCGATAGTCGTACCTTCGGGTCATAACTCTTGGAGAAGGAACTCTTTGACCGGGGAACCTTGATCGACCCAAGAGTTGTGGATGGTAGTGCAAACGTGGTGTTTGGGCTAGTGTTCACCTATCTTTTTGCGAAGCATCCCACGGTTGAGGGGTAGGCGGCTGGGTCGTGACAAGCCTTGACCGTCCCTCGAAATCCCCCACGTTCGGGCCGTGGACGAGAGCTAATTGCGGAAGCTGCCCGGTTGGGCGTTGGCGGTGCCGAAGTGAACAAGTAGCTCGAGACTAGCTAACCATAGACCCTAAAGGTTTAAGGACCCTTCTCGATAATCCTCCCTATCTTTGGCCTTGTGTGTCCTTGGGCGAACTAGTTAGGAGAGAGTACCTCCGTTCCCTGTGGAAAATACGATACCCTGAATATTTCGGGTGAAAGCTACAACGACAATTCTGTACGCTTGCGGATTCTTCTACGACGTTAAGAAACGTCAACAAGCTTTCTGGCGCCGTTGCCGGGGAACGGTTGCTATTATCTTCGAACCTAGTGAGTCCTCGTATCTATCTATTTAAAAAAATATAGTTATTTATTTTCTTCTTTGGAAATGAAGCCCACGCCTTTTGAAAATCCTTCGCGCTTCAATGGAGGAGTTCACAGAGCCACAATCTTTTTCAAAACCAAAACTTCCATCCGCTATGAACTCCATCCATATTTGAAATCCATTGTTCAGCAGGACCCTTGGCGGCTACTACACCGAAACCCATGTAGCCACCTACAAGTTTTCGAGGAGATATGTGCATGCCTAAGCATTCCCTGGCATGACACAAGAAAATATCATGTGGACGTTGTTTCCGTTCTCCCTCAAAGGGAGAGCAGAACAATGGTACACTAATGTCGTAGGAAGTTTGAATGGGGATTGGAAAGAACTCAAAGACAATTTCTGTCTAGCATTTTTCCCCATCAACACCCTACCAAGGACAATCCTCGATTTCGAAAGAGGACAAGATGGAGTCCATAGGTGCGGCTTTGGGCGAGTTCACAATGTTAATACATGCTAGCCCGGACTTGTCATTACCCGATAGTGTGCTTTTGCATATCTTTTGTTCGGGTCTTGATATAGACACTGCCCTATGCCTTGACATGACTGCCGGAGGGTCGTTTGCACGTAAACCTACAACGGAACAGAGGAAAATCCTAGATCACATCCTAGAGAAGCATGCTTCTCCGTTGTAGAACCTACTCCCCTCCATAGCAAGGGCATGTCAAGTTTTGAGGAGCCCTCATCGGTCAAACCATTCCCCCGTACCTTCATTAGAACCGATTGTTGAGCCCTCTCCGAACCCACGAAACGAAGGTAGGGATGCTTTATCCTTCGGAGTTCTCGATCAAATTCGAGGATCATGGGAGAACCTTGAACCTTCTATGGCACGAATGGAGCAAATGGAGCACAACTCCAGCTAAGGAATCTTCCTCTAACATGAAACCTTCAAAAGAATGGTTAATGGAGGTAAAACGTTCTTACGAAGCAATTCGATTCTTTCACCTTCCACGACCATACCTTGTTCATTACAAGGAAATTCCTTAGATGCCCTACACAACCCCACAATGTAGGCGAATATCATGTCACAATATCCGGCGAAAACCCTTTTGGGTAATATACCGCTAGTCTCAACCGATAGACTCTTCAAGGGTCAATTCGGCCTCATCTTTGCATGTTGTGGGATTGCTAGGGCCGTGCCAATAAAAATTCATGAAACCGAGGTTCACTTAGACTTCTATATCTATCCCATCCTCGACTTTGATCTTCTCATAGGCTACCCTCGAGAAGCTTTTTCATGAAAAACCTAAAGAGGAGAGCCATGATGAGAAATTGGGGAAAGAATGCTTGTGCCTCTTACTTAGAAATCCCAAAGGCAAAGCATCTTCCCAACCAAAACCAATTCAAGGAGGTGAAGTTCACAACTCCATTCGATTCACCTAAGTTGCTTTCGCATCTTAGTGAAACGAAAACACTCGTCGCCCTCACTTTCGAACACAAGACGTGTCCCTCGGCCAACAAAACGTTGTTCTTGACAAAGATCAAGATTCAACGTTCGTTCTTCATAACACATCTTGTAAGGATAAAACCTCATGCGCCATGGACATGCACGAAGCAACAACTCTTAAGACCAAGCATGAACCACGCTATTGAGCATGTCAAGTTTTCATTCAAACCGCTCATGATACATACTCACCTTTGGGTTTTTGCGAGTTTGTTTTGCTTCTAGCCGAGTGCACCTACAAGGATCACAATCACCTCTTGATCCTTGTTGCTAAACTTTTTAAGAGGATGGTTGTTGATGCTTATGTTTATCATAAACATTGCAAATCTTGTAGTAGCATAATGACGCTAACCTTGCAGCTTGAGTATAATGCTAAAACTCTTAGTGGTGAAACGGGAACTTTACCACCATTAGCTGCAAGATGAATCCCATGGTCAAGCTTATGACCATAACGAAGCTAATTAGGGAGATAACCCGGACCGCCAAAAAAAAAAAAAGAGAGAGCGTAAAAAAGTTTTTCTCTTTTTCTCTTATTAATAAAAAGCAAGAACATGTTATCAAGTAAGTATGCACCTTCGGGTATTCTTGTCGCTAACCATTTTAGGTGGAGAACGATTAAGAAGATCAAAAGAGGCATGCAATGCTTGAAAACATGGGGCCGACATCCGCACAAAAAAAAAAAAACTTGGATGCTCATGGATGATGGAACACACTCAAAAAGGAGACCGGACTGTGCACACTTGACCTTTGCACAAAAGTCCAAGTGTGGGGGAAAGATGGTGAAACTCTCAAGTTCCGTGCACCAAGGCGTCATACAAAAAAAAAAAAGATGGTGAATAAAAGATGATGTCAGCCGCGCTTTTGCAAAAAAAAAAAAAGAAGGAAAGAAAAAAAAAGAGAGAGAATATTGATAGAAAAAAAAAGAGAGAGAAAAAGGATTGAAAAAAAAAGAGTGTTGTCGAAAAAAAAAAAAAAATATATATATAAAAAAATAAGAGAAAACAGAGCAGGTTGGCCCCAATAGTCAAGATAAATACCAAAGTGCCACCGACTCCACCCGTCATTGCTACCACAAGCAAGATGGTTCGCTCTCTCATCCTTTTTTCGCTACCATCAAGACCCATGGCCCATACACACGTGTGTGTGGCCTAGCCTTGAGGTGCACTGGGCAGGCCATCACGTTGCATCAGAAAGCGGATGCTTCATCCGTAGATGTTGCGGGTAAGTATATCCGGTATGCAAGGGAAATAAATGTTCACCAACACTCTTCACTCATTTTTGTCTCCATAGTACCAAAAACTTCATGCTTCCCCATGTTTATGTTTTTATGCTCAGATTGAATGTTGTCACATAGGCCTATGTGGCACATTCATTGACTTTTAAGATTAAGCATGGTGCTTAGGCTAAAATAGCCTTCTTTAATCAAAATTCGACATGGTGTTGAATCTTGGTTAAATGATCTCGAGCTTTGTTTTCATAAATAGTGAGAAGTAATTTATGATGGAGGTGAATCAAGGCTATGCTTACACGCTTTTTTTATGATTAGCCTTGCTTGAGTGATGCTTTGTTGTGAAATAAAAATAAAAATAAAAATAAATAAATAAATAAATAAAATAAAGTTCTCAGCAATAAAGGCTCTATGATGTTCGTGCCGATAGAGCCATGTTTTTTTCCTTCCTTTGTTTTGTTTTTCTTGTTTTTTAATAAATCCGTGTACAAGACCAAGTGTGGGGGAGACCTCCCAAACACAATGAACAAACTTCCGAGATCTCCCCAACACAATGCACAAACACCGAGCAATTCACGATGAAGAAGGACGAGACGAACGACTACCATTAACTCCTTCCTCTTCAAACGGTGGTTTGTGCATCTCTCGCCTCACATCTCCCGAAGTTTTGAAGTTTAAATTTGAACATATCAAAAAGACAAAACTTTTGCGAAGCATCCCACGGTTGAGGGGGTAGGGCGGCCGGGTCGTGACAAGCCTTGACCGCCCCTCAAATCCCCACGCTCGGGCCGTGACGTAGAGCTAATTGCGAAAAGCCGCCCAATTGGGCGTTGGTTGGTGCCCGAAGTGAACAAGTAGCTCTGGAGACTGGCTAACCATAGACCCTAAAGGTCCCTTCTCGATAATCCTCCCCATCTTTGGCCTTGTGTGTCCTTGGGCAAACTAGTTAGGAGAGAGTACCTCCGTTCCCTGTGAAAAATATGATACCCTGAATATTTCCGGGTGAAAGCTACAACGACAATTCTGTACGCTTGCGAATTCTTCTGCGATGTTAAGAAACGTCAACAGGGTACGATCGATGTCGCTATAGTCGGAGGTGAGTCCCTTGCCAAAGCTGCCGGCGAAGGGGCGATTAATGTCGCCGTAGTCGGAGGCGAGCCCCATGCTGAAGCTACCGGTGTCGGAGGATGGCCCAAGTGGACCTGCATACACTTAGCAAAGGCCACTAGGCAATTTCCCAGCGAAGGTGTATGTAAATATACGAATATGAGTGTAGACTGGATAATGAGCACCTAGCTCGGATCATCGAGTGACTAGGGTGGTTTCATCGGTCAATGACAGGGGTATAAGAGCCTCGGGTTGGAGGACCTGGCTGGGGTTGGTATGCAGTATATGCTCTACGGGGGTTAATTTGAATATATGCAATGTGTGTACATGTCTTGCACAAATTGGGGTGTTTTGAGTACTTAGCTCCTTGAAGCGCCAACAAGGGGCAAACTATGTTGGGACCTTTCTTGGTGTCGAGCCGGCTGGGTGCGGGAGCTCGCTTGGCATGGACAAATTTTTGGTGGGGGTCCTCCATCGCGATGGAGGCGTTCTCGCTATCATTGCGCCCTCGTAGAGATACTTTGTTTGCTTCACTTTGTTTAAGCACGGAGGAGGTTCCTTTGCTCTAGTTTGGCCGAGGTTTGCTCGGCGGGCGCTATGCCCACCGTGAAGGTGGCCTGGTTCTTCTTCCCTCGATGATGGTTGCTTCATTTTGTCGCCAGAAGACATGCTCTTGAAAAAATGAAAGGTCCTCGCATGGTGTGTTCGGTGGTGAGACCCTTGCAAAGGCCATGCCGGACCCTCACGGGACAATGCTAGCTTGTAATCGCGGAGATCCCGTTCCGTCCGGCCTCGACGAGGGCTAGGCACGGAGGTTGCCCCTCATGGCGGTGACGACAAGAGCCGCTCCGCCAAAGCGCTAAGGTTGTTCTTGCATTGACAAACGGTGGGCTACAGCGATAAGCCTCACGTGGGAAACTCCATGTTGCCTCCGGACATGTGTGCCCAATCGAAGGTAGCCTCCTTGGTAGTGAGGAAAGAGAGAAAATGGTGGAAAAATTCGTTAGTCCCATCATAGATACAAGTAAATAGTGTATATGATTTGCACATGAATGAAGCGTGGGGGAAAAATCGTGGTCCCATCGGAGGTGGCTTGGTGAGGGTGGCTCCGCTCGGTCGAGCGAGGGTAGTGCTTTTGTGACTTTTTGATCAGTCCCCACGGACGGGCGCCAAGCTGTGGGGGTCACTCCCGCCCCCTCGGCCCTTCGCATTGGAGGTAGCGGGAGGAGGGGCGAGGGCTTCCCACAGAGAGATGGATGACAAGAAGGAACCGATGAAGCATGTAGTCGACGGAGGGCCTCCGCTTGGTCTCACCCTCGCTAGAGTTGCCGAGGGTGGGAACTGGCGGAGGGCAGCACGAGTACGCAGGGAGCAGACAACAGAGGGCCTCCGCTTGGCCTCACCCTCGCTAGAGTTGCTGAGGGTGGGAACTAGCGGAGGTAGGTGTGAGTACAAAAGAACAAGACTTGCGTAGCTATCTAAGACTGATTCGATTAAATGGCGATGAATCTTGCCACCAAGGTCCCCTTCCTTGGTGCCTCTACCCGGGTATTTATAGGAAGCTGAGGGGTCGGGTGGCCGCTTTACAACATGGTACATGGTAGGTAGGAATTTGTACACGCTAATGAGTGGGCCCATGCCTGGGCAAAGAGGTATTTTACCCTCGTAGGGGTATAATGGTAAACACACATGACTCCCTAGACTGCTGCCGCCTGATAGGGTTTCTCTTCCCGCCGCCAACCTCCATGGCTCGATGGCTCAGCCTTCTCGTGGCGCCCGCCCTTCGGAGATTGGTTCTGAGTCCTCGGCTATGCTGACCCTCCGCTTGGGTCCTCGGGGTGACGATCGAGGCCTTGACCCTCATATTGATGATTGACGGAGGCCTTGCACGGGAGTAGAGCCTGTGGTCGCTTGGGTCTTCTTATGCCCCTCGATCTTGCGGAGGCCCCTTTTTGGGGCCTATCGATGGCGTTGTCTTGGCTTATAGGTGAAAGGTTGACGGAGGCCCCTCCGAAGAGTGGAGCGGAGCTCGGCGTTGTTTGGGCCCTCCGCCGCCTTTTGGCCTAGCGGAGCCCCCTCTCGCTAGGGCTTTCTGTGATGTTCAAAGAGTTAGTGATACAACAAGTTGCTTGGCCCGCCGAAGCAAGGCCTGCGGGAGGCTGCGGGGGCGGGGGCGAGGGTCGCCCTCCCCAACAGTCCGTCCGGCCGACGTGCTGCGTGGCGGAACCGCCTTGAAGCTCCCTTCCCATCGGACGGCGGGTTGAATCCTTTGTAGACGACTTAAAACGCGATAGGGCATTGTAAGTGGCGTGAGTGGGCTTGTCGCCACGATCCACCGAGATCGACCACAAATGCGCCGCGGATTCGTCCTCCCCCTCCACTCCCCGCCCGCCAGTTCGAGGCTTGAACTTCGTGTGAGTTTGGTGTAGACCATTCGAAACCATGAAATTGGCTAAGTCCGGTAAGGCGCCGAGGCGAGAAATGAGTGGTGCGCCCAAGCACCCGTGGTGGAAATCAAGCGGGCGCCCATGCGCCCATGGCGAAATCGCGATGCGCCCTAGCGCCCGTGGCGAAATCGCGGTGCGCCCATGCGCCGTGGCGGAAATGATCGGTGCGCCTAAGCGCCCATGGCGGAAATGAGCGGTGCGCCAAGCGCCCGTGGCGGGAATGCGGTGCGCCGCGCGCCATCGTGGAAATGAGCGGTGCGCCCATGCGCCATGGCGGAAATCGTAGTGCGCCCAAGCGCCTGGCGGCGGAAATGAGCGATGCGCCCATGCGCCCCATGGCGGGAATCGGCTGATGCGCCCATGCGCCCGTGGGGCGGAAATCGGTGGTGCGCCACACACGGGCGTGTCGGGGTCGAAGGCACGTGATCGTGGCCGACCATTTGAGACGAAGGCATTACCCTAGTCTCCATGCATGGAAAGGCAACCTCGTAAAACAGTTTGGAAAGGCGTGAGAACTTAAAACGTGACGAGTCCATGGACCGGCCATGTCCGCTTGGACTCACATCGCGAGAACAGATGACCTCAGCCCAAACACGTCTCGTGCAAAGTTTGAGAAAAAGTGCAAAGGCCGGGCCACGAGATAACATTACATTGAGCAAAGGGAGGGAGAATCAAGCAAGTAAATGCTCGAAGACTTGGAGGCGAATAGCTCGGCAAGATGGTCGAAGGCAAAGCACAACGCGGAAAGGGCAACGACAGGGCTAAACGTCCTCCAAGACTTGAGTGAGACAAGCAAGTCGGCCGACGACAAGGGTATTCAAAACAGGACATAAACGAGCCGTCATGGGTTCCCCACGCTGAAGGGTCCAAAGGTTCGGTTCGATCCCCCGAAGAAAACGACTCTAGTGCGCCCGGCTTAGCGGGCGACGGTGTTTCGAGCAAAAACACACGGAAACGAGATATCACATGGATTAAACGACTGCGGTGCACAAACTTAGCGGACAACGCGATTTACGGGCAAAAACACACGGAAAGCTCATGTCACTTGGAGTTTACGACGACGGTGCCCGAACTTCACGAACCGCTAGCCGTTTCGAGCCAAAACACACGGAAAGCTGAAATCACATGGAAAAGCAACGTTCGAAAAACGGGTATGAGAACAATACACAGAACTGCTAGAAGTCCGGGGGGTCTTTGAGTTGCCCTCGGGTATAGTAGGGGGAGAGGGTTCGGCTGGCTGAGTTCGCGTGCAAACTTCTCGTGAAACATGAGATTTTCGAGTTCACAAGGATCGCACCGCCGGGCATCTCGACTCCTACCGCCTACCTTGGGCGGCCGGGCGGCCGGTGGTGGCCGGCCGGCCATAATATTGGCCGGTGGCGGCAGCCACCGGCGGCAACTACTTGGCAACGGAACACCGCCGGGATGTCTTGTAGTCGCAACACGGTTGACAACCATGTCACCAAGACTTGGCTATGGCTAGGGATGACCGGCTAGACACCTAGTATTGGCGGCTGGGGTGGCCACGACTTGGCTATGGCTACGGTGGGACGCCTTGTAGTGGCTGCATGGACCGTTGATGGGTATATTCCGGTGAGTCCGCCTTCGTGGTTGACCCGTAGCCTACCTTGGCCGGGCCGGTGGCCGTAAGGCGTGGTTTTTATACCGGTCGGTTTCCCGCAAGGAAAGCTGCGGTTTCTGAACTTACGGTCCGGCCGGTATCCGGACCGCCGCCAAAAAAGATTTGAAATTCAAAATCTAAAAATTGAAAAAAATCATGGAAAAAATCAGTAAAATAGTTTGCGATTTATAGAAGCCAACGGTGCAACATTTTTTCAAATTTGAGTTCGTTTGGTATAAAAAAAATTTGAATTGAAGTTTGAAAAAAAAAAAAAAGCGCACGCGCCGGCCCGTCAAGGCCCATCAGGCCCATTGGCCTCCCGGGAGGAGCGGATAAAGGCAGGGCGGCAGCTGGGGGAGCAACGCGCGCCCCCGAGAATCTTATCCGCTCCCGTCCCCTGCGGCGCTCTGCGCCAGCGCCCGCGCGGCCGCCAGCGCCGACATTTCTCCGCCGGGAGGAGGCGGTTTCCGCTCGGGAGGAGCGGTTTATCACCGCGCCGGCTTCTCGCGGCGTCCCCGCGGGAGGAGCGGTTAACCGGTCGCGAGTGGGCGGTTTTCACCGGGAAATTCGGGAACCGACCGAGGTGAGTTTTTTTTCTTCCTTTTTTTTTTTTTAGGTTGATTTATGTGGTAGGATTGGGATTTAGGTTAGTTTTTTGTGGTTGGATTCATAGATTTAGGCAGGATTTATGTTAGGATTTACAAAATAT
>JADLZK010011734.1:97500-187500 GCA_015847255.1 Hyparrhenia diplandra
CACGCCAAAAAGACACTCCCAACCCACCCCTGTGGGGGACGGACGTGGTGTTTGGCTCCCCGTGTCGTGAGGACACGGTGGGCAGATTGTGGCTCTTTGGCGAATCGTGTTAGGCACGGCACGTGGTGGGCGACATCAGTTGTTCTCGGTGCGGTGCCCGGACCTTGCGGCCGGCGTAGTGGCGTATGGACCCGTGAGCACCGAAGCGCATCGGCCTTTCGGATTGCGACCAGTCGATCGGGACTACCCGTTGAGTTTAAGCATATAAATAAGCGAAGGAGAAGAAACTTACAAGGATTCCCCTAGTAATGGCGGCGAACCGGACCAGCCCCGGCTTGAGAATCGGGTGGCTTCGTCACTCGAATTGTAGTGACGGAGGCGTCCTCAGCGACGGACCCGAGCCCAAGTTCCCCTAGAAAGGGGCGCCGGGGGAGGGTGTGAGCCCGTCGGCCCGGACCTATCGCACCACGAGGCACCGATCAACGAGTCGGGTTGTTTGGGAATGCAGCCCAAATCGGGCGGTAAACTCCGACCAAGGCTAAATACTGGCGAGAGGCCAGATGGCGAACAAGTACCGCTTGGGAAAGATGAAAAGGACTTTGAAAAGAGAGTCAAAGAGTGCTTGAAATTGCCGGGGGAGGGAAGCGGATGGGGGCTGGCGATGCGCCCCTGTGGTCGTATCTTGAACGGCTTTTGCTGGTCGCCGATCGGCTCGGGCGTGGACTGTTGTCGGCCCGGCCGGCGGCCAAAGCCCGGGGCCCTAGGTGCCTCCGGTGGCCGTCATCGGCACGGCTGTCTATGCGTGCGCAAGGCGCGTCCCTCGGGTGCTGCGCTGCAGCGGCTTGCGAGCTCCCCATCCGACCCATCTTGAAACACGGACCAAGGAGTCTAACATGCGTGCGGTCGACGGGTTCTTGAAACCAGGATGCGCAAGGAAGGCGACGGGGGGAGGCCCGGCGGCCGCACCGGCTGGCCGACTCGATCTTTGTGTGAAGGGTTCGAGTTGGAGCACGCTGTCGGGACCCGAAAGATGGTGAACTATGCGAGTGGGGCGGAAGCCGGAGGGAAACGGTGGAGGCTCGAAGCGATACTAACGTGCAAATCGTTCGTCGACTTGGGTATAGGGCGAAAAACTAATCGAACCATCTAGTAGCTTGGTTCCCTCGAAGTTTCCCTCGGGATAGCTGGAGCCCATTACGAGTTCTATCGGGTAAAGCCAATGATTAGAGGCTGTTGGCGGTCGTTATCGACCATTTTATACCGCCAACTTATGTCTTTTTCAGGGAATCTTGCACACCAACGGCACATATACCTTTACTTCTAACCTAGTTCCACTTGTATTCGAGAAATATATTTTTGCAGGACAAATACATGGAATCAAGTGAGAACGTGCCAAACTTCATGTAAAGCGCACTTTGGAAAATACGTTTATCAAATAAGTGCAACACAAGAGGCCCAAGTCGAGGAACGAGATGGACCAAAGCACCCCTAAACTATGGATCCGGGCCGGCCCGGGGCCCTGAGGGCGAAAAGGCGGTCGCGAGAGGGGCCCCCCGGTCGGCCGGACGGGAAGTGGGTCGGCCGGACCTGATGCCGCCTCTCGAGCCGACCTTTCATAGGCGGTTGCATGCCGCCATGCACATTAGATTCCACGGGTGTTTTGTTCAAATATTATATTGAAACCGCCCTAGAGAGGTCGGTTTGCACCTTCCATGTGGGGATGGCCATCTTCCAAAGAGCCCCTCTCCTCTACCTATAAAGGAGGCTCTCTCCCCTCATTCAACAACAACACAACAAGGAGAAGAGCACCAACACACATTTGAGCAACATTCCAATGGGCTTAGGGCCTAGCTAGCTATAGAGTTGAGTAGTGGAGAGATGTGAGCGAGAGAGCGGGAAGTGCGGACTTGTCGGTGTCTCCCAGAGCTTGTACCTCTACGGGCATCTACTTGGCGCCTTAGCGGGATCTTAGCTAAGTAAGTGTTCGTGGTTCATATAGTCTTTGCATTAAGCTTTACATTGTTTTATATAGTTGTGGGGATCCTCCGCCCCCTTAGCCTTCGCTCCGGAGGAGGCGGGAAGGGGCGAGGGCTTCCCACGGGGATGAGACAGGAAGGGCGGGGAGGCGCGGGGTGCCCTCCAAGTGGCTCGACCCCTTCGCGTTGCCGAGGGTCGAGTCTATCGGAGGGGGCCGGGCCTTCGAGTGAGGGCGAATGCTTCGTGTGAAGCGGCAGGAACAGTGAAAACAGTAAATGGCACTTAAAGCGGCCACCAACCGATCGATTTCCTCGAGCCCGTACCCAGGTATTTATAGGAATACAAAGGGGTCGGAGGGGCGATTCACAATTTGGTACATGGTAGGTGGGGAAACACACGCTAGTGGGTGGGCCCCACAAGGCGCGGGCCATTAACTATTCGTACATGGCTATTATGGGGAAAACACCCCAGCTTTCTCTCCATACTTGGGGCGTAGGGTTTCCCTGCGCCGGCCGCCGGCCGTCCGCGTCCGCGGGGGGCTACCCCGGAGGGCTCCCTCATTGCCATCTTCTCTTTGCCTCGGGACTTGCTCTGTTGATTGGCCCCGGTGGTGACCGCGAAGGAGGGGCATCAAGTCTTAGCGGAGGGTCCTCCGCCCATCGAACCTGCGGGACTTCATCAAAAGCGTGTTATGGGAGGATTCGTTCTTGGCCCGTGGTGGTGAGGGCTGCTTGGGGCTGGGCGAGGGGTCGCCCTCCCCCAGCGGTTGCCCTCGAAGGTGCGGCTCCCTCAGGGGCGGAGCGGCGCAAAGACTTCTGAGGAGGGTCCGTGGGGGGTGGCGTGTTTGCTACCCCATGGGCCCTTGCCGGCGTCGTCCCCATTTGCTCGTGGGCCTCGCGGAGGTGGGCCTCGGCCCTTTTGTTTGCTTGACCCGGTGGGTCGCTCGACTTGTGAGTTAGGGTTTTGCTCGTTGTGATTGATCGAGGGTTGGTTCGCTCGTGCGCCGGGGCGCGGATCGGGTGGGTTGTGCTTGTTTAGGGGATACGGATGCCGTTTGTTTGCGTCTTTGCGGTCGGAGGGTTGTGCGAGTTTTTGGGATTCGGGCCGCGATCTTCGAGGGGTCGCCGTTGCTCCCGCCCAGCGCGCCTGGCCTATAAATATACGGTGGGTGGGGGTTAGGGTTTGTGATCTCCTTTTTTGCTTTTCACGCTCTTGCTTTTCGCCTCCCTGCTTCCACGCCGCTCGCTCTCGGCTGCTTTCGCTCTCTTGCTTCCGGCCCCGCGGAGGTCTATTTTTTGCTTTTCTCGGAGGGCCCTTTGCTTCCTTGTTCGTTCGAGGCTTTGATGGCGCGGACTAAGGAGGCGATGGTCGAAGACCATCGTTGAGAGCTTCGAGTTCCTCGGAGGCAGGAGCACGGAGAAGTCGGCGGAAGAAATTTCGGAAGGAGGCATGTGGTTTCTGAAGAAGGGGTACCGTCCTTCGGAGGGCGAGGCGATCCCCCCCCGAAGGAGGGGGCGAGGTGATCGTTTTCGAAGAGTTCTTTCCTGCGGGGCTTCGCTTCCTGTGTCCGGAAGCCGTCTTTGGCGGTCTTTGTGGAGGTTCAACCTCCGCTTTCATCGGTGACGGCGTCTGCTTCCCCGACTGGCCACCTATGTGTGGAGCTGTAGTTCGGTCGGGTTGGAGCCATCGGTGGACGGCCGTCTGCAGCCATGCGGTGCACACCCAGCCCTGCACCGTCAAGTCGATGGACTCGGAGGTGTTTCGTGCCCGATCACGGTGTGTGCACCTTCATCCCCGGGCGGAGTGGAGGCCCAGCTCCCGTAGCGGCGAACAAGTGGGCGGCCGGCGGCTCGACCACTCGGGTTCTACTACAAGCTTCGATGACGCGGAGGGGCTGCAATGGGCGCCCGGAGTCCGTTTCCGTGGCGAAGGTGAAATGTCAAGGCGGAGGCGCGAGGCGGGAGCTTGAGCGGGCTGGCGCCATGTCGCACCATGTGTGCGTTCCGCAATCTAGTGGAGGAGTTTGCGGGGGCTCAAATCCAGCCCCCTTGTGGCAAGGCGAGACCTTCGCCGAGGTCCGCGACTCGGACCGGTATGTGATTAAGGGGCTGAAGGCCCCGGAGGTGGACTGAAGGAGGCGTGGCGGAGTTGGCCGCGTCGGCGGGCGGCACAAGGAGGAGTTCAGGCGGCTCGTCATGGCGGACACTTTGCTTCCCTGCGCCGAGGTCATGATCGGCAATTTGGAGACTCCGGAGATCCGAAAGATCCGCGCCAACCTTGTGAACCGGGTGTTTGATCACGCTAGGGGTGGCTTATGAAGGCGGGCCGACGGAGGCCGACACCGTCTTTGTGGGAGGCGGGGAAGCGGAAGCGGGGTCGGAACTCCGGAACACGTGGCGATCGCGCATCGGGCCCCGCGAAGAGGGGTGCTGTCCTCTCTCCTCCTCCGCTGCCCCGAGAAGGCGGGCTCCGCCGGGGGGCGGCGGCTCCTTTAATGGCGGACCTCGACTTCCTTATCATTTCGATGAGGAAGATGAGGAGGCGGAGGAGGATAATGGAGGTGGCCGTTGCAGCCGAGGATGGTGAGGAGAGCGGCGGATTCGTCGAGGGAAGCCTCCGATTATGAAGAGGAGCGGGGGGCGCGATGGCGGGCCCTTCGATGAGCGGGGAAGGCGCCGCCCACGACGGCGGCGATGAGGGATGAAGCGCGGCGCGAGGCGGATCCGCCGTGGCCCGCCGCACGAAAACGCGCGGCAGCCCGCGCCGCACCGGTGGTGCCATGTGGGCGGGGGGCGGTTTTGGAAGATCCCGGAGGCCTCTGCGCGGTGGCAAGTCGCTTTGGGAGCGGAGGTCCTCGACGCTGCCCTATGTTAGAGACCATCGGCATCGATGATGTCGGCGTGGAGCTGCATACGGGCGCGGACCTCCGCGAAACCCCTTTGGCTCGGAGGTTGAGCGGAGGTTCATCGGTCGCGTCTTCGGCCGGGGTGCGCTGCCGGAGGTGGAGATGCATGTGGCGAACCGCCCCCTCCGCGACATTCACGAAGACATCAAGGTGAAGACAGCGGAGCTTCTTTGGTGCTTGCAGGGGCGGCCATACGCGAGGGTTGGGACGCCGTCGATCACGAGGATGCGATGAGGAAAGCCTCCGATGAGCTCAAGGAGAGCCGGCGGGAGGCCGGAAGCATAAGGAGGCTGCCGACGAGGTGAGGCGCTGTTGACACTGTTATAGCATAATATTATAAGATAAATAACATGAAATAAGGGCTCAAGTCAAAGACAAACATAAGTCTAGGGGTCTAACTAACATAATTCCACGAGTTTTGGTATGATACGTGACTCTCCGGGGACTTGATAGATAAATGCGAGAGAAGATTGGAGAAAGTTAGGAATATACAAGACATATGAAGACAAGACTTAACCGTGAAGCAACTCAACCCGAAAAGTGAACTAAAACATTCTAGAAGATACCGGAGGACACCGAAAGACAGAAGCCGAGGTGGCATGCCACCTGGCGACGCCGGTGCCAACTAGGCCGGCCGCCCGGGTGGGCCACCTGTCGGCCTCCCCTTCCTAGGTTGGTTTACTACCGACATTGAGGTTGTTTCTACACCGTTCTTTGAAGGTCGGTTTGATCAAGGGTTGATGTTCATCGCCAAGTACTATATAAGAAGACCCCGGTGACCCGGGGCTGAGAAGAAGTTCATTATCATACTCATTCATCAACTCGTACCCATCTAGTCGGCCAAGTCTAGACCTAAGCCCTAGTTCATACTAGAAGTAGTTAGCTACATAGCTAGTTCTAGTTGAAGATCAAGTTCATCTTGAGTTCTGATAGTCAAGAAGTAGCAAGGATCATCGTTCTTGAGACTTCTCTCTTGTATTCGATCTGTAAGTACTCTTATATTTAGAATACAATTGTTATGGCTTTGATCTTTATAATTATTATATTCTTATTGATATGTGTTTATGCTTGCTATGATTATATGTTTAGTTTAGTAAGATTGCTTTATATTTTATGCATGGAATTGTATAGCATCCATATAGATGATCACTATGTGGGTGATAAGCAATGTGTAAACGTGGTGTTTATACAACATTTATCTGCAATTGCACCCTACATTAGGGCCGTGTGGTAGATCGCGGGAGTGACAGGACTGTTGAGTCCTTTGGAATCCACCCTCAATTTAGGACTAGTCGAGTTTATTATTACGGTAATGATCAAGTTTCGTCCTTGGTTGTTATTGGTAATGCTTGCCATGTGTAGAAGTAATCCAACCTTGCCATGATAGCTAGATGTATTGCACTAATTGTAGTATTCATTGACATATATGATTAGGAGTATCTTAGGAATATTCATTCTATTCTTTCTATAACATGTTAATAGCTCGTATGATACTAGTGGTATATGATGATCTTAGACTTGGGTATTTATCATTTATATTATTATCTTTATCTTGTGACTTATCTGTTGAGTTATGTTAGATACATATGGCTACTCTGCATTACAATACTATAAGGTGGATCTCATAACTAAATCACAATCTAAATCATTAGACATCCTTTTCTCTCTACTTTCCATAGACTCCCTTCCACGTGGTAAAATATAAATACGATACGGATTACTCCCGGTGAAGTGCTACAATTGGTATTTCTATACGTGCGCTTGCGAGATATCATGTTCATTCTTTTATCAAGGCCAATCAAGAGTACCATGCCCCGCATTTCTTTGAGCGTTATTGCTAGGGTGACCGACTAGTGTATAGGTAATGCCTAGAAATGAGTGGTATATCTTGAGTACATATCCTGGTGAGATTAACTCCACTATGGATAATGATGCTAAGTTTACATCCCACTACAAACACCGCCAAACTCCGCTTTGTTGGATGATGAGGTTAATCCCATATCCAAGCTAACATGATTAGATAGATATCCCATATATATTTCTTTTCGCCTTCCTAATTTGGATCGTAAAAAATATCAACAGGCACCTCGGAAGGAGGTGGCGGACTGAAGGAAAGGGGAGAAGGTTCTCCGCCGGGAGAATGCGGCGCGACGGTGGGCGTGGGAGGCCCGCGGCGCTCGGGAGGCGGAGGTGAGACCTCGGCGGCCCAGCTCAGTGAGCTGGAGTTGTCGAGTGCGCGGAAGCGGAGGCCTTCAAGGTGGCCCTCGCATTCCTCAGGGTCGGGCCGCCCCCGTCGCTCTGGCAGAACCGGACCCCACGTTTGTTGGCACTGGATGATGCGCGGCGGGAGGAGCTGCCGAAGGGTGGTGGCTTCGCGGCGGACTTCGGGGCCAGCACCGCTGCTCTCGCATTTGAGGGCGCTCCGCCACCTGCGATCTGCGCGCATCGGGAGCCCCTTCCGAAGATCGATTTGCGCGCACTTCCGAGCCTCGGCGAAGTGAAGGCCTCGGCTTAGGACCGGGGCGTGAAAGCGCTTCGCCCTTGCCTTCATCAAGCGGTTCCGTACGTACGGGTGGGCGCGGGCGGGCGCTCGACCTTGCGGCGGCGACCCGCCAAGAAGGTTGGTTGCTTGTTTGCATGTCGTTGTTTTTACGGCTTTTTCATTTTATGCGCCTAGTTGTTTCCTTTGCTCACTTGGTGCTTGCGTTGTTGCGGGCTGCAATTACCGCTGCTCTGGTCGTCGAGGGGCTCCCGACGAGAGGCGGGTTGGGGTGTCGGGGTCGCTCTTGGGCGATTCAGGGCGCCCCGCCTTGGGCGAGGGGTGGAAGGCTGCGACAGGCTTCGCGGCGGTCGCCTGTCTGCGTCGCCTCTTCGACCCCGCATTTCGCGGCTGCCACCTTCGCCTCCGCTGTGCTCCGGAGGCCCGTGCTGTCGCCGCTGCAAGTCGGTGCACGCCGGCTCGATGGAGGTGGGAGCGGCGACACCTCCGCCCGCCGATCTTTGCTTTGTCGATGCCCGATACGGAGGTAGTTTAGGCTGTCTTAGGTTTTAGAGGGGCCGATCGTTTATCTTGGTGTTCTTGTGTGTTGAACTCATGGCCTTCGGGCTTTTAATGTCGATGTGATTTGTTGGGTCGGTACCCTCGCTTTGCCCGGTCGTAATGGTTGCTTACTTTTTTTTTGGCTAAGTGTTCTTCCCTTCCGGAATAGGGTGTGACTTTGAAGTGGGGCTAACGGAGGGTATTGGTTCTCTTTTTTCTGCCCGTCTGCAGTACAGGGGGGCTGGCGGCGGAGGGTATTCAACGTGGTCCCGTTGATGATGAATCGCCGAGGATATGTTTATCTCGGGGAGACTTGGGTTCACGCTATGCGGCGATTTCTGGGGCTGCCCTTCGAGCGGTTTTGGTGGGGCGGGGTTCGAAGTACGACATAGCCAACCGGGCCCGGAGGCCTTCTCGGCGGACTCATGACTTGACGAGTCGCTAGGTGGAGCGAGTTCTCTTCGGGGCTGGCCCTAGCGCGGTAGCAATGGAGGATGATATCGAAGATGATGAGGCTATCGCCATCGCGCTTGGGCATGCGGCTTGTTGGGTTGACCGCGAGGGTCGAGTTGTTGTTCCAAAGCGGGAGGAGGTGGGCTTCGAGGTGGAAGGACATGCGGAGGGTCTACCGGCGTCGAGTATTGGGCGGTGATCTGCCGCTTGTCTTTTGTCGGAACCCTTGGTACCAGAGGCATGTGAAAGTGCATCTAGCCCTTTAGTGGGTTTTGGTGAATTGAATGACAACATAATTAAAGGTCTAATAAGTTTGCTAAGTGTTGAACAGAAGCGAAGTCTATTACATATACTTGTGGATTATGTAGTAACAAGTATATTCAAGGTTCAACAAGTAAGCAAACTTGATGGTATTCCACATAGTGTTGAAATGAAAGCCAAATTGTGTATTGTTGTATTGGAAGATGATGGAAACAATCTAGTTCAAGCAAAAAGACAACAATGCAAATGGAATCAATGAAATGGCTTATATATTGTGGAATATCATAGCATCATGTGAAAACAAAGCATACTTGGCAAAAAGGCAAATGAGACAAGAGTTGATGATTTCGGATTGGTCTCTATAATGGCTTGTTTCCCATGAATAGAAGATTGAAATAAGTGTTGGAGTGTCAAGCCAAAATGATAGGATATAAGGAACCGTGAATTGGCTTGACCATATTGATGTTGATCCATGTATGTCTCTATGTGAGTCAAATCGAAGTTTGATTGGTCTCAACATTCATATCTACAAGATAATCAAGCAAGGATCAAAGTGTTGAAGAAATGATTATTCAATGGATGCTTAATGTGATGTGACTTGAATATGCCTTGATAAGGTGAAGATAGCAAGGAAAGGGCTTCGAGGTACTAAGCGAAGGTGAAGGACAAGCGGTGGCTTGGGGACCGAGGTACCATGGCTAAGGTGAAGAAGAGAGTGCTTGCATTTAGTCGAGGAACTAATCAAGCTATGAGGAGTCATATTGTGTTAAGGATCAAATCATTAGTGGAAGTGACTTGAAGCCATAAGTTGAACTCATATTTGTGGAAATGGTTCAAGTCACATGCTCAAGGTATATTTGCTCTAAGAGATAAGAAAAAGATGATAGAGGATGATGTACAGGTTGATGGAACCTCTCAAGTGCAATGGATGGCAACCTGGACTCATGGAGGTTTAAATTCATTTATATTTTGAATCTTGAGTTTAGGGCATGCCGTACTATTAAGAGGGATCCTAGGACCCTTGGCTACATGTGAACTAAATGCTCAAACCTCCATTTCGGCTAAAAACATCACTCCAAGCCAAAAACAGCCATCCAAAACTCGGTTTACACTTTGTCGGCCGGTAGGGTGATGCAGCGGCGTAAAGTGACGATGCCGTGCGTTTGTGGCGGTGCCGCACATAAGCGACCATTGGGGCGGTCGGGGTATAAATACCCCTCCAACCTCTCCTCCAACGGTACTCACGGTCACTTCTTCTTCCACCTCGCGAAAAGGCACCGAGAGAACAGACCTCTTGCTCTCTCTCTCTCCTCCATTGAAGCACCTTGAGCTCCCCACTCAATCCCTCACTTTCCACCACGGATTCTTGAGGGAAAAGGCAAAGAAAACCGCTTGTGGAGGCCAGATCTACTACTTCCCCAACTTGAAAGAGCATTTGGTTCACGTTTGGCCCGGTGTGCTAGGGTTCTTTACTCTTGGAACTTTGCTCCTAGCCCGTAGGCGTCACCCTTGAGCTGCCAACTTGTGTGGCAGCCTTGGGAGGTTTGTAACCTCACTCAAAATCAAGAAAATCACCCCTCATCTCAAGGGTTCACTCCCTTGACTTGAGAACGAGAGGAAAGGGGCGGCTTGTGTGGCGAATCCCAATCCTTTTGTGGATACCTCAACAACGTGGACGTAACCCGGCCTTTGTGGCGACAGTGAACCACGCGGGGAAAAATCCTTGTCTCACGTGTGCTTTTTACATTCTTGCATATATATTCTTGTGAGCTAGGGTTTGTCCCGATCTACTTTGTTGAGGAGTTCCTGGTACTTTCTATTGGATATATGTGATATATTTGTGTGCAGGAACTTGGGATATTCACTCGATCTAAGTTTCATTGCTTAGATTTCAAACTGCTAGTTTGTGTTTGTGTCTGAGCAAGGCGGTCTTGCCGCGCGAAGGAGAGGCGTGGTTACCTTGAGCGATTTGATGCAGCCTTGGCGAAGGCAAAGGATTAAAGGTTGCGTTGTTCCAAAACTTTCGAGTTTTGTTTTACAGGTGATTTTAAGGTACGGGCCTATTCACCCCCCCTCTAGGCCTCCTAGGCGACATCAAGGTCCTTACAAGTGGTATCGAGCTAGGCTCTCAATTTCGAGGCTTAATCGCCTTGAGAGAAAGATGTCGACAAGTGAGGAGGTATCTCTAGAACTTTTACTTTTCGATGGCTCAAACTATGCATCTTGGTCTGCTAGTGTGCTTGATATTTTTAGGGCCATGGTTCCTCATATAGAGCAGATTGTAGATGTGAGTATTTCACCTCCTAGTGATGATTTGGATTGTCTATCTAGAGAGGAAGTGAAATACTTACATCATTACAATGCTCAAGCTACTAATATTTTGTTTAGTGCTTTGAGTGAAGATGTATTAGATGATGTCATATTTGGAGATGACGAACCTCTTGATGATGCTCATATCATTTGGACCGCACTCAAAGAAAGGTATGGCAAGTCCAAATGTGATGAGAGCAACCTCTCATTGGAGGAACCACTTGAGGAGTGCTCAACTTCACCAACACATGATGAGCCTCAAGTGATTCTCCCAAAAGGCATAATTGATCATGCCACATCCACTTCCTCACCAACACATGACTTAATGGATGGTAATGAAATGGTTGGTGAGAACAATATTTTTTTCATGTGGTACTTCTACTTCCTCTAGTTCTTGTGAGACTAACATTTTGAAGGAAGAAGAAACTTATGATCGGTGGAGGCCAAATGATGAATCCACCTCACCTAGAGGCACAACTCCCTATGTCACATCTCATGTGTGCCTCATGGCAAAAGGTGAGAAGGTAAAATCAAAATTCAAACCCTCTCCACCTCCTAGTGACATCTCTAGCAGTGATCTAAGTGAAAGCTCTAGTGATAGTGAATCTAGTGATGATGAAGGGTATGCTAGACTCATCAAGAACCTAGATCCTAAAAACTAGAGTCTTTCTTTTCTCAACTAATGGCGGATTTAGAGAGTACCCAAGCTGAGTTAGCAACTAGAGATGAACAACTTGACAAGCTTGAAAGGTTGTATGTTGCTAATAAGGAAGCTCTTGCATTAAAGAGAAGTGAGGTGGACTTCTTGCACAAGGCTTTGGCCGAAGAGCAAAGAGAACATGTTCTCACAACGAAGACTAATATTGCCCTCAATGACAAGTATTGTGTCTTAGTTGAAAAGCACAAGGAGATTGAGTTGCAATATAGTCATCTTAGGGAGAGCACCTCACAGCCCTCTAATGCAAAGGACACCTCTACTCCCTCCACTAGCCAAGGTTGTGGAAAATGCTTTAATCTTGATTTGAATGTTTATGCCACTAACCTCGTTGATATGGAAGCTATGAGAAAAGAGATTACTAGGCTCAATGAGATGATCAAAGGTGAGCTTGAGTACACAAAGAAAGACAAGAAAATGGTCAATGACTCTCAAAGTGTGAAGTTTGAGATGAAGGAGCAGATTGGTACAGTTCAGCCTGCACAGACCACGGCAGTGCCACGCCTCAAGAGAGGCAGTGCCGCGCCCCGCAAAAATGGGAAGGCTACCAACCTGTCTGCTGATCAAACTAGGCACATAACAAGGATGGCAAGTGATGATAGCAAAGCTTCCAAGACTATCAAGGTGCAACAACAATCAAAGGAGACTCTCATCACTTGCTTCAAGTGCAAGAAAGAGGGTCACTATGTTAAAGACTGCATCTTGAGGAAAGAAAGGAGGGGCATGAGCAAGATACAAAAGAAGAAGATGCCTCGTGCTAAGTACTCCAACATGGGACATATTGCCTCTATGTGTTCCAACAAGGTTGATGACCAAGCCACACTTCCAAAAAGCAAGAAGTGTTATGGATGCAATAAGAAAGGACATGAAATTAATTCATGTCCAAACAAGAAAAGTGAAGGCTTGTCATCATCAAGAAAGAGGCTCATCAACAAGGTAGCAAGCAAAATGCAAAAAGAGAAGGCTAACAAGAACAAGAGCCGCCTATGCTACACTTGTAGAGAAAAGGGACATTTAAGTAAGGATTGTCCCATGGGTAACACTCCTAAGCTCAACTTGTCAATTAATTCAAATATGCTTAGGATGCCCAAAAATGACACTTGTGCTAGAGAGGTGATTGGTTCACCACGTGCTAGCACAAAGGCCATTTGGGTGCCTAAGTCTCTTGTGACTAACCTTGATGGACCCAACTTGGTTTGGGTACCACCAAGTTGTGCTTGATGAGTGTTGTAGGTACTTGGAGGTGATATGAAGCTTCGGGGTGCTTGAGCAAGTTAACTGAAAATATTCACTCAAGCTATCAATCAATTTATATTATACTCTCTTATATGGTTGACCCAAAGATGAATCAATGGAAATATCCTAAACTTCATAATCACCTCGGTAACTAGTACCTAACCCTTCTTAGCTAGCCATTTGACTTGTGTAGTCTCTAGTAGTTCACACATATATGAGTGTTTGTGAATTATTAGGAGTGGCTAGAGTGCTTTTAGTTTAAATGAATCATTTGCCATATGATGCTTTTAATGGCTCTCTAGTAGAGCAAGATCTTATTCATGTTGTAGGTATTGAAGAACCACCTTGTGTTGCTGATCGTCTTCTATGCAGTCTGTATTGATCTGGTCATAACTCCATCTTGGGAAGTGCAAATGACAATCCGTTTGTTGGGTTTGAAAGTTAACTTGATGAGCTTTCATACCATGTGCAGCATGTACCAAGGAATATTGTAGATTGATACAGTTTTGCACTTGAAGTTGAGCATATGACAGATCATGCAGACATTCTGACCAGTTTGTACTAAAACTGGTGTGCAGCTAAAATAAAGTTTGCAAACAGATCAGCAATGGTGGTATTGGAAACTAGACTTCATAAGCTTTCCAACAAGTGCTCATTGACCTTCATAGCCTTTGGAAATCAAAAGTTATGAATGGTTCTTCCACTGCTCTGAATTTCACTAAAGTGGTCAAGTGAAGTGGTCCATTTTCGATGAACTGATCAAATCTTGATAATGGTGGAGAGTTGACACTTAGGGAAGCATGAATGGTTGAAATATTCTCACCAAAATGAGTGGAGGAATCCACAAATTGCTGCTACACCAAATTCCGCTGACATCTCTGATGCAATACATCCAGTAGACCTCTACTACAACATTGCGAGAGCGGCGTGCAGCATACCGAGAGCGGCAAAGGCCGCTGTGTAGACAAAGAAGAATCGATTCGACTCTAGTTCATGAACAAAAGCCTGCAACTTGCATATGAGCAAAGTGAAGATGAAGATATTGTCTCATTCATCACTTTCAAGAAGGGTGGTGACTACTAAATCTCAAGTGCAAGTTATGTTCAAATTTTACACCTTTATGTCTTGTGTAGCCACTTAGGTAAATGAAGCACTTGAGCATTTTCATTGGTTATTGATCATGAAAAAGTGAAAACTATGATTGAAACCGAATTGATCATCTACACCAAGCAACATAGATGACTTGAGCTTCCTCCGTGGACTTCAAATCAAGAATCTCAAGTTGAAGAAAGTTTTTCTTCATTCAAGCATACTATGAGTTGATTTGAAGGATTTGGAGTCTTGGTTTTCACATGGGAGAATACAAGTAAATTTCAAGAAGGCCAAGAATAAAGAATCATGCTCAAGTAAAGTAAAGGCATTGATCACTCACAACTCAAGAACTTCCTACTTCATGGAATCTTGACATATGGTAGATTGCCAAATTCTCATTCTCATATTATGGGCATCTACATGCTACAATGGTTGTGAGTATCTCTTGGCATACCTAGTTCAATTTGATTATTCTATTGTTGCCATGACCTAGACATAGAGTGAAAATCCCAAGTTCTTAAATGAATAAAGTGCCATGTGAGAAATTCAAATACTTAGAGCACTTATCAAAAGGGAATTTACTCTATGACTAGAGTTGTGAGACTAATTTCTTCTCTAAGTGATTTATGTAGTCTCACTATATGAGAATGTGTTCCTCAAATGGAGTGTGCTATCATATGAGGGCAATCAATCCAAAACCATGTGATGTATTCTCTCTCTAATTGATTTGGAGTTGATTTGTCTATGTTAGCCACTCACCATAATATGGCTTAAATCTACCCTTTGGACTTAAGTGACCAACCATACATATTCACATCTTTATTCCACTCAAAAGAATATGCATGATTCTTTAAGGGAGATTTAGTCCATGTTATGAGGTTTCTCCATTTAGTGACCCACTTGCCTTCCACACATACAATGGGTTGCTAAGTGAGAAACTAGTGCTTGTGTTACTAATGACCTCTTGTGTTTGAGCTTATCCACAGAAAAGTATCAAAAGGAGGTTGTGCTGCAATTGGATAAACCACAAGCTTAAAGGTTACTCTTCACCTAGAGAAAGATGAGTTTTGCTAGAGGTCAAAGAAATCAAAATCTGAGTTAGGCAAAACCAAGTTTGAGGTTGAGATTGGATGAGCTATATTGGAAGAATTCACAAGATAATAAGCATTGATGAGAGGACTGAATGGAAATAATATCCTGTGAGTATTTTCAACCACATTCATCTCAAGATCAGACAAGAAGAAGAGAAATGAAGTGAATCAACAAATCTGTCTAGAAATTAGAAATCTGAGTTGGCCGACTTCAAGCATGGAATTCGTAGATCAAATACTGATGAGTTGACCTAAAACTTTGTGAGCATGATATACATATCTTGTACTTGTTGCTGTACAATTGGCATGAAGATTGGTTTGAAAGAAAATCACTTTTTGAGTTGAACTCTGTTAGCCTCAGCAGTGTAGTTTCAGATTTGAGCAATCTTGGTAGAAGAGTGTTTTGACTGACCAAATGGAGTTCAAACGAGCTAAAATTTATACAACAGTTTGAGAACTCATAGATGAAGGTCTCTACCAATTTTCATGCATAGAGAACTTGTATTCTAGGAGATATGGAGTTTTCTCCAAGAAAGACACAATCTGAAACTTGTTGTATTTCAGACTTCAACAGTTGGTAGAGAGATTGACTTGACTGGTTGAAAGGAGTCCAAATGAGCTGAAATTTTGATATAAGTTAGAGGACTCATAGATGAAGATTTCTACCAAATCTCATGCATATTGATTTAGTGGTCCGAGAGATATGTATTTTTACTCGAGAATGACGAGAATCTGGAAAACAGATTGAATACAATTGGATTGCATTGTGGCAACAAGATGGAGTTGGCTCTCAAATTGGTCATGAAGATATATTAAAGATTGGGAAGAATCAGTTTGATCTAAAGGAGATTCAATGAAATAAAAGAACTCATACAAGGATGCAAATGAGTTGCAATCAGTACAAGCAAAGTAGCAAGTAATTGCAACTAGTTGGAATAAGAAGTAATCAGCTGAAGGTTCTCAGAGACAGCAGATCAAATCAGTTCAAACTAGTTGAAATTAGTTGTTTTCAGCAGATTACATGTAGCAGCAATGAGTTACAAATCAGTTGGTACTAGCTGAAATCAACTAAGGGCAACTAAAATCAGCTAAAACTATTGGATTGCAAGTATCTTGAAGGAGTTTGAGACTAGTTGAAGTATAGTGCAAACCTCTCCTATGACCTTATATTGTTGGTGTGCTCAAGTCGACATTGTGTACTCTTGTACGCACAAATTTAGGGGAGCTTAGCCTAAATCTTGTGTGACTATTGGCTTTCTTCAAGTGTATGATGTGCAGTCCAACACATGGAAAAGGAGGATAGATAGTTCCTTTGGATAATTTGAGTGCATCATAATTATTCTAGGAGGTCTCGGTCATTATAAACCAAGTTCACCCAGTTTAAATGTTGAATGCTCCAATCCTTTAGTGGAACAAGATTTGGATGAGATGGAGGAAATAATTGAAGAGTGGACTTTCATTGCTATTTCTCCTCTCTAGAGCTGATCAAGTGCCCTTGATCCATCCTTTGATCACCCAGGATCTTGCAAATCATGAGTGGTAACTCCTAGTTCATAGTTTGCAAATTTCATGAATTTTACCTGTTTTGCTCTCTATGTGGGCTGCACTAGGTAAAGAAAGAACTAGGAACCTAATATGTGGATCTTGGATGATTATAAGAGCTCTCTAATTCACCACATTTCATCAAGTGAGAACTATGGCTATCCAAATCATTTGAAATCTCACTCATAATGGTCATATCAATGTGGTGACCTCTATCTACCTTGGTGGTGGTATGTTCTCTTGGCATAATTTCAATCGTTGCAAATTTATTGTGCCTTGACCAAGATATAGGATGAACTCCTCTTGACTCTTAAACTGACTCAAGTGCATTTCACAAGTAATTCAAGTACTTGATGCACATATTGAGGGGGAGCCCATCCTATGCCTTGTGTCTTTTGAGACTAACCATTTCTTCTAGTGATTTGTGTAGTCTCATGGTGAGAATGAGTTTCTCTTGGGTATGCTATCTTAATTCAATCCAAATTGGTAAAGTTGTCTCTCATATTCATTTGGATTGCAATTTTACCTCTTTAGTAGCTACTCTCCATAATATAGCTTAAATTCCCTTATTTGGACTTAATTGACCAAAAAGTGTATATGTTCTTGCCTTCCACATATATATGTATGCACTATCAACAAGGGGGAATTTAGTCTATGTTATGAGGTTTAACAATTAGTGACTCACCATGCCTTCCACATCCAAAGGGTCACTAGTTGTGAAACTCCAGCTTGTGCAGTTTAATGCTATCTCTTGTCTTTATGAGCACTATCTAGGTGATATTATGAGATATGAGCATTCATTCCAATTGGCATCAACTTGTTCAGATACTTTCAATAGAACAACACTTGAACTTGTTGATCTTTGGGCTTGCCATTGGTTGGTATGGATAGCTTTCGAAATAAGCTTTCGAGAAAGTCCAAGATCACCGAAATCGAGTTCGGAGTGAAAAGTTATGGCATTTTCGGTGAGGTGACTGTCTTTGTCTCTATGAGCTGCGGCGTGCCTTTGGATAGGTCATGACAACTGGTTTTCGGACTCTAATGACTAGTTTTGGTTGTGGGTGTATATATACTCATTCTATGGCCCCTGAGCTATCTGTTGACAACCAAAAACATTGTGAACCTTCCATAAAGCCATATGAAGACTCTTCAAGTGATGTCAAAAATATGAAGATCATATTTCAATTGGTATTCATGGATAATCTTTCAATTTGCTATGCCAAGGAATATGTCTTCGGCTATTATCTCAATATGACAACAAGAGTTAGCAATGGACTTTCAATTGAGATCAAGCACAAGTTTGGGTTATCTCCTTGAAGATGATGATGATGAGAGATGGGCACAAATGAAACTCTTGCATAAAGAAGTACTAGTCCCATCAAAGCACTAAATCTAAGTATTGAAATCATCTTCTTGGTGGAGATTATGAGGCTTAGAACAAAGGTACATCGCCCCATGAACTCTTGTATTACCTTTGTGCATCTAGGCCCTTACATGCTAGTGTGATGTAATATTTTGAGTCACACCATGAGTTTGCTCTTGTGGTGGCGATTAGAGATTTCTTTAGATATTTGGTTGATACCTCTAGTGGTGCTGACATGAGTTAGTCTCATGTTCAAAATCTATCATCTTAGTGAGGTATGAGCTAAATATGCTAAACCTTTGCCTACTCTTGCTCTCACTTGTCTACCATCATATTTCTTCCTTTTTGGTAGAGAGATCCTTTTGGAGATTAATGCCAAAGGGGGAGAAATATTAAAGTGAGATTGATATGTGGTTTTAAAGGGGTAGAGGAGAGGCATATAAGATTTTTCAAAATTTTTGTGGTGTGTGCAAGGATAGTTTAAATTCATGCTCTTTAAGGACCATTTATGCTAGTGTGTGACACTCATGCCTTGTGTGGTGGATTGTTTATCTTTTGAGTGCATGAACTGTCATGAGCATCACGGTTATCATGTTACACCTTGCACCCCACGGATGCTAAGATACGTGAGGAGAGTTCCCGCACTTCATCTTAAATATGTGCATTTGGCATTTGAGGCCAAAAGTTGAATTTCCTTCAATGCACACATTTAGGGGAGCTCACTATATCATAGGATTCAAAATCTTAATGCTTATCAATCTCTTGTAAGCTTTAATTGTGTTGTCATCAATCACCAAAAAGGGGAGATTGAAAGTGCATCTAGCCCTTTAGTGGGTTTTGGTGAATTGAATGACAACATAATTAAAGGTCTAATAAGTTTGCTAAGTGTTGAACAGAAACCGGAGTCTATTACATATACTTGTGGATTATGTAGTAACAAGTATATTCAAGGTCCAACAAGTAAGCAAACTTGATGGTATTCCACATAGTGTTGAAATGAAAGCCAAATTGTGTATTGTTGTATTGGAAGATGATGGAAGCAATCTAGTTCAAGCAAAAGACAACAATGCAAATGGAATCAATGAAATGGCTTATATATTGTGGAATATCATAGCATCATGTGAAAACAAAGCATACTTGGCAAAAGGCAAATGAGACAAGAGTTGATGATTTCGGATTGGTCTCTATAATGGCTTGTTTCCCATGAATAGAAGATTGAAATAAGTGTTGGAGTGTCAAGCCAAAATGATAGGATATAAGGAACCGTGAATTGGCTTGACCATATTGATGTTGATCCATGTATGTCTCTATGTGAGTCAAACCGAAGTTTGATTGGTCTCAACATTCATATCTACAAGATAATCAAGCAAGGATCAAAGTGTTGAAGAAATAATTATTCAATGGATGCTTAATGTGATGTGACTTGAATATGCCTTGATAAGGTGAAGATAGCAAGGAAAGGGCTTCGAGGTACTAAGCGAAGGTGAAGGACAAGCGGTGGCTTGGGGACCGAGGTACCATGGCTAAGGTGAAGAAGAGAGTGCTTGCATTTAGTCGAGGAACTAATCAAGCTATGAGGAGTCATATTGTGTTAAGGATCAAATCATTAGTGGAAGTGACTTGAAGCCATAAGTGGAACTCATATTTGTGGAAATGGTTCAAGTCACATGCTCAAGGTATATTTGCTCTAAGAGATAAGAAAAAGATGATAGAGGATGATGTACAGGTTGATGGAACCTCTCAAGTGCAATGGATGGCAACCCGGACTCATGGAGGTTTAAATTCATTTATATTTTGAATCTTGAGTTTAGGACATGCCGTACTATTAAGAGGGATCCTAGGACCCTTGGCTACATGTGAACTAAATGCTCAAACCTCGGCCACCAAAAACATCACTCCAAGCCAAAACAGACCATCCAAAACTCGGTTTTACACTTTGTCGTTGGGCAGCGCGGCAGATGCCGCTGCGTAAGGAGGCAAGGTGCAGCGCGCGCGCGATAGTGCAGCACGTTTGTGAGGCAAGATGCCGCACTTAACCGACCGTTGGGGGGCCGGGGTATAAATACCCCTCCAACCTCTCCTCCAACGGTACTCTGGTCACTTCTTCTTCCACCTCGCGAAAAGGCACCAGAGAACAGACCTCTTGCTCTCTCTCTCTCCTCCATTGAAGCACCTTGAGCTCCCCACTCAATCCCTCACTTTCCACCACGGATTCTTGAGGGAAAAGGCAGCAAACTGCTTGTGGAGGCCAGATCTACTACTTCCCCAACTTGAAAGAGCATTTGGTTCACGTTTGGCCGGTGTGCTAGGGTTCTTTACTCTTGGAGCTTTGCTCCTAGCCCAGCTAGGGCGTCACCCTTGAGCCGCCAACTTGTGTGGCAGCCTTGGGAGGTTTGTAACCTCACTCAAAATCAAGAAAATCACCCCTCATCTCAAGGGTTCACTCCCTTGACTTGAGAATGAGGGAAGGGACAGCTTTGTGTGGCGAATCCCAATCCTTTTGTGGATACCTCAACAACGTGGACGTAACCCGGCCTTTTGTGGCGACGGTGAACCACGGAAAAATCCTTGTCTCACGTGTGCTTTTTACATTCTTGCATATATATTCTTGTGAGCTAGGGTTTGTCCCGATCTACTTTGTTGAGGAGTTCCTGGTACTTTCTATTGGATATATGTGATATATTTGTGTGCGTGAACTTGGGATATTCACTCGATCTAAGTTTCATTGCTTAGATTTCAAACCGCAGTTTGTGTTTGTTCCGCCAGCGCAGGCGGGCAGCCGCATGAGGCGAGGTGGCAGCTGCCAGCCAGGGGATCTTGCGCAGCGAAGAAAGGCAAAGGCCGCGCTGTTCAAAACCGCCGAGTTTGTTTTTACAGTGATTTTAAGGTACAGCCTATTCACCCCCCTCTAGGCCTCCTAGGCGACATCAAGGTCCTTACAAAGATGTGATTTCGTTAATGAGCCGTTGGTAGAGGTGGTGGATGTGGAGAAGTTTGTTGAGCTGTTGTAAAGTGTTGAATTAGGACTGTTTTGCACGGTGTTGTGACCTCTCAGAGCGGAAGATGTGTGCGTGGAGGGTGAAGGGCTTGTTTGTCCCCGAAGGGCTATGTAACTTTACTATTGTGTTGGGATGTGTATGTAATGTACTTGCGAAGTGTTATTTACCTTTGTTGTGCATGCTCGTTGAATGATTTTGGCTTGTTCTTTCAACGCTGGACTCGCTGCTGAAGGTAGCCGCTAAACAAGCGCGCCCCCTATTTCCTTTAGTGCGAGACTCGTGCGCCGGAGGTAGCCGCGTTAAACGCTGATGGCCCCCTGTTTTTCCTTCGCAGCGAGACTCCGCTGCTTTGAGGGTAGCCGCGAACGTTAAGCGGCTGGCCCCTCGTTTTCTTTAGTGCGAGACTCGTAGCGTTTGGAGGTAGCCGCCGTTAAACGGGCGTCCCGTATTTCCCTTTGTGCGAGACTCGCGTTCGGAGGTAGCCGTGTTGGAGCGGCGTCCCCTGACGTTTCTTAGTGCGAGACCGCGTTTGAGGTACCCGTGTTAGACGGGCGTCCCCCTCGCTTCCCCGACAGATTCCGCCTGAGGTAGCCGTGTTAGCGTCCCCTATTTCCCCTTAGTGCGAGACTTCGCTGGCTGCTGAGGTAGCCGTTAGGCGGTGGCGTCCCCCTATTTTCTTTGGTGCGAGACTCGCGTGTTCGGAGGTAGCGGCTGCTAGACACGGGCGTCCCCTATTTTCTTTGGTGCGAGACTCACGTGAGGTAGCGTTCGGCTTCCTATTTCCCTTAGTGCGAGACTCTTCGCGTTTTTGGAGTACACGTTAGGCGGCGGCGTCCCCCTATTTCCCTTAGTGCGAGACTCGTTTGGAGGTAGTAGCAGCGTTAGGCGGCGTCCCCTATTTTCTTTAGGTGTGAGACTCGCGTGTTTTGGAGGTAGTCGCGATAGACAATGGCGTCCCTATTTTCTTTAGGTGCGAGACTCACGTGAGCTGGAGGTAGTCGCGATAGACGGCCCGGCGTCCCCTATTTTCTTAGGGGTGTTAGACTCGCTGCTTTCGGAGGTAGCCGATACGACTTGTCCCTTTATTGCTTGTTTTCATTTACAAAGTTCTTTTGGAGTTCCGAGGGTTGTTCTCACGTTCGTAGGGTTCCCCTGCTGAAGCTCTGAGTTGCCGCGGAGGTGCGCCCCGCATTTTTGCGCGGCTGCGTTCCGTCATCCGCATACTTGGGTCGCCAAGGTTCCCGGCGCGAATTGGAATTCTTACGGGGTGGCTCCCGATGGGCGGACCCCGCCTTTGTGTCACCGACCTCGTTGATCGGTGGTCGTGGCCGGGGTTGTTGTTGTTGGACCGCCTTCTCGCGTTCGTGTTCGTGGTCGGGGCGAGCCCCCCTTCCGAACTTTGATTCCTTTGGTGAAGTTGCCCGCCGGAGAATGTTACATTCTCCATTGTGGTATCTCCCTCGGCGAGTCTCCGCTCCGGTTAGCCGCGTTTTGTGTGAGGTGTTCCCGGCAACCGGCGTTGGTGGTTATCGGGGGCCGAAATGCTCTAGTTTGTCTGCATTTGGTCTTTGTTGGTTTGCGGTGGTTGGGGGGTTTCGCAGCCTTGGGGGCACCTGTAGCGCTGTTGCTCTTCATTGCGCTTCGCAGTCTACCTCGGAGGGTGGGAGTTGGTTTACATTTTCCATTGTGGTGCCTTCGCTGGTTTGGGGGACTCGGGTTTCTCGGAGGTATCCCGGCATCCGCCTTGTGTGCGTGATGTTTGGCTCGGGGGTGGTGGCATGGTGCCGTCTCAAGGGCCGATGGCTAATGTTTTCCTAACTTGGGTTTTTTTTGGGGGGTTGGTTTGGTTTTATAGTGCTCTTGGGGGCTTGTTTCTACGGGTGCGGCTGGGTGTTAGGTGGATGTTGTTATTGTCTAGGTGTGGTTAAGGGTTGTACTGACGAAGGTCTTTGTGCTAGGTGAGTAGTGACTTGGAGTGATGGTGGGAGTTAAAGGCCGGGTACGGGCGGAGGTCTTGTCCTGGGTAGGTGGTGTATTGAAGTCGCGGGGGTTATGGTTGGTACGGCGGAGGTAAAGTCCTTGGTAGGTGATGTCTTGAAACCTTGGCGGGATTTTTGGTCGGGGAGCCCCGGCAAAGCATTCTTTGGGGGCTCCGATCTTTTGTGCGCTTGTATGCGGCATGGATGGGTGGGGTCTTCGATGCGAGCCCGGCGAGGATGCCCCGGGGTTCCGGGTTTGTTATGCCTTTGTGGGGTCCTAGCTTCGGAGGGGGCGGAGTTTTTTGTGCGAGCCGGCGGCGGAGGTGCCGTGGCGCCGTCTTTGTGTGCCTCCGCGCGACTCATACTCGGAGAGCGCGAGGCGTCTTCATTGCGGGCCCCTAGCGGAGGTGCCAGGGCGCCCGTCTTTTGTGCGCCTCCACGCGACTCATACTCGGAGAGAGCGCGGGCGTCTTCATTGTGAGCCCCGGGCGGAGGTGCCCGGGTGCCCGTCTTTGTGCGCCTCCAGCGTGACTCATACCGGGAGAGCGCGGGCGTCTTCATTGCGAGCCCCCGGCGGAGGTGCCGGGCGCCCATCTTTGTGCGCCTCTGCGCGACTCATACTCGGAGAGCGGGGCGCTTCATTGCGAGCCCCAGCGGGAGGTGCCGGGGCGCCCATCTTTGTGCGCCTCCCGCGCGCGACTCATACCGGAGAGCACTGGCGTCTTAATTGCGAGCCCCCGGCGGAGGTGCCGTGGCGCCCGTTTTGTGGCGCCTCAGCGCGACTCATACCGGAGAGCGCGGGCGTCTTCATTGCGAGCCCCCGGCGGAGGTGCCAGGCGCCGCCCTGCGTAATCAAAATATAGAGGTGTTTTACGCCGGGTTTGGCCGAGCCGGGGAGCAGCCCCAGCGCCCACCGGCGGGGGCAATCCCGGTTGCTTCGCCGATGAGGGCTGGATGACGCCGACCCACCCGCTTGGTTAAGCCACGCCTTTCTCCGATGTGGGGGTAACTAGCTCGCATAAATTAGTTATGGGTACTGCCTCATTAAAAAACCTTGCCCCTTCGCAAGGAAAAAGAGTGCACCCCGATTGTTCATAACCTTAACTTTGAAAAAGGAAAAAAAAACTTGGTAAAAGCGGTAACGCCCTACAACTCACGAAAGTGGTCGGGTACATTGCACCGCTAGGGGTAGTACTTGCGGAGGTCATCGACGTTCCATGTGTGTGGGAGGTCATGGCCTTCGAGGTCTTGCAGGTGGAAGGGAGCGGGTCTTGTACTCTTGATGACAAGGTAGGGTCCCGCCCACTTGGGGACGAACTTGCCCGCCATCTTTGCGTTTTGCTTTCGATTTGGGCGAAGTCTCCGACGGAGATCGTCGCGGCGGAGGCCGAGCTTCTTGTTTCTCCATCTTGTGGTCTCTTCTTGGTACGCGTGGAGGTTGAGAACGGCCTTGTTTCTTGTTTCTTCGAGGAGGTCCTTCGTGAGTGCTTCTTGTTAGGGGGGGCTTCGTTGGTGGTTCTTGGCGAGGCGTGCTTTAGTTCTTAGGGGAGGACGGCCTCCTCCCTCCGAACAGCCAGCCTTGAAGTGTGTGAATTTGGTTGCTCGGCTCTCGGAGGTGTTGTGTGACCACACCACCGGAGTGAGCTCCTCCGCCCATGTTCCTCTTGGCCTTGTATAAACCTTCGCGCTGATGCCCTGCAAGATTATGCCGTTGGCTCTTTCAACGAGCCCATTAGACTGCAGGTGCCTCACGGATGCAAAGTGTATTTTGGTGCCTATTTGGTGACAGAATTGTTGGAAGGCTTCGCTGTCAAACTGAGTGCCGTTGTCGACTGTTATGCTCGGGCTGGAGTTCAAGCGGCAAACAATTCTTTGCCGTAAGAACTTTTGCACTGAATGAGACATTATGCTGGCGAGAGGGCGGGCTTCGATCCATTTGGTAAAGTATTCGACTGCTACTACTGCATAGCGGAGGTTTCCCGGGGCCGGTGGCATCGGGCCGATGAGGTCGATTGCCCATCTTTGAAGTGGCCAAGTGGGGCAGATGAGGATCGTCGGAGCCCCTAGCCTGTTGGAGTGGTGCGCTGTGAGCTAACACCCTTCGCAGTGCCTGACCAGGTCTATTGCGTCATTGAGCGCGGTGGGCCAGTAGAAACTTTGTCTGAACACCTTCCCAACGAGTGCTCTGGGGCCGTAGTGCGAGCCGCAGATGCCTTCGTGTACCTCCGCTAGGATGGCGCGGCCTTCGCCGGTAGATATGCACCAGCCATGGTGTCATCACGGAGGCTTTGTATAATTTGTTGTCCACCGCAAAGTATCCGCGGACCTTCTCGCCGACTCTCTTTTGTTCTTCCTTAGGCGTGGTTCGAAGTGGCCCTTGATGAATGCTATGATAGGGGCCCTCCGCCGCCGTGGAATGGCGCTCACTGCCTTCGGAGGTGGGTCATTTTCTTCAATCGCGGGCGGTGGAGTATTTCAAGAACACGCCCCGTGGGAGTGGCTCCGCGGCCGCGGCCTTCATGAGCTCATCGGCTTCGCCATTGTCTTTGCCGATATTGTTTTGGTTGTGACACCAAGGAAAAAAGCCTCCGTCTTCCTTAACCGTGCGGATATTTTTTTTGACTCGGGTGCCTAGCCCGCGTTGTCCTTTCGCCTTGCTTCTAGACTACCTCCGAAGTCGGTCTTGATGATGGCCCTTTCAAGGCCGACATTGCCCCGAGCTTGTTGAGTGCCATCGGCACCGCCAGATTCTCGCCGTGTTATTTGTACATCGAAACTCTAACCTGGCCGCATATCTCATTTTGACTCGGAGGGTGAGGTGATGATGGCTGCGATGCCGCCCGCGAGCCCCCAAGCTTCGTCGGTGTGCGCTATCCATATTGGGTCTAGGTTTGCGACTTGGTTGAATGTGTTCGAGTCCGGGCCTGCGACAAAATCTGCAAGGGCCACGGGACTTGGTGGCTGTCCCGCCGACGAATCGATTGCGTGGTCTCCGATCTCGGTTGCCCACTTCGCTATTCTCGCCCACGGCCTCGGATTTTCAATATGTTGTCAAGTGGAAAAACTCGAGGGTACGGTGATCTCATGCGCTTGGAAGTAGTGCTTAAGTTTTTCTTGCGGCCATGATCACTGCGTGAGGCTACCTTTTCGAGCTCTGTAGTTTAGCTTTGGCCCTTCGAGGGTCTCCGAGACGTAGTAGATGGGGACTTGCCTGGACTGGTGGCCTTCGTCCATTTCCTTGATGAGTACCGCGCTGACGGCGTGGGGTGATGCTGCAACATAGAGGAGTAGTCCTTCGCCCGGCTCTGGTGTGGCGAGGGTGGTGAGGTTCGCGAGGTACTGCTTGAGGTCTTCGAAAGCTTCTTGCTACTCGGAGGTCCCCAATTGAACAGCTCTGTGCCCTTTAGTGTCTGGAAGAACGGTAACCCGCATTCGGCTGATCTGGAAATGAACCTGCTCAGGGCAGCGAGGCGTCCTGCGAGCCTTTGCACAGATTTTCTGTTCTTCGGAGGCTCCATTGCGATGATGGCTTTGATCTTTGAGGGGTTGGCTTCGATTCCTTTTACTGACACGAGGCAGCCAAGTAACTTGCCCTTGCTTACTCCGAACACACATTTGGCAGGGTTGAGTTTTAGTCTGGCTTCGCGCAGCTTGATGAAGGTTCTCTGGAGATCCATGATGTGGTCTTCCTTTAGCTTACTCTGAACCACCAGGTCATCGACATAGGCTGAGATGGCGGCGTCTTCCCTGAACACCTCCGCTGTCATGCGTGCGAAGGATGAGCCGGTGTTGTGGGAGGCCTTCGCCATTTCTTCCGCGTAAGTTCGAAAGGGGTTATGAAGCTGGTTTTTCCTCATCCGCCCGGTTCATCCAGATTTGGTGGTACCCCCGAAACAGTCCCAGAGTGATAGCCTTTCGCATCCCGCGCCGCATCGACGAGTGAGCTGATTCGAGGGAGAGGGAAGTCGTCCTTCGGACACGCTTTGTTTAGGCTGGTGAAATCTACACACATCCTCCATCTGGTGGGCTCCGCTACGTCCTTGCTGAGACTTGCTTTTTTCACCATGACGACGTTGGATAACCAAGTGGGGTATTTGACTGGGCGGATGACCTCCGCATCCAGAAGGCGGTTCACCTCTGCCTATGACGCTATTCTCCTCTCATCTAACATCTTGCGGAGCTTTTGCTTTACGGGGGTAGCGTCCGGTCTTACGGTTAGGTGGTGCTCGATGAGGTCACGGCTAACACCTTGTAGGTCTTCTGCGGACCGGGCGAACACGTCGGAATTCTCGCGGAGGCATTGTAAGAGCTCTAAAGGAGGTCTTGTCCGAAGAGTGCGGATATTATCACTTCTGCTTTGGGTCGTGGTTGAAGAGCCCGACTTTCTTTGTTTCTTCGCCGGTAGTGCCCGCGGGGTGGCTCGCGTCGTCCTCCCGGTTGGTTCTCTCGTCTTTCTAGTTCTTGTTCGAGATTGTGGACGTTGCGCTGCCCTGGTGCAACGGCCCCCTCCGCATCTCTTGCGGCGTTCTGGTCCCCGAACACGGCGATTATGCCACTGGCAGAGGGCATTTTCATGCAAAGGTAGCTTGGATGGAGAACCGAATCAAATGCGTTGGTGACTCCCCAACCAAAGATTGTGTTGTAAGCGTAGTACATGTCTACCACGTCAAAGGTGATGTTTTCTGATCGGTGAACGGGGTCCTTTCCGAAGGAGACTGGCAGAGTGATTTTTCCGATGGTCCCCACTTGCTGCCCCCCGAAGCCGAATAGAGGGTTTCCGACCGGGTTGTAGCGAGGTTCTGTCGAGGCCCATCTTGTCGAAGGTTGAGGCAAATAGGATGTCTGCATGGAGCTGCCCGTATCCACTAGGATTCTGGTGACTATCCGTTGCATTTCTTAAGCGCAATCACTAGAAACAGGTTTAGAACCCATCTCTAATAACGGCGCTAGAAATGCGTCGTTGACATTCCTAAGTGAAACCACCGTGTCGGTGATAACACTAGGTACATCAACGGTGATAGATCTTGCCAAATAAGATATTCATCCGCAAAGCGCACGGATCTATCATTGTAGCATTTCACAGGAGATATTCGTGGTATCGTTATTTATATTTTCCCAAAGGAAGGCATGGTGGAAAAGGATCTAATAGAGACATGAACAAGATAACACGAATGTATAATAGACCAATACTCATAATAGGGGTAAAATAGGATAGGTAGTAGGATAACTTGACACACACACTCAAGCCAATCTCAAGGATAAAGGTAAAAGAAAGAATAAAAGAATAAGTCTAATATGGAGCGGGCATATCCTAGATAGTCATGTCAAGATAGCGGATATACACATGTTTTATTGTTAGAGATTCTAAGTCAAGATAGCCAAGGTCTCTGCTGAATTACTTCGGGCACCGCCCACGCCCAAAGGACGTTGTCCCAGGCAATTGCGCTGCGCCACACCCGAACGTGGGGGATTACAAGGGACGGACAAGGCTGTCACAACCCGTCGCCTACCCCTCAACCGTGGGATGCGCCCACAAAAGATAGGCAACCCTTAGTCTAGACACCACGTCTACACTAGTGATTATCACTCTAGCGTGTTAACAAGGCTTACCCGTCCCCGGGGTCCTTCTACTAGAGCGCCGCCCCGAAGGAACGACTATCAATCCCGCAACCCAACATCAACCAAGTCTAACTCTAGATAGAACTCATCATATCGATCTAGCTCTTTGGTCTAAACATGTATATATGATAGATTAAGCACGATGTTCTATAAGACAAGATCATGGTATAGAAACTATAGACTAGTTCATCAACCAAGATTATATCACAAGAACTTTGCTCTAATTCAAGAACATGACTATATTGATAAGTAGAGAACAAGAACAAGATGAAGAACTCTAAATTGCTCATACCGAATAGCTCCAAAATGTCTTGCTCTCCTTTTATTGTCCTTGCCAAACTCCTCCTAAGTACAAACTAAGAAGAAGAAGAAGAAGAAGAAGAAGAAGAAGAAGAAGAAAGGGAGAGAGGCTCTATTGTGTGGTGTGTGAAAGAATGAAGAGGATGGCCTCTATTTATAGGAGAGGGGAGAGAGAGGCCACCTCTACACAAGGAAATATTTCCTGCTGCCTCCAGGCCATGCAACCGACCTCTACTATGACGGTAAGAAAGTTTCCTTCTTTCTTTGCGCAGAAAACCGAGCAAAACCGCCTCTAAGGCCTCGAACCGGACATGAACCCTCGCACGCGCCGTCGCTATTTCGAAGGTAACTGGATGCGGGGAGCGAGTGGACCGCGCGGTTGGCGTCGCTGGCGAATTGGCGCCACCGCCTTGGCGCTCCGGCGCGAGTCGCCACTTTGTCCGGCGAAGCGGAACGGACGAAAGCAAGGCGCCCGCGCCTCCTTGGCGGCGACGCGGCGCGGAAACGGCCGGGCCCGCCCACGCGCGCGCACGCGGCTCGCAGCGAATGACGCACGCGACGACCGTGGGCCCACGTGGCTGCCCGTGATGGGCGGGCGGGCGGCAGTGCCCTCCCGGGCCCGGCATTTGCCGCAAAGCGGGACCCGGCGGCCGTGGCCTTGTCCGCCGCGTGGTGGAGCAAATGGGTCCCCATGGCCCTCCCGCTACCATTTCCTTCTTTGTTTCTCGCATGGACGGGTGCAAGCTGGCTGCCGCTTCGCCACGTGTCATATTCGGATTGGCTTGCATGGTTGTAGCTGACACGTGGGACCCATTATGCATGGCAATTTTATTTACGTGATAACTTCTCATTCCGGGGTCCAAATATAGCAAGTGATATATCTGTTTCGATCAGGTACGACGAGCTCTATCCATTGCTGTACTCGTTTTGCCATCCAAAGATGATGTGTGATTTTATGCTTTCCTGAATGGCGTACTTTTGATAGTTTTCCACTTGTTTTATTTATAAATCCTGCAAAATAATATTTGTGCACTACAAGTGGAATTATGTCAATAATAAATGTATATGTGTGTAGTAAGGTATAGTTTCAACCCCTTATTGGTAGAATGTTGACGCTAAAAATACGTCCTTGGTGACCGTCAACACTATCCAGCCTCCGATGTTGGTGTCGATGACCATTGCATCGGTGTGTGGGTAGTTCCTGAGCTTCATATCGCTGGCGTTGAAGGTAATTGGGATATGTGACCATCGGCTATTTACGTGTGGCCCCTCCATAGCCACATGGTGTACTCTCGATAGTGCTCCTTTTGTTGTCGCTTGTTGCCGTGGTCTTCGTTGGAACCCCCCGTGATTGCGAGGATGACTCCGTAGGATGAGTTTGGTTTCTTGACGGTTGTGCGGATTTCTTGCTTTCTTGGTGGGTGCGAGTCGGAGGTGGTGGGGGTAGCGGGGGTGGTGGTGGTAGAGCTTGGCTGTGGTAGTTTGTCTGCATGGAGGCTCGGGGATGTGAGATTGTGTACTCTTCTTTGGTAGTAGCGTGGCTGGTCTTTGGGTGAAGGTGTTGGTGTGGAAAGTTTGGGTAATGAAAGCCCAGGGTGTGATGGGGCCCGTAATCGAAGGGGGTAAAGGCTGTAGTGGTTGGAGTGGGTGTTTTCTTGGTTTCCTTGTGCGATTAATTTGCCTGCGGGAGTTATGCGGTTAGCTCTCTTTCCATCGCCTCTTTCCCCTTGGCGAAGTATGGGCCTTTGCTTGGTGTAGTGACCCTTGCCTTCCCATGATAATGGCGATAGGGTTGTTTTTGCGGAGGCCTCGCTAGTGTCGGGTTTGGTGCGGGGGTTCTTGGTGGGTAGTTTTGTCTTGGAGGTGGTTCTTTGGGGGTTTTTGCTCGGGCGGGGGTTGTTGGCAATGGCGCCGACTCTCACGCGACCTCGACCTTGTGTAATTGTCTCGCGCGGCTAGCGCTTTGGAATTGATTTTATGGGAGGTCGGAAGGCTTGAGCCGCTTTGTGGTTGTTATCGACCGCAAGTACTTGTCCATTATCTCGTGCAGCTCCGCTAGGGTTTTTGGCTGCCTCCGCTCGATCTTTGAGTGGCATGGACCGGGCGGATGCGAGGAGACTACTTGCCATGATGGCGGCTTCGGTCGGAGACCCCCTCGGTTCACGGCCTTGGTTTGGAGGAACCTCCGCCACCATTCTGCGGGGGCTCGTTTGGCTTACGCACCACGTTGAGTAGTTACGTCTTTGTTGATGAGTTCGAGTCGGCGCCCTTGAAGTTTGCTCGGAGGGCATCGAAGGTCGGACCCGGCCGGATTGTGTTTGGGGGCAGCGTGCGTACCAAGGCTGCGCCACTCCTCTTGCGATGATCGCGAACGATTTTGCCATTGTGGAGTGATCTCCCCCTGCTTTGCTTCCACTGCGGCCTCATAGCTCATGATAAAGCGCACGAGGTCGGTGATCCCGCATATCTTGGTAAATCTTTGGTGGCTGTAGGACGGAGGCCACTCCGCGATTTGAAGCGGCGTGGGAGAGTGGGGATTTGGGGTCGTAGTGAGGGCTCTGCGGCGGCAGCACCGCCTGGGCGGCGCTCGGCGTCTCCGATGTGCTTGTGCCGGGGGTATAGTTGGTTCTGAGGGCTGCGGGCGGTGGGTTGTGCGATGGTGGCTGATTTTCTTTGTGGTGGCGGTGGGGTTGGAGGAGGTGGCGCTTGTCCCCCGGCGAGGGGCTGTGGGGGGTCGCGGGGCTGCGGCTGCCCTCCGCCGTTGACTTCTGCCTTTGCTTCGAGCTGCTTTGGTTGATCCATGCTAACTTCGATCTGGTGGCTTCAGCGGCTTGTTCTCGGCGTTCGCGGTAGCGCAGCCGATCAAGGGCACGCAATCTGCCGTCTCTTTTTTGCGATCACGGGCCGCAATGCCCCGGGGCCTGCTCCCCTTGCTCGGTTTCCTCCTCTTCATCCTCGTAAGCGCTCTCAAGGAGCCCTTCGGCGGGTCTCGGGGTGTTGTTGAAGCTGGCGACCCTGGCGTGGCCGGTCTTTGGACCACCACCACCGCCTTGTGGAGTGCCTCCTTGCGAGTTGGGCGGTCCTCCTCCCTGGTGACCTCCGACACCAGCGCTCTGCGGAGGGTCGAGGCGGCGGGTGCTCCGGCTCCCGCAGCCCCGGCGTGGAGCTGCTCGGGTGGGTGGCGACCACGTGATGGCTGCTTGATGGGTTCGATCCTGCGGGGTGTCCCTCGGGAGGCGGGGTCGCTCGCGCGGCGGGCGTGCGTGCGCGGTGGCGGGCATGGCCGGGCTTTCGTGTCGTTCCCCCACGGACGGCGCCAAGCGTAGGGATCACTCACGCCCCCCTTAGCCTTCGCTCCCGGAGGAGGCGGGAAGGGGGCGAGGGCTCCACGGGGATGAGAAGAGAAGGGGCGGGAGGCGCGGGGGTGCCCTCCGAGTGGCTCGACCTTTGCCGGCGTTGCCAGAGGGTCGAGTCTATCGGAGGGGGCCGGGCCTTCCAGTGAGGGCGAATGCTTCGTGTGAAGCGGCACCGGGAACAAGTGAAAAATGAGTAAATGGCACTTAAACGGCCACCAACCGATCGATTTCCTCGAGCCCGTACCCGGGTATTTATAGGAATACAAAGGGGTCGAGGGGCTGATTTACAATTTGGTACATGGTAGGTGGGGAAACACACGCTTACAGGAGGGCCCCCACAAGGGCAGGCTAGTAACTATTCGTACAGGGCTATTATGGGGAAAACACCCCAGCTTCTCTCCATACTTGGGGGCGTAGGGTTTCCCTGCGCCGGCCGCCGGTCGTCCGCGTCCGCGGAGGGGGCTACCCCGGAGGGCTCCCTCCGCTGCCATCTTCTGCCACCTCGGGACTTGCTCTGTTGATTGGCCCCGGCCGGTGACTGCGAAGGAGGGGCATCAAGTCTTGGCGGAGGGTCCTCCGCCCGTTGAACTGCAAGACTTCATCAAAACGTGTTATGGGAGGATTCGTTCTTGGCCCCGTGGTGAGGCCTGCTTGGGGCTGCGGGTGGCGAGGGTCGCCCTCCCCAACAATAGTTGAGCTTTACCTTTACTTGTTTGCGGGTTCGTCGTCCGTCCTCGTGGCGGATGCTCTAGTAGAGGACTCCTGATAAAGACGGATGTTCCTGTACAACGCTAGAGTAGTAGTTGATAGCATAGATGTGGTGTCTAGGCTGTGGGCTGCCTTCATTTGATGTCTAGGCTATGGTAGTGAGGTAGGCGACAGGTGGTGACAGCCCTGTTCGTCCCCCGTACTCCTCCACGTCCGTCTAGAGAGTAGAGCTGGAGGCCGGCATCACCTGGCAGACCAGGTGCGATCCGGTGCCCGAAGTGAGCAAGTAGAAGTAGAGTATCGGCTATCCTTAAGACATAAAGAGCTATAGGAATCCATCTCTACCCTTCCATCTCTATCCTTGTGTTGTCCTTGGACGAATTAGCTAGAAGAGTATACCTCCGTTCCCTGTGGAAATACGATACCCTGAATACTTTCGGGTGAAGGCTACAATGGTAATTCCGTGCGCTTGCGGACTATTCTGCTTACGCTAAGAAATACCAACAAGCTTTTCGGCGCCGTTGCGGGAACGGTTGCTATCTTCTTGAACCTAGTTCGCCCTCGTATCTTTTAAAAAAAAAAAAATCAAAATAGTTATTTCCTTTTTGTTTTACATCATGAAGCCAATTCCAACTTCAAACCCTTACGCTTCAAAGGGGAGTTCACGAGCCGCCATCTTTTTCAAAACCAAAAGTTTCATCCGGAGATGAACTCCACCCATGGTTAAAGGCTATGTTCGGGCACAACCCTTCTCGGGGCTTGTTAACGAAGATCCATTTAGCCACCCGCAAGTTTTCGAGGAGATATGTTCATGCGATCGTTCACGGTGTTGGCGTTTCTTAACGCAATCACTAAGAATAAATATTATCCTTAATGATAACGTCGAGAGAGCGTCGGGTGATAGATAAATTGAATATTGCAAGGGTCAACCCGCAAGCGCTGCGGATCTATCATCGTAGCATTTCACCGGGAGTATTCGGGTATCGTTCATTTATATTTTCCCATGGGAAGGCAGGTTTAGATTTAATATGATGATGATAGCCCACAATGTATGTATGGATAGCCACTAATCATATACGGGGGTAAGTGACAATAATATTGGAGATAGTGGTGACACACACACTTCTTGAGCACTAGAAGGAATAAATAGAAAATAACATTAAAAGGGAAAATCTATGTTGAGTTGGCTATTCTAATATCGCCAATGCGTCAGACTATAGTCTACATACGTCATTCATGGTTCATAGCAGAGATGGGCTAAAGTGATGAGGAGATGCCCGCGCTGGTATATGCTAGCGGTGACACTTGATAAGACTCCAACCCGACACCCGGACGTGGAGGAGTGCGAAGGACGAAACGAGTTTTTCACCCTGCCGCCTACCTCACTACCGTGGGATGCCGGCATTTCCCAGATGATTCTCTATAGACCTAAGCACCACGCTTACGTTTATAGAAAACTACCTAAACCCCCCTCGGTACCCCGACCCTACGGATCGACAGGCAAGAGTAAAGGTAAACCCGAAGGTACACCAGACCATCACTCGAACTTAGTTCTACTACGTTCCAAGAATAAAATATGATTCAATTAGCCTAAAGTTAGTCATGTTAATTATCACATCTTACTAACTATACTCTAGTTGGCATAATATGAATATAACATGAGGATAACTATACTCTAGTTCATATGCATTGCGATATAAATAATGAGACTTGAATAAAGGAAAGAACTTCATAGTAAATTACCAAAAGATCCTTCCAAGGAGACAAGCCCTCCTTGAAGCTTTGCCTAACTCGAATCCTACTACTAAACTAATGAAGGGGAGAGAGTGGTGCTCAAGGTGAGAATGTAACAATGTGATGTGTAGTGTGTTGTGTGTGTGGAGTGCCTCTCTTTATATAGTGGAGAGGAGGAGGGAATGGAGGGCTCTCCTTGCTTCGAGCTATTCTTGGCGGGAACGAAACTTTGCACCGCATGCAACCGCCGCTTGAAGATCGCTCCAAACCGCCAGAGAAAGGGCGGGAACTTTGGCCGAAATAATGCGCCGGCCGCCGCAGTGGGCCGGCCGCCCCCCTGGGCCTCCCTCCCCGGCCTTCTCCTGTCGCGTTTTGTCATTCACATGTTGGGCCTATGGTGGTGCATGGGCCAAATTGTCTTGTGGGGTTTGGTCCTCTTGATTGATCCACTCCTTGGCGTCTTTTATTCAATATGCTTTCTAATTTATTTGGCGACTTTGTACTGTTTCCACTTTTTATACCGCAAGACATAATTTCTACGAATACAAGTGGAACTAGGTTAGAAAGTAAAGGTATATGTATCATAATTTTGCCCCTTTCTCAAGAATTGGATATAAGTTGGCGGTATAATATACTCGATAATGACCGCCAACACCGGCATGACACAAGATATTCTCAAGTGGAAGTTGTTTCCATTCTCCCTCACGGGGAGAGCGAGAACAATGGTTCACTAAGGCCGTAGGAAGTGCGAATGGGGATTGGAAGGAACTTAAAGACAACTTTTGTCTTGCATTCTTCCCCATGTCTCGTATCAACTCCCTACCAAGGGCAATCCTCGATTTCGAGCAAAACGAGAAGGAATCCATAGGTGCAGCTGGGCTAGGTTTTCAAAGTTAATACATGCCCGGCCCGGACTTGTCATTACCCGATAGTATGCTTTTGCATCTCTTTTGTTCGGGTCTTGACATAGATGCTGCCCTATGCCTTGACATGACCGGAGGGGTTGTTTGTAGATAAAACTACGATGGAACAAAGGAAGATCCTTGATCACATCCTAGAGAAGCACGCTTCTCCCATCATACAACCCAAACCCCGCCAAACCAAGGGCATGTCAAGCTTTGAGAAGCCCTCACCAGCCGAATCCATACCTTTACCATCCTTAGGATCGACTGTTGTGACCTCGCTCGAACCGCGAACACCGAAGGAAAGAATAATTCATCCTTCGGAGTTCCCGATTGAATTCGAGGATTATGGAAATACCTTGAACCCCTCATGGCATAGAAACCACACAACGAATGATGTCTTCCCTAGAGCCAATCCGTCAACAAAATGGTTAATGGAAGTAAAACGTTCATCTGAAGCAATTCAGATTCTTTCACCTTCCAACACCATTAGTTGTTCGTTAAGGGGAACTTCTGTGGATGCCCTTGTAGACACCTATTATAGCATAAATATATAGGCTTTTAAAAATTGAAATAAGGGCTTAAAATGAATATCAACGTAGTATAGGGGCTTTTCTAACATAATTCCACGAGTTTTGGTGATTTATATATTTTCAGGGACTAATCAGGAAAAGCCTAGAGTTTGCAAGGCATATGAAGCATAAACATGTTCTAAACATCTTCCAAGATATCACCATTGCAAAGAGCTTGTCAAGACGATCGAAATGGATATATTGTTCGCCATATTCAGAGTCCAGAATCAAAAGATATCAACTACAGAGCAGAGTTCACTAAAACGGCCATAACTTTCTCATCCGGACTCCGTTTTCAGTGAACCACCCCTCTCTAGAAAGCTATCAAAAAGATCTACGCAACCGTGGTGGTTTGGGCTCAAGGCCCAAGGTTGGCCCGCGGCCGCCCTGACCTGGGGCCCACTCGGGGCCTGCTACGTAGGTCGGTTGTAACCGCCATTGAGGAGCAATCCTGTCCATCTATCAAGGTCGGTTTGATCCAAGGGCTGTCGTGCATCGCCTAGGGCTATATAACAAGACCCCCTGACCCCTGGGTGAAACCCTAATTCATTCCATTCATATCTCTTGACCTATTGGTCTTGGAGGTGTCCCAATGTGAGGACAACCTCTCCACTAGAGAACTAGGGCTAGACTCTCCAATGTAGTAGATTAGCAATTAGAGAGTTAGGGAGAGCGGAGGCGTGCTCCAGTTCTGGAGGAGTCTTCAGGGTTTGGTATGTCTTGTATCCTTCCTTTGTAAGACATTATGATTTATATATTTATCTTCTCTATTACTTTCATGTCTTTCATATAATTGGTTAGCATAGTTGTTGTGTCATTGCATGGGATCTCCGCTCGCATCGAGTGCTCTAGTTTTCATGAGATTAGAGTAGTAATTAATAGTGTAGACATGGTGTCTAGACTAGAGGTTACCTGAGATTGCACCCAACCCCACGGATTGTTTGTGGTAGCCCGGTGGTGACAGCCACGATGGCCGATGTATTCCACCACATTCGGGTTGGTAATTGTAGGACCTTGCCAAACCTTCCTAGCCCCCTTCTCATCCCTTTCTGTGGCTAGTGCTTTGGTGTCCCAAAGTGCGATGGTATGATTGCTATCATAGAACCTAAGTAATAGAGAAGTACATAGCAACCTAGATCTCTCCCGCTGTCCTCTCAACGTGCTACTACACATTTATCATTAGGAATTCTCTTGTGTGATTATATTATGCATAACTCCCATCATCTACCATTTACCCCCTCACTTTAGTTTAGTGGTTTGCTAAGTTAGTAGATACATGATTGTGAGTTATTAGATTCATTAGCCAACGCTTCCCTATGGATACGATACTCTAGAATACTCATCCTAGGGAAAAGCTACAATGGTAGGTGTTCTGTGCGCTTGCGGAATCCTTCATATTCTTTCAGCACTTAATAAATACCAACAGCCCTACACAACCTCACAGTCGGGACTAATATCATGTCACAATTCTCGGCGGAATCCCTTTTGGGGAAACACACCGCTAGTCCGATCGACAAACTCTTCAAAAGTCCATGTGGACTTATCTTCGAGTGTTGTGGGATTGCAAGGGCCGTGCCATTAGAAATTAACAAAAGCGAGGTTCTCTTGGACTTCCATATCTTTCCCATCCTCGATTTCAAACCGATAGGCTACCCACTTGAAGATCTTGTTCATGAAAAACATTCCCATGGGAGCCTTGATGAAAAGTTGGGAGAAGCTACTTGGGCCACTCCAAACCCACGCCCCAAAAGCCCAGTGGCAAAGCAACATCCCAACCATGACTTGTTTGAGGAGGAGGAAATTATAGCCCCGTTCATTTCACAACCATGTGAAACAGAACATGCACATATACCCTCGCTCAAAGAAAAGCCATGTCCCTCTGGCCACCAAAACGTTGTTCTCGATAATGGACATGAATCAACGTTAATTCTTCATGAAAATTCCATTGCCATGGACATGCATGAAGCAACAACTCTAGAGACCAAGTAGGAATCTGCTAATGAGCATGTCAAGTTTTCTTTTGAAACTTCTCACATTTCATGCTCGCCTTTGGGTTCTCTAGAGTTTGTTTTGCTTCTAGCTAAGTGCTTCTACGAGGATCACAACCACCTCTTGATCCTTGTTGTCAAACTTTTTAAGAGGATGGTTGTGGATGCTTATGTTTATCATAAACATTGCAAGTCTCGTAGTAGCACTATGACGCTAACCTTGCAAAACTTGAGCGTAATGCTAGTTTCTTAGTGGTGAAGTGGGAATTTCACCACCTTTAGCCGCAAGATGTTTTCCGTGGTCAAGCTTAAGACCGTAACTTAAGCACTACCGGGAGGTACCCCAGATTATCAAAAAAAATCCTTAAAAGCAAGGGCATGTTGTCAAGTTAGTATGCACCCTCGGGTATTCTTGTCGTTAACCATTTTAGGTCATGAACAAGAAGAACAAAGGGGTATATGATGCTCGAAAACATGGGAGCTGCATCAACTACAAGGCTTGATGTTCTTGGGTGATGCAAACAGATAAGAGGAGTAGTGCCATTCCATTAGAGTAGACTCTATATATTTACTAAAGTTTGTTCAACCAACTTTTATTGAAACTCAAGCAAGGCAAAGATAAGGTTCACAAGATAAGCCTAGCCCCGATTTGTCCCCTAATCATAAATTACTTCTCTTGCTTATGACAACAACTCAAAGTTCATTAATCAAAAATGCAACACCATGTCACAATTTTGATTAAAGAAGGCTATTTTAATCTAAGCACCATGCTTACATTAAAAAGCCTATGAGTGTATCTCATGCGCACATGTGAATACATCCAAACCGAGCATATGACATAAACAAAGAAAAACATGATTGTGCATGATCATATAGAGACAAGATTGAGTAAATGAGTTGGTGAACAATTATTACCTTTGCATCTTGTTGTGGTAGAAATACCCTGTTTTTACATAGTCAAACCGTCAACAAAGTACTCCTTTTGGAAGCTAACATACATATAAACAATGATTTCTTATGCAAATAACCTAGTTCCACATGTAGATGTCATTCTTTGTATGCGAGATGTGAAACTAGTGGAACTCGGCTGAAATGACACATTTGGTCACCATCCAAGTCAACACCCCAAGTATGGCCATTGGACAATTTGACACCACCATCATGATCTCCATGTCCTATGAAGCTTCCACACAAAATTTGAAGTCATTTGGCCACAAGACCTACATCGGCCGATGCATGACCATTTCATCCTGAGCCATCGACATGTGGGGACACCTTCTAGAAGAGTTGGAGAAGGCCAAGGCCCAATGGACCAGCATCGGCCGACCATGATACTTTGGCCCAAACTCTTCCAATGCGACCGCCACATCACTAATCCGTGGGGGAACAAGAGAGAAGGCACCTGATTGGTCCGTCAATACGTCCCATGGATCGTGTTGGTACAAAATGAGCGTCACGGCAAGTTCGGACTCAAGACACGAAAACCGGCGGTGGGGCCAATGTTCCCGGCACCGGGGGTGGCCCGGGTCATGGACCATGGTCGGCCGACCATGGCCCATTTGGCCAAGGACGTCCTCCCACGCCCATCACATTGTCCACATGCTGAAATTACCTCACACGTTGATCTTAAGGCGGTTGCATGGCGGTTTGATCCAACGGAGGGCAATAGAGGTCACGCGGATCGATGACGTGGCGCCGGGAGTAGCCCCTACTCCACCTTGGGGCTATAAATACCCCCACCCCTTCACTTCCAAGACATGACCACAAGGAGAACTCCACTCCAATGTAGTAGGCGAAGCCCCTGCTCCTTTAGTGTAGTAGTAGAGTGAGAGAGGGAAGTCTTACGGAGGAAGCCCAGGTCTGTCGGGAATCTCCTCCGAGGTGTACCTCTGCTTGGGTGTACTTCTTCTAGTGAGTAATACATCGAGTTCTTTTATACTTTGCATATCTGGTTTAGTATAGTAGCTATTCACTCGTTCTTCATTGGTACATTGCTTTGCTTTAGTAGAGTGTTCTAGCCTAGCTAAGTACAGGGGTTAGAATAGTAAGAGTTAGCGTGAGCGTGGTGTCTAGGCTATACCTTACCGGTGTATGCCGCTTGCCGCACGGATGGATTGTGATAGCCGAAGGTAGTGACAGCCCTTCGGTCTCTGTATAGATCACCACGTGTTTAGGCAAGTTCTTAAAAGGTAAGGCTCAAAGTAAAATAGTAGTTTGGTAGTGGTGACTTTATTCACCGGATTATCACCCTCGCCTCCAAGTGTCCGAGGGTGATAAAGCCACGTTTAGCTACCTAGCCTATCCGGATATCATAGCTATAGAAAACCTCTCAACTCAACTACCAAATACACACCTTGTGTCATCATAGGACGAGTCTTGATTCTTTGTTAGTTCACTTCACGTTCCTCGTGGAAATCGATACCGGAATACTCACGGTGAAAAGCTACACCGACAAGCCGCGATGAAACTGCGGTTTACCGTTGCCATACTTAGGTGTATCAGTCCTTTAGTGGTAACACTAAAGAACTGTCAACAACGACGACGGTGCGAACCGCGAAACCGCCGTTGCACGGGCAAAAAACACACGAAACCGGTGTTTATGACTCGACGGAGTTTACAATTCTGGTGCCGAACTTCGCTGGCCGCCGTTTCTTGGGCAAAAACACCGCGGGCGGTGTTTACGACTCGACGGAGTTTCGACTCGGTGCCGAACCCCGAGGCGCCGTTTGAGCCAAAACACACGGAAAGCTGAAATCACATGAATTTTCCGGTGAGTTGGGCCCTCGTGGTCGACTGCGGCCTACCTTGGCCGGCCGGTTGGCCATTGTAGGTCGTTGGTCGACCATGGTAGGTGACCATGCCACAACGACTTGGCAAATGGTTACGGATTTACCGGCCGGATGCCTTGTAGTTACAAAGACGGTTGACAACCATGTCACCAAGACTTGGCTATGGCTACGGATAACCGGCGGACGCCAAGTAGTGGGGCGCGGGGTGGTCATGACTTGGCTATGGCTTGGGATAACCGGCCGGACACCTTGTAGTGGCTGCATGGGATTGGACCGTTGTTGGAAAGGATTTGTTTGTTCTCGCTCTGTGGACCTTCGGTTGTCGCCCTTGCAAGTAGACCCACCGTGTCTAGTGCGGAGGGATGCTTTGGATGGCTTAATCGTCGTGGCTACGTTGGCGCATGAGTTGTTTTGGACCTGTGATCGCTTGGAGGACCCCGTCGTTGTGCGGTGACTCCTGGCCCGGTGTCGCATCATTCATGTGGGCACCTTATTGCCTCCAATGTTGACAAGTGCTTGCGTGCTGCTACCCGTTCCACGGGAAGTTGCGTTCGTTACATGTTGCCTACGTTGAGCGCACCCTTCGGGTGTGGCTCGTCGGCTCAAGGGCGCTTGCGGCGTTGCCTCATGTTGCCGTCCTCCAAGGTTGGCAACATCAAGGACACCTCGCTTGCGCTTTTGGTCGTGGATGTCGCTACGCGAGAAGGCCGGTGGCGTTGCCCCTCGTGCCTTAAAAATGGTCCGTTTGGAAACAACGACGGTCGGCTCGGTGATACCTAGTGTGGAGGCGATTGTCGGCTTGTCGATGAGGACGTGCAACACTGGTTGATCCTACCGGTAGTCATATGCTTGTCTCAAAGATTAAGCCATGCATGTGCAAGTATGAACTAATTCGAATCGTGAAAGCGCGAATGGCTCATTAAATCGATTATAGTTTGTTTGATGGTACGTGCTACTCGGATAACCGTAGTAATTCTAGAGCTAATACGTGCTACTCGGATAACCGTAGCAAATTACCCAATCGACACGGGGGAGGTAGTGACAATAAATAACTCTGTCATGGGTTCGGGAATCTTAGGTCGGTTATAAATTTTATAATCGACTAAACATAAGAAAACTCAAACCATAGTGACAATGTTATTGTCTCCAAATTCATAGTCACTTGGACTAGATTTGGATCCACAAACAATATCGTCTTCGGGTAAGACATATCCAAGGAACTGCACTTTCCTCAATTGAATTTTCTACTTTTGGAACTTAGCATAGCACGGTGTTCGCTGAAGTCGGTCAACACTACTCTCGGGTGTTCTACATGGTCTTCATCATCTCTGAATATACCACAATGTTATCGATAAACACGACCACAAAGTTATAACTTGCGCATGAATACCAATTTCATTGGGTACATCAAATAAAGCTGGAGCAATTGTCGAGGGTCAAAGGACATGACAAAATACCCATGCAGCTCATATCTTGTAAAGAAGCGGTCTCCAATATGTCTTGTGTTCACATCTTGCATTCTTTGGTAACCTAGATGAAGATCGATCTCTTTAGCATCCGACAATCGACCAAGAGAATGTCAATGCCGGGAAACGAATATTTGCTGTCAACTGCTACCGCTTTGAGGGATCGGTAATTCAAACACACCGTAAGGATTGATCCTCCTTCCTTACAAATAGTTTTGGACATCCCTATGATGAAGAGCTTGATCTGAGCAAACTTTGATCCAATAAATCTTGCATCTGTAGCTTCAATTCGGCTACTTCATCGATGGCATCCTAACTCCAACGGAACAATACTATCGAGAGAAGTTAAGATTTCTTAACTCTCAATCGTAATCCTTGTATTGCTCATTATCTGCGCACTAAGTTGATCAATCTCGCCAACTAACATAATATCCAAGTTCCAATTCAATCATCTATCCATGATGCTCTTGTATACATGTTCGACTCATATACAAATGTAAAGATTCGAGGTCAAACAAAACAACAGCATTAAAGTTGTTGATTAGGCACTTATTGATGGTTACGGCCCTTCTTCTTGGATCTCTTTAGTATTGGTGCAATGAGCTTGTTCAAACTCGGTTTTGTTGGTCTCGTTCTTCCTTGGGTGTGCACAAAAACCTCAAAAGTGTCCGAGCTTCTCATAGCCATTGTAGTTGTTTCCCATAAGGGGTGCGTACCTAGGATTCTAAGTCGTCTTGCTCTTCTATATTTGAAGTGACATAGGATTTCTTGTACTTAGGGTTTTCCATACTTTGTCCCCTATGTAGTGGAACAGGTTTCAGTTTGGCAACTAACGGGCTACAGCTAGCTCAATGAATAGGGAAGAGTGTTGTTGTTGTCTCCCTATGCAAAGCATAGCAAGTCTTCATGTACAAGGTTCCAACGGTAGTCTGAATCTTGATGGTGAGTCCTCTCTGAAACTAACTAACTCCTTGGCTTCAGAGTTCTCGTACTCTAGGGTATAGCAAGATAAATTGTCGAAGGCTTGTAGGTATCAAGTTATTGTTTTGGCACTCTACATTGCCCTCATAAATTCATCCGCTACATAGTGATCCCATTGATGCCCTTATAAGCCTCACAAAAGTTTGTGTGGGCCTAGTCCAGGTAATAGAAGTATTAACTGGGTAAATGGCACAACGGTGAGAACACCATATTCCTACTAGTCCATCCAACAGGCGGGTGGTATACTCAGTCTTCAGCATTCCATCAAACCAACTATTGATATCTCATATAGCATAAAATATAGAGGTTTTTAAAACGAAAATAAGGGCTTAAAATGAATATTAACATATTATAGGGGCTTGACTAACATGATTCCATGAGTTTTGGTGATTTATATATTTTCAGGGATTAAACAGGAAAAGCCTAGAGTTTGCAAGGCATACGAAGCATAAACATGTTCTAAACATATTCCAAGATAGCACCATTGTAAAGAGCTCATCGAGACGATCGAAACGGATATATTGTTTGCTATATTCAGAGTCCAGAATCAAAAGATATCACCTACAGAGCAGAGTTCACTAAAACGGCCATAACTTTCTCATCCGGACTCCGTTTCCAGCAAACTACCCCTCTTTGGAAAGCTATCAAAAAGATCTACGCAACCATGGTGGTTTGGGCTCAAATCCCAAGGTGGGCCTGCGGCCGCCCTGGCCCATGGCGGCGGCCGCCTGCTATGGGGCCCACTCGGGGCTGTCAGAGGTCGGTTGTCACCGCCATTGAGGAGCAATCTAGGCCGTCTTTCAAGGTTGGTTTGATCCAAGGGCTGTCGTGCATCGCTTAGGGCTATATAAGGACCCCCCCCTTTGGGGTGAAACCCTAATTCATTCGAATTCATTCAACTCACCATTCAACGGGCTGAGACCCTAACCTCTCCTCTCTAGTTCTAGAACTAGAACTAGAACTAGAACTAGAACTAGAACTAGAACACCATGTAGAACTAGAAGCCCTAGAGTTGAGTTGAGGAGCAAGAGTCAAGTTGAGAGATCTAGATCAATGGCTCCCTGCGAGAGTAGCCGAGCTAGTTCTATTTTAGAGATCTAGAGCAAGGGTGAAGGCATGAGTCTCTTTGGAGGAAGCACCGAGCATGTCGGTGACTCCTCTACATCTTGTACCTCCGGGATCAAGTTCCATTGGAGCTTGGTTCTAAGACTTCATGGCGGATCGACCTCTTATTTGAGTAAGTAAATTGTTCTTATTGTTCTTAGGTTCGCAACTCTTGTTTGAGTACTTTAATCTGTAGGACCCTATAGATTGGAGGAGTATTTGTAGGTTTAGGCGTGGTGCTTAGACCAAGGTTACTTGTGGATGCACCCTACCTTAGGAGTGTGGTAACTAACGTAGGTGACTTATAGCTGCGTTAACTCTTTGTATTCCACCCCCATTTGGATAGGCTTTGGCAGGATCTTTGGCTTGGGGTTGACATTCTTTGCAAATGTCTATCCCATTGAATCATTTCCCCATAAGACAATATCAACATGGCTTACAAGGATAGGAACTAGACAACCATAGAAATCTTCTTTAACTCTTAATCCTCTCCGTCCTTCTTGTCATACCTCACGGGTTTAGTTATTAGCTCCGTTACCCTCACACCATTCTCCTTGTGGATACGATATTTAAAACCCTCCTCCGGGTGAAGTGCTCGCCGGTATCCGTGCGCTTGCGGATTATACAAGTTATAAATATTTCTGTGGGCTTAACAAATACCAACAAGCATTTCTGGCGCCGTTGCCGGGGAGAATGGCTCTTGAGAAAACATTGAGTATAGCTAAATCTTGTAAGATAATGTAGCGTAGTCTTTCTTTTTGTATTTTATTTTCTATTTATATTTTTGTGGGATCCACGAATTCCACACCTATCTTTATGCTGCACCCATAAGCGTAAGCTTCAGCCACTAGAATCTTTAGAACCTATCTTATCACTTGGCTATGAGCTGCGCCTATGGTTGGTCGAAATGATCATGAGACAACCCATTATAGGAGAGAATTCTGTCTTTCTTCTACACAAGTTTGAGAACCATCCATTGACACCGCCCTTTTCTCTTCTCTTTCAAAAAAGGGCTTACCGATAGTAAAATCGAACTCCAAAGAAGAAGTGAGGAGCTTGGAAGACCATATGTTCTATCATAGATGTCGTCCCCTAGTTAATCTCAGAGGCCAGATCCTATCCTTTCAAAGAAAAGGATAATGTATTTGGGCTCATCCTAAAAAAGTTGTCCGCATGATCATCATGCAGTTTCTAGAGGAACTTTTCTCTCCTTTTCTAAGCAAGGTTTGTCCTTGACAAACTCAGTGGGTATGAGCTTTTTCCTAGAATTCTTTATGAACACCCAAAGGAAGAAAAGGAATCATCCTCTAGACAAAAAGAAGAAGTTTTGATATTTGGATCATAATCATTCCAATCCCTTAGTTAAGCTACCAACCCCAAATCATCAATGCTCCAAAATCCTCCAAGGGAAGAAGTAATTCTACCCTTGAAAATCTCTTATGGTGATGACTTTGGGATGGAGACAAACTTCTAGCTTCACAAGAGACCTTTGAGTGCCTATAAACCAATCCTCTTAAAAGAAGAGTCTCTTAGAAAGTGTCCTTATTCTTACAAAGGACATTGGGAAAAGCCCAAGGATGGCATATCTAATGATGCCATAGAAGGAGAGTAAAGCTATCTAGAATCCATTCATATCTTCTCCCCTTCTGTTTCAGGCTAGATAACTTATCCAAACCCATCTTTACCTCATCCTTGACCCCAATGAATCCTCTTGTGCTTTTCTTCTTGAGTCTCCCTACGATCCTAGAAATCCCAAGCATAGACATCGTGAAGGATCTAAGGAAGACCATAAAGAGCATTATCAATAGCTGGAAAACACCCATGAGCATATGAGTTACCCCATGAATATTTCATCCAATCTTTGCTCATGTGAGCAAACTCCCGAATTAATTGCCACCTCTAATCGGCCACATACATCTTCAACCCTCTTGTGTTATTTGTTGATAAAAGATTTAGAAAAGAGGTTTGTTGATCTCATTGGCTTGAGTTTTGAGATAGGTGATATAAGGGAAAATCTTTTCATCATCTTGAATCATATTTGAAGGTTTCCCAAGGACGAGCTTTTTGTCCTAAAACAAGCACTCTTTAGGGCGAAATAACTTAAGTGTTCATCTTTTTTGTTGTGATACCCCTTGCATAAGGAGCATAGAGATATAATTATGAGAATATACCTTCGGTATTTTTGTCACTAACCATTCCAGGTCTAGAACAAAAGAACGAAGGATGATAGTAAAAGGTATGTCCAACCAATTATCATTACCCTCATGCAAAATTGATTACAAAATCACTCTTGACATGTTGCTACTTTATTTTGGTTGTCTCTACCTTTAAAGACATGCTCAAATTGCTAAAATAAATAAATAAATAAATAAATAATGATTATCCTAATTTTTCATCTCCACCTTGAGTAAATCTCAATTATGCTTTCATGTTACCCTTGTCTATTATAGTATGCTTTAGTTTGAAATTACTCTATATGCATGTAGGGTATTTTCAAAGGCTTTTAAATTAAGCGTGGTGCTTAGGTTAAATAGCCTTCCTTGATCAGATTAGACATGGAGTCTTGTTTGATTATTGAATTAAAAATTACTTGTGTAGATATTGGTATATTTTGTTAGACTAACCCCTGTAGGAAGAAAATCTACGAAACAAGCTTGGGGATGTCTGAGATACACTCATAGTAAAGATGAAGCAAGAGAAAGAAGATGAGTGCCATAAACAAAATCAATAATCAAGAGCACTCACCCAAGGATGAACTCAAGAATGATCAATGCATGGAGGAGGAAGAACAAAGCCATCAAAGATGATCCATCGTACTCTTCCTCTTCACGTGCCATCATCACTCCACATGCTGGTTTGCAACCTCTCCATTCACTATTGCTCTTTCCCACAAGTTTGAATGATTTTGTTGCATGAAAATTAAACTTAAAGTTGAATAAAATCATTCCTTTTAAGAAGCAAAGTGAATACCAAAACATAAGATAAATGATCTATGCTAAAATTTCAACCAAACTTTTAGGTAGCATAGAAAGTGACCTTTAGCCCTGCGACAACACTATCCTTGTTACTACTTGTACATTCCTTCGGGTATGTGTTGTCCACTAACGCTGCAGGAATAAAACCATAAGAGGAGCAAAAAGGTCCTAACGCAATTCAAAGGACAAGAAAGACAGGGTGATGCAATAAAGGAGACAAGTTAGGAACAAGATACACAAGAGGCCAAATAAGGAAAGCTTCAAGAAGAAGGAAAGAACCATCACAAGGTGTTACAGTGCCGTCACACTCCAATAAAAGGTAACACCTTGAGGTAAGTTATCATTAAACTAAGCCTTTCCCTAATTTTGGCATGTTCGTAAATAAAGAATGAAACATGTTGGAGTTATAACCTAACCTTATACATCCTGTTTAACTCCACATGTTTAGTTCTTTGTTCCTAAACACCACTCTCCTGATCTCATAGTCCCCAATCGTGCAAGCTAATATGTTGCACATCCTGTTTTGGAAGATAACCATAATCATTAAACCATTGATACTCAATTTCCTGATCTTATCACCCTTGTCATAAAAAATATAATAATAAACATTAGCTCTATCTTGTTTATTGTGCCTAAGGCTAGAGGATAATGAATAAAGTTATGGTTCTGTTGGTGTTTTCCCACCAACAGGGCCCATGCACTTGATCTCTACCTTGTCTTTGCAAACAGGACACACTTTGAGCAAAATGTGGAGGAGTCTGTCACTTCCTCAAAATTCTACAAGTATATGTCCTGAACCCACAAACGTATGCGCACTAAACAAGATGTTGCCCGCTTCCACTGTCAAAGCTTCACTTCAACCCATGGGACCAACAAAGAACAAGGGTGATGCCATCTTCTGAAATCACTATCTCAAGAGACGCAACCGCCAAGATCCGATAATGCACTTGAGAAGTGAGTAAGGTAAGAAGTCTTGTTCAAGGACTTAAAACACTTGAACCCTTGCCGGAAGGTAAGATCGGTTGTTATCCATATTTGATGCATACCATATTTATTTTCTTGCATTGCATAATCATTTTCCTTTAGCATATTTACATTTATGCATCGGCATTGCATTGAAAAATTCTAAAGCCCCATGTGAATAATCTTGTGGTGTGTAACAACCCATAAGGATATTCACCGTGGTGGCATAAAAATAAATATTCATTCATCTAGTTGTATTTGCATCTTAATTCTTTGCATGCATATAAATATACAAAACTCCAAAAATATTTAGAAGAGAATTCTTGCTGAAGTTCTAATCATGATCCATCTTGAAAATCTCTAGACACATGAGGCCGATGTGGCCAACCACTAACGCCTAATCTGTTCCACAAGGCTTTGTTGTCTATTTGAGCTCAGCAGGATTCAAAGGGGAGAGAGACATGACAGGGATAACACCCTCATCATTTGTCTACCTCAACTTCCACATCATCAACCCGACATTCCAATCTAGCTTGGGGAGAGCACTTTTTGATTATCACGATAAGTATCTCTACTATATATTAATATTAGCTAATATCTTGGTTTGCGTAGTTTGCTAAGAGTCTAGTCTTTATAGTCTTTTAAAGAGTCTTTAGTATGGTATGATCATTAGGTTTGGGAATAAATAAATGTAGAGAGTATATAAGAAGTTGTTTTTTCTGCCAAGATAAAATGAACTCTAAAATAAATAAAAAGCATGGAGATGATGAATAGTTGCTCCGTCGTAATTCCTTTCAAGTACCTAACTTTCAAGCTTAATTTCTCTTGAGCCTTTAATGCAAACTGCTTTGACTTGAGATTTGCTCGAACACGAAACCTATGTGTAGCAAATGCTTGCTCTAAAGTCTAGGTGATTGACGGATATGATATATGAATGTTTGAGCTACTTTGTTTATCTTACTCCTAGAGATGCTAGATTTCTGGAGATTTATATTTTGAAAATTAAAAGTGCACATGATGAGTTCCTTATGACAGAGTGTTGAAACTCCTACCACAGCCATATATACATGCTCTTTAGATAGGAAAACCCTTTTTGATATATATAGGCTGCTTACATTGCATTGAGTTTGGTCAATCTGTGTCGACCCTTTAAAACTTGTCATACGGCTACTCATGCACACATTCCACTCCACTCTATTCACTTACACTTATGCTACTTCTACCCTAGAAGTATGCATCCTCCAGACATCCACCATAGATCCACCAAAAATGTTCTACTCCTACCCTAGGAAAGAACAACCAAAAATATTCCCCACACATATCCACTTAGCCAACATCTCATGAAGCTCCTTTATCCTTGTTTCTATCTCTCTACAAGTTTATTGCAAAAGGAGGCTTGGGTTGTATAGTCAAAAAAAAAAGGAGATGAAAAATGGACAAGTGTCCTACGGGCGAGTAGAGCCTACCTCCCTAAAAAAAAAAGTAATGATGAAGAATAAAGGAGAGTAAAAAAAATGGACAAGTGTCCGCTATGAAAACAATGGGTACTTAGATGCCCGCCTCTCCATAAAAAAAAAAGAAAGAAAGAGTATACAACCCAGGTTCTCCTAAACATTTCCAAGTCCCACAAGAGAGATATGTTTCCTCGGGGGAGCAAAGTAGAATTAGGCTTTCACTTCATTCGCCTCATACACCAACCACCATATTCATTCCACTACACCATACACATGCACATGCAGTATGACTCGTGATTTTGGATCCATTGCTTGACTTTACAATATATGCTTAGTAAGTAGATTTAGTCTTCTCCCACCTATGAGCTCCACATATAAGCCTTAGATATAGGGTGAGAGAGAAAAAGGCATAGTGTCCTACTGCCTTAGTCCAAAAATACCATGTATTATGAGAGAAAGGCAACACAACATTATTGCCTTAGTGAGGATCCACAAATACCAAAAATGAGAGACTTGAGAGGGTCATACTAAAGGACTTTGAGTTTTATTTCGAAAACTTGCAAAAACTCCGGAATGAAGGTTGATCGAAGGGTTTGAGACACGGTACTCGACCTGATTGTTCTATCTTTCAATTGCCCAAGATCCCAAGAAAAGGCTATAAGCTCCATAGTTAAAGGTAATATGGGTAAGTTGACAGTTGAAACGGTTTATTCTAATCCGGAGGAGAAATTTTGTTTGAAAGCATGTGTACTTTTGAGGCGTGAAAGCGTTGTAGCAACTCGATCCATTGCTAAGTTTGGCTTTGCTAGGGACTAGCAAAAGGGTAAGCTTGAGGGAGCTTGTTGATATCTCTTATAGCATAAAATATAGAGGTTTTTAAAACGAAAATAAGGGCTTAAAATGAATATTAACATAGTATAGGGGCTTGACTAACATGATTCCATGAGTTTTGGTGATTTATATATTTTCGAGGGATTAAACAAGAAAAGCCTAGAGTTTGCAAGGCATACGAAGCATAAACATGTTCTAAACATATTCCAAGATAGCACCATTGTAAAGAGCTCATCGAGACGATCGAAACGGATATATTGTTTGCTATATTGAGTCGAGGAATCAAAAGATATCACTGCGCAGAGCGAGTTCACTAAAACAGCCATAACTTTCTCATGGGACTCCGTTTCGGCAAACTACCCCTCTTTGGAAAGCTATCGAAAAGATCTACGCAACCGTGGTGGTTTGGGCTCAAATCCCAAGGTGGGCCCGCGGCCGCCCTGGCCCATGGCAGCGGCCGCCTGCCTGTGGGGGCCCACTCGGGGCCTGCCGTGGGTCGGTTGTCACCGCCATTGAGGAGCAATCTAGGCCGTCTTTCAAGGTCGGTTTGATCCAAGGGCTGTCGTGCATCGCCTAGGGCTATATAAGGAGACCCCCTGCTTTGGGGTGAAACCCTAATTCATTCGAATTCATTCAACTCACCATTCAACGGGCTGAGACCCTAACCTCTCCTCTCTAGTTCTAGAACTAGAACTAGAACTAGAACTAGAACTAGAACTAGAACACCATGTAGAACTAGAAGCCCTAGAGTTGAGTTGAGGAGGAAGAGTCAAGTTGAGAGATCTAGATCAATGGCTCCCTGCGAGAGTAGCCGAGCTAGTTCTATTTTAGAGATCTAGAGCGAGGGTGAAGGCATGAGCTGGCTTTGGAGGAAGCACCAGGGCATGTCGGTGACTCCTCTACATCTTGTACCTCAGGGATCAAGTTCCATTGGAGCTTGGTTCTAAGACTTCATGGCGGATCAACCTCTTATTTGAGTAAGTAAATTGTTCTTATTGTTCTTAGGTTCGCAACTCTTGTTTGAGTACTTTAATCTGTAGGACCCTATAGATTGGAGGAGTAGCTGTAGGTTTAGGCGTGGTGCTTAGACCAAGGTTACTTGTGGATGCACCCTACCTTCAGGAGTGTGGTAACTAACGTAGGTGACTTATAGCTACGTTAACTCTTTGTATTCCACCTCATTTGGATAGGCTTTGGCGGGATCTTTGGCTTGGGGTTGACATTCTTTACAAATGTCTATCCCATTGAATCATTCCCCATAAGACAATATCAACATGGCTTACAAGGATAGAAACTAGACAACCATAGAAATCTTCTTTAACTCTTAATCCTCTCCGTCCTTCTTGTCATACCTCCGGGTTTTAGTTATTAGCTCCGTTACCCTCACACCATTCTCCTTGTGGATACGATATTTAAAACCCTCCTCCCGGGTGAAGTGCTCGCCCGGTATCCGTGCGCTTGCGGATTATACAAGTTATAAATATTTCTGTGGGCTTAACAAATACCAACACCAACGTAGGCCAAACTTGCTTTCCAAAGTCAAGTTACTTGTCAGCTTCTCTAAGGCAAAAAGGGGCTTGGTATCTGTGAAATCTTCGAGGGTGTGGTACTGATTACTTCGCTTTCATGGTGTCCACAAGTAACCCTACACGGTGTTGCGCAATATATTGCGTACTCTCGAGAGCTAGTTAAAGAACAGCTCTCTGGTTAATGAGAGAGGGTGGTGGTAATTACTGGTTTTATTCTCCTGACCGAATGCAGGATCTGCGGTATCTCCACATGTCTTTAGTGGTGATTACAAGTCAATAATTCCAATAGTGAATATGGATATTAAATTAGAGTTACACTGAATTTATTGAGAAGTCAACAAATAAAGGTAACCATAATTTAATCATCATATCACCAAAGCACTCATACACAAAAGGTGTATAGTGTAAGCATAATACACAAAACCTTCATGGAGCTTGTATCCTTCATTAAATCCATCGAGGTTGGTAGCTCATTTAATGAAGTCCGATGATTACTCCATTACTTCATTTCCAAAGGATCCGTAGTTGATATAAAATCTCACGAGAAGGATTAGGCTAACGATAAAGCTAAGATACATTTCTCAACCAGGATCACGTGAGAAACTTAACATCTAGCGTACATCTATGAAAACGAGGCATATCTACGGACGCCCAATGAAGCGTTTAACATGTCACCTCAATCATCAGCATCCTCTGAGCCATCATCCTCTTCACGATGCGTGAAGATAGTGTGCATTGAACAACCTATAATACTCCTTTTCCTGTAGCTATGTTGTATCTCATAAATCCTTCGCACACCTCCCGATTCTTTGCCTCAATGATCATTCGACATCTCATTTCTAAAGTCATGTGTCGAGTGGAAAAGACATCGTTCTTGCTCTTCACTCGAAATCTAAGCACTACTAGGTTGGTCTCCTTATAGGCTATACTAGCTAACCCTGGGCTCTAGGTCCGATACTCTTTTTAGCACTATCGTGGGGTACTATCGGCTAGTCTTTCTAGGGGTCGAGCTAATCATCAACTTGCTTGAGCTGGATTCTTCTTTTTCTCACAATCCATGGTGTCTCAATTATTCCAACATCTTGTCGTAGTTTGCAACCCTCGAGTTGCTACTCTGTTCATTTTGCATTCTCTAAGGCCGCACAATTGATGAGTGGTTGCTTGTGAAGCATACTAACATTCTCTTGCTAGCACTTCTTGTATTGATCCGCTCTCACTCTAATCTTGTTGGCCACTTCCATAGCATTCTAGCACTAGTGCTCCTTGCCATCAATGATCCAAAGTGTGACAAACATGGTACTTACGATCTCGCATAAGCTACCATGCCTTTCATCAAAATTGTACTCTTTGACTGGATCCAATTAGCAACACCCTAGGTCATCTCTGGAAATACTGATGTTGTTGTACCCTTCGAGGTTTCTAAGATTTCTTCGTCAGGAGTCTCCTTAGCGAAACAGCTACTACTAGTTGTTTGGTGCAAGGGCCATTGGTAACAAGGTTTGGTGATTTTTGGGAGGGTAAGACTTAAGTTGATCACTTTTATCAAAAGGGACGAGTACCTTAACGAGGGGACGACAAAAGAAGAAAAGGAAAGAGAGGGAATGTATTTCCATTTTATTTATGTGAATGCATGAATGCGATAACCGTTATAACATGATGCATGAGCGTAACTTACGTCCTCACAGCATTAGGAAAGATTAGTTACTACTCATAATAAAGCGGTGGCACAACCAACGTTCTCTCAAAAGAAAATACGTCGCAACTAGTCGATCTACACGTTTCGCGTGGTTAGTGTACCTGCACAGTTTCATTTCAGCCCACAATATATTTATGCAATGCATGAATTTAAATTGCATATACCCTTCGTCGAGTCCACCCGACGACATCGCATACCTTTAGCGGAAAAACACAATTTACACCCAAAGACACCTGTGTACCCATACACAAGTCTACGGGGCACTACCCGACCACGGAGCTCTCAAAACATTTTATTTTTACCCCTAGATCGGCGTTTGTCCGATCATGCTCTCACAGACTCACATCTTTACCTTGGGCGTAGAGGCATTGAACATCATTTACGGGGCGTAGAGGTATTTCGATCCATTCATGACCACTCAAGTGAGTAGCCCGTACTCTTGCGCGCGCACGGCAACCCGGCTAAACAACAAAATATGATGCATAACCCAACCCAAGTTAGTAAGGCCACCATTTGTCCTTAATTGGGCATAAAGGGTATGACCATGGCACTATTAATTTTGCAAATCTTTTACTCACACCACTTTGAAAAGATTTTATTTTCGCAAAATTTTCACAAACGATTAGTGGTTCATTTTAATTTAAACACCGGATCAGATTTTTAAGTACTTGAACTAAGCTCGATGCCATTTGTGATAGAGCCGACCAATTTATAAGAAATCAAGTATAATTCGCAATTACCGAAGCAATCGCAGATCTACACTTGAGTCCATATAAACCCGGTATTCGGAAATCTCGAGTGATTTCAAACTCATCAACAATACAACAAGGATCGTTGAGCTCGGTGAGTTCAAATCCACGGGTATCTTAAACTAATTTCAATATATTATAATCAGAGTGCGATGTACACATTTATTTACAAAGTAGTTCGAGTGCGGAAGCAATAGTTTTCAAAACCAATAGTTGTACAAATGGAAATAAAATAAGATAGTGCCAACATAGTGTCAACCCGGTAATAGCATGAGACAGGGAAAATATGGAGACTGCCATGCCCTAGGCATTATTCTCAACCACAGCAACACACAACTGGTTAGGACCATGCAAGGCGGAGTCACACGCTTGATGGGGAATAAACCCGTGAGTACTCAATTGTACTCCATAAGACTTACTCGTCTTAAACGAGGAAAATAAGGAAAAGACTCCAAGGATTATGCTTGGCTTTATCGGAGCTGGCCGACTCACATTTAATTTTAGAAAATAAGGTTGATTAGTGAGCCTACACATACTACTTGAATTCTTCCAAGTTAAAAGATTATTTATTATATACATAACCATAGATCTGTATAGTCAAGGTTAAAGACATATGCTCGATAATATAAATAATAAACATAAGTAACTTGATCATAATTTTAACAAAGCAACAACATGATAATATAACATATATTGTGATATTAAGACTACATTGTCGTGGGCGCACCAGGGTTCTCACCGACCGGGAGAGATGGCGATTCGAATCGATTTGCAAACCGGTTGGCGAATACCTGTCATAAACCAGGTCTACTAGATCAAGGTAGACCCGATCACTCTCTGGGGCGTTACGGGGGCGTAAAGTCTCGGTCTTGCCGCCTACCCCCTCCTTCTCGGGTACCAAGTGAGTGAAACAACAAGGGCGGCGCCATCGTGCGCATCTTCTTGTACCCAATTAAATCCCCCATCTACCATCACCAAAGGAGGAGCGATAAAGCGAGCATGGCCGCCCCTAACATTCCCACGAGCCGTGGCTCACGACCCCGGCGGAGCCTACTATATGAGCAGTGCGTTCAACTTCCGACCACATTCCGACAAAGTATGAGTCCTTAATCGATCAGATGGAAAGACCACAATATCCATCCAATCTAAGCATGTTTTATTATTCGGGTTCTGTGGCGGACTTGTTAGTCACCCATGTGACTAACCACAAACATCCTCTCAAGTGACCGGAATCCTTTGTCTCTTGCAATCACCATGCGAGCATTTATAACCTAGACCTCTAATTAGGATAGGATAACGACTTCAACAAGGATATCTGTGCATCAACGGTTTCAACCATTTCCTATACTTAATGCATCAACATATATAAAGGGCGCAACACAATTTAGTTAGAAAGCATAGGAAAGGGCAGCATGCACCGGGGCTTGCCTCGAGAAAAGATGTTAGAAGATGCCTTGGGCACTTCAGCAGCTTGACGACATGTCCTGCTTCTTCGGGGACCTCCTCTTGCTGTACTTCTCGAAGTGTACCTCTCCTTCCTGCTCCTCTTTGATTTCCACGTGCTCTCTCTTTCGATCCAATGTGAATGTATATGCAAAGATGAATATTAAGGAATGCATGATTAACAAGGAATGGATGAATGCATTATGATGTATGATCTTAGTAAGTGGATATCTCTTCTGTAGAAACACGATTATAACTACGCAAGAAACCCTAATGATCTACATCAAGCAAACACCCTATTTTCACTAATCCTTTGGAAAATGGCAGCTAGACATGCCGTCAGTAAAACAGTCATCACACGGGGAGTTCTATAACTCTAAATGCAGCAAACAAATACTCGTTGGAAAGCTAACAAAATTATCTACAAAACATTCCGTATCACCCTGACCTGAATCTGACATTAACAGTCTCGAAAACAGCAAAAACAGAGGCTCTGATTCAGGCAACCTCTCACTTAGAACACTCCAAATAAATTACTCTAAGCATGCACTTCATTTGGGACTTTTCCAGCAAGCAAACCAAGTCATAATATATCAAATAAACCTACTGGTTAAGTCAAAAGATAAACTAATATACATGAAATGACATTCCCTAAATAAACACTACACATGCACACTTTAAAATATAAAGCTAGAATTATACTAGTTTACCATAAACACAATACCAGCAAACCAACCATACCAACAGGTCCTAAACATGCTAGGAACACACAATAAAAATACTAATACACATTACCTTCATATAAACATGTATTTCTAAGCTATTTCCCATGCAACATAAGGATGGTAAATACCTAACTACTTCAGAAAAATCTACAAAAATTACCAGAGCATCCTACTGACATATAACAGCTACCATAAAAATCTCATGGCAAGATCATGCACATACTGTCCTACACAAAAAATAACATGCTAGCACACAAACTAGGCATGAAAATACTTTGTACTATGAAAAGTGTCATGGACAACAGATTTCTGAGTATGACAAGCTACTAAAACCTATCACAACTAAGCACACCAAGTCTCACATCCAAAACCCTAGTAAATATTTTTTCTATGAATTTCCTAAGAAAGCATGGTAAATAGCACATAAATCAAAAATCATATTTCCACCACAGGACCTAGGGTCAAACATATTTTTCCCATGATATGCACCACAAAACATGAACATTTTGTACAGGGACCACTATTTTATCAAGCACCAAAAATAAGATATGCATTTATCTATTTTCATGGCAATTACTAGCATAAATATAAATAAATATAAAAACTACTAGAACATGGCATCTCATATTTTTCTATCATAGGTCAGACAATAACAAGCATGACAAAATTTGTCTCACTCAATTTGGAGCTAAAATGACCAGAGATATGAATTTTGCAAGCTATGCATGTAATTACGGAAAAACATAAATTATAAAAGATATTCCTGGCGGCGGGCCGGGCCCTGCGTCGGTGACACGAGGCGAGGGGCGGCGCTGCGGCGATGGATCTCCGCCCGTCGGTGACTTTCCGGCGAACCAAGGGCACCGGCGTGACCTACTCGGCGAGGCGGATCGGTTGGTGCCAAAACTTCGAGCTAAAATGGGCGTTGGCTCGGTCGGCGAAGCGGCGGCGGGCGGGCATGTCATGCGGCGTGAGCGATCATTCCGGTGACGAGGAGGCCAGGCGAGGTGAGCACGAGTGTAGGGGTCGAGGCGGACGGATCGGCCCGGTTGGTTGCTAGGGACGGCGAAGGGGTGGCGTTGACGGCGGGAGGCCGACGCGGCGGCGGGTGGCGGCGGGCAGCCGTGTTCCGGCCGGGCCGGCGGAATGGCTCAGCGGATGATGGTTCGAGCACCCAGTAGGTCAAGGCGGCTCGGATGCGCTCTCTTGGGTGGACGGAGAGGCACGGGGCGGGCGGCCCGGCGGCGGAGGGGCTCGCGGAGCTCTCGGGCGGCGGTCGCGAAGCGGCGAATTGGCCCTTTTCTTCGTTGATTTGGTTGGTGAGGTGGTGCGGATGGTGGTTCACGAGGTGGCGGAGTCGGGTCTTGTGAATCGGACCTTGGCGCGGTGGTTTGGCGTTTGTGGCGGGCGGCTTCGGTCCGGTCGGCGTTTCCGCGAAGTCGGGAAATCAGCGCGATGCGCGCGTTTCTCGACTCGCTGGCTCGGTTTGCAGTGCGGGAGGTAGAGGAGAGGAGGCGGCTCAGGTCAGGTTTTGGAGGGTTACGGCGTGGTGGCGGGCGAGTTGGGCGCGTGGCGCCCGGCAATGGCCACTGGCGGCCATGGGCTGCTGGCTGGCTTTGCTTTCGCGAGGCAAGGGAAAAGGAGGCGGGGGGCGGCTTGGCAAGCACGGGGACGCAGGTTTCCTCCTTCAACAAGGCATGGCACGGCGCGATGTCGAAGAAGGGCGCGACACGCGGCGCCGCCGGTCGGTGGTGGCCGGCCACGGCATTTCGATGGCGGTGGAAACGAAAGCGTCACTAAAACCTGAAATTCAAACCCTAATCGATCTATTTCATGCTGTGCCTCGAGATACGTGCCAATTCAGCCAACACTCATATGGAATGAAATGTTCCTTACGAAATTCTGAGCAAAACACGTATACAAACTTTTTCCTAATTCGGTCTAGATTGGAAACTACGATCGTCGAAGCACGGTTACTCCAAAGGTCAAACAAACCTAATTTCGGCTCAAATCAAACTATTTTCGACTTTTCCAACATGATCCACCCACTTTCATGAAGCGATCCTATAACACCTTTTGTTCTACACTAAATTACCTACACTTTCTATGAAGGGTGCACACACATGCAACAAACCTAGCTAAGACTTTTAATTAAAACAAGGCAAAAAGCACTATCATGGTCAAATCGAGGTCAAACCAAGTCAAACTAGCATTATAAAACATAATTAGGGAACATGACCAACATCAACCTTGCTCTAAAACATCTTATAAATATAACTAAGAATAAATAAATATTAAACAACCAATTATGCAAGCATTTCATACATAAAATGATGAGATAAAGCATAGCATGCAATATAAGCAAAACATGGTATAAATGATACATGCATGCATGCTAATGAGAATTAGGGTTCGATTCGGAGAGGGGCACGAGAAGCGGCTACCACATCCAAGGAAGGCAGCGGCGGCGCAAATTACCCAATCGACACGGGGAGGTAGTGACAATAAATAACAATACCGGCGGCGTTAGTGTCAGGTAATTGGAATGAGTACAATCTAAATCCCTTAACGAGGATCCATTGGAGGGCAAGTCGGTGCCCGGCCCGCGGTAATGCCAGCTCAATAAGCGTATATTTAAGTTGTTGCGGTTAAAAGCTCGTAGTTGAACCTTGAGGCTGGGTCGGCCGGTCCGCCTCGCGGCGAGAACCGACCTACTCGACCCTTCGCCGGCGATGCGCTCTGGCCTTAATTAGCGCGAATTCGTGCCTCAGTATTTGTTACTTTGAAGAAATTAGAGTGCTCAAAGCAAGCCATCGCTGCGGATACATTAGCATGGGATAACATCATAGGATTCGGTCCTATTGTGTTGGCCTTCGAGGATCGGAGTAATGATTAATAGGGACGGTCGGGGCATTCGTATTTCATAGTCGGAGGTGAAATTCTTGGATTTATGAAGGCGAACAAGCTGGCAGCATTTGCCAAGGATGTTTTCATTAATCAAGAGCGAAAGTTGGGGGCTCGAAGGCGATCGGATACCGTCCTAGTCTCAACCATAAACGATGCCGACCGAGGGGATCGGCGGATGTTGCTTATAGGACTCCGCCGGCACCTTATGAGAAATCAAAGTCTTTGGGTTCGGGGAGTATGGTCGCCAAGGCTGAAACTTAAAGGAATTGACGGAAGGGCACCACCGGGCGTGGAGCTGCGGCTTAATTTGACTCAACACGGGAAACTTACGAGTCGGACATAGCAAGGATTGTGGGGTGAGCTCTTTCTTGATTCTATGGGTGGTGGTGCATGGCCGTTCTTAGTTGGTGGAGGCGATTTGTGCAGTTGAATTCCGTTAGCGAGCGAGACCTCGGCCTGCTAACTAGCTATGCGGAGCCATCCCTCCGCGACTAGCTTCTTAGAGGGACTATGGCCGTTTAGGCCATGGAAGTTTAAGGCAATAACAGTGCGTGATGCCCTTAGATGTTCGGGCCGCCGCGGCGCTACAGCGATGTATTCAGCGAGTATATAGCCTTGGCGGCGGGCCGGGTAATCTTGGGAAATTTCATCGTGATGGGGATAGATCATTGCAATTGTTGGTCTTCAACGAGGAATGCCTAGTAAGCGCGAGTCATCGGCTCGCGTTGACTAAATCCTGCCCTTTGTACACACGCCCCGTCGCTCCTACCAATTGAATGGTCCGGTGAAGTGTTCGGATCGACGGCGGCGGAGGCGGTTCTCGCCCGCCCCAACGTCGCGAGAAGTCCATTGAACCTTATCATTTAGAGGGGAAGGGAGAAGGAGAGTCGTAACAAGGTTTCCGTAGGTGAACACGGAAGGATCATTGTCGTGACCCTTAAACAAAGCGGACAGCGACGGCGTCTCTCATGTCGTAGGGCTTTTGGCGCTTTGCCTCCGAGCCTCGTCACGGGGCGGAGGGGCGCAAAGAACCAACGGCGCCTTAGGCATCAGGAACACTTATATTGCCTTGCTCGGTGGAGTGGTCGGCATGCCTTCCGGCTCCGTGCGGCGATGATATCTTAATCCACGACTCCGGCAGCGGATATCTCGGCTCGCGCCGATGAAGAAGCGTGGCAAAATCGATACACGGTGTGAATTTGCGAATCTCGCGAACCCATCGAGTTTTGAGCGCCAAGTTGCGCGAGGCCTTACGGTCGAGGGCACCCCTGGGCGTCACGCCAAAAGACACTCCCAACCCGGCCTTGGGGACGGACGTGGTGTTTGGCTCCCGTGCCGTAGGGCGCGGTGGGCGGATTGTGGGCATAGGCCGAATCGTGTCGGGCACAGCACGTGGTGGGCGACATCGGTGGTTTCGGTGCGGTGCCCGAATCCATGCGGGCGGCGTAGTGGCCGTAAGGACCCATTGAGCACCGAAGCGCATCGGCGGCGGACCGCGACCAGTCGGTCGGGACTACCCACGCGAGTTTAAGCATATAAATAAGGCGGAGAAGAAACTTACAAGGATTCCCTTAGTAACGGCGGCGAATCGGGACCAGCCCGGCTTTTGAGAATCGGGTGGCCGTCCCTTGTGGCAGTACGGAGGCGTCCTCGGCGACGGACGAGCCCAAGTTCCCTAGAAAGGGACGCCTAGGAGGGTGAGAGCCTTGTCAGGCCCGAACTCCTGTCGCACCACGAGGCGCGTCGAAGTCGGGTTGTTTGGGAATGCAGCCCAAATCGGGCGGTAAACTCCGTCGGCTAATACGAGGCGAGGCCGAAAGCGAACAAGTACCGCGAGGAAAGAAAGGACTTTGAAAAGAGAGTCAAGAGTGCTTGAAATTGCCAGGGAGGGAAGCGGATGGGGCGCGATGCGCCCGGTCGGTATCTTGAGCGGCTTTTGCTGGTCCGCCCGATCGGCTCGGGGGTGTGGCCCATTGTCGGCCGTGCAGGCGTGATTAAGCGCCGGGGCCCTAGGTGCCTCCACGGCCGTCGTTAACCGCGGTAGGTCTCTCAGCGCCCGCAAAGGCGTGTCCCTCGGTGGCGGCTAGCGGCAGCGACTGCGAGCAACCCATCCCGACCCGTCTTGAAACACGGACCAAAGGAGTCGACATGCGTGCGAGTCGACGGGTTCGAAACACAGGATCGCGCAAAGGAAGGCGGCGGCGGGAGGCCCTGCCGGTCGCACCCGTGGCGACCTGATCTTCGTGTGAAGGGTTGGGGAGTTGGAGCACGCTGTCGGGACCGAAGATGGTGAACTATGCGGCGGGGAAGCCCGGAGGAAACTCTGGTGGAGGCTCGAAGCGATCTTGGCCGTGCAAATCGTTCGTCGACTTGGGTATAGGGCGAAAGACTAATCGAACCATCTAGTAGCTGGTTCCCTCAGTTTTCCCTCAAGATAGGCTGGAGCCCATTACGAGTTCTATCGGGTAAAGCCAATGATTAGAGGCATCGGGCGCAATGCCCTCGACCTATTCTCAAACTTTAAATAGGTAGGGACGGCACGGTTGCCCGGTGAGCCATGCCATGGAATCGGGAGCTCAAGTGGGCCATTTTGGTAAGCGGGCGCGTGCGGGATGGGCCCGGAAGCCGGGTTCTGAGTCTTTGAAGCTAGCGCTAACCTAGAACCCACAAAGGGTGTTGGTCGATTAAGACGGTAGGACGGTGGTCATGGAAGTCGAAATCCGCTAAGGAGTGTGTAACAACTCACTGCTGCGAATCAACTAGCCCGAAAATGGATGGCGCTTAGCGCGCGACCGGCCATGCGGGCGGCGACATGCCCGATGAGTGGGAGGGCGTGGCGGCCGCTACAAAAGCCCACGGGGCGCGAGCACAGGCGGCGGAGCGGCCGTCGGTGCAGATCTTGGTGGTAGTAGCAAATATTCAAATGAGAACTTTGAAGGCTGAAGAGGAGAAAGGTTCCATGTGAATGGCACTTGCACATGGGTAAGCCGATCCTAAGGGACGGGGTAACCCGGCGAGATAGCGCGATCTCACGCGATCCCCGAAAGGAATGGGGTTAAGATTTCTGAGCGGGACGTGGCGGTTGTGGCGATGTTAGGAAGTCAGGAGGCAGCCGGCCGGGGGCCTCGGGAAGAGTTATCTTTTACGCTTAACGGCCGCCAACCACGGAATCGGTTTAGCCGGGTAAGTTTCAGCGGTCGGAAGAGCACCGCCGCGTCGCGGTGTTGGTGCGCCCGGCGTCCCTTGAAAATCGGAGGACCCGAGTACCGTTCACGCCCGGTCGTACTCATAACCGCATCGGTCTCCAAGGTGAGCGACCTCGGCCAATGGAACAATGTAGGCAAGGGAAGTTGGCAAAACGGATCCGTAACCCGGGAAAGGATTGGCTCTCGGGGTTGGGCTCGGGGTCCGGCCCCGAACCCCGTCATTTGCCCGGCGGATTTTCGAGCTGCTCAGCGGCGAGAAGCGCGGCCGCCAGCGTGCCGGGGGGGGACGGACGGGAGCGGTCGCCCGGTGGCCTTCCAGGCGTCGAACAACCGACTTCGAGGCCCGGTACGGACAAGGGAATCCCCCATTTTAGTTAAAACAAAGCATTGCGATGGTCCCCACGGATCTTGACGCAATATGATTCGGCCAGTGCTCGAATGTCAAAGTGAAGAAATTCAAACCAAGCGCGGGTAAACGGCGGGAGTAACTATGACTCTCTTAAGGTAGCCAAATGCCTCGTCATCTAATTAATTAACGCGCCATGAATGGATTAACGAGATTCCCATTGTCCCCGTCTACTATCCATCGAAAACACGGCCAAGGGAACGGGCTTGGCGAAATTAAAATTAGGGAAAGAAGACCCTGTTGAGCTTGACTCTAGTCCGACTTTGTGAAATGACTTGAGAGGTGTAGGATAAGTGGGAGCCTTCGGGCGCAAGTCAAATACCACTACTTTTAACATTATTTTACTTATTCCGTGGGTCGGAAGCGGGGCATCGCCCCTCCTTTTAGCTCTAAGGCCGGCTGCCGGGCGATCCGGCGGAAGACATTGTCGGGTGGGGAGTTTATCGGGCGGCACATCGGTAAAAAGATAACACGGGTGTCCTAAGATGAGCTCAACGAGAGGCAATCGTGTGGAACAAAAGGGTAAAAAGCTCGTTTGATTCTGATTTCGGTATGAATCTGCGTGAAAGCGTGGCCAATCGATCCTTTAGACTGCGGAGTTTGAAGCTAGAGGTGTCGGAAAAGTTACCACGAGGGATAAGCGGCTTGTGGCGCCAAGCGTTCATTGCGTTGCTTTTTGATCGCCGATGTCGGCTCTTCCTATCATTGTGAAGTAGAATTCACCAATTGTTGGATTGTTCACCCACCAATAGGGAACGGAGCTGGGTTTTAGACCGTCGTGAGACGGGTTAGTTTTACCCTCGATGACCGTGCCGCGATAGTAATTCAACCTAGTACGAGGAGGAACCGTTGATTCACACAATTGGTCATCGCGCTTGGTTGAAAAGCGGATGCCGGTGAAGCTACCGTGTGCGGATTATGACTGAACGCCTCTAAGTCGAGAATCCAAGCTAGCAACCGGCGCCCAGGGCGCCACTCGCCCCGACCCACATTAGGGCGTTCGCGCCCCAAGGGCCCGTGCCATTGGCTAAGTCCGTCCGGCCGGCGTGCGTGGCGGACCGCCTCAACTCCCTTCCCATCGGGGCGGCGGGCTGAATCCTTTGCAGACGACTTAAAACGCGACGGGGCATTGTAAGTGGCGAGTGGCCTTCTTGCCACGATCCACCGAGATCCCGCCCCCGTGTCGCGCACGGATTCGTCCCTCCCCTCCACTCCCTCCCCGCCGAGTCGCTTGAACTCCGCGTGTGAGTTTGGTGGCCAACCATGAAATTGCTCCCACACAACCATGAAATTATACGCTCCCACACAACCATGAAATTGCTAAGTCCGGATGGCACCGTGGCGGAAATCAGCGGTGCGCCCAAGCGGCCGTGGTGGAAAATAGTGGTGCGCCCATGCGCGTGGCGGAAATGAGCGGTGCGCCCTTGCGCCCCGTGGTGGAAATCAGCGGTGCGCCCATGCGCCCGTGGCGGAAATCAGCGATGCGCCCATGCGCGCGTGGCGAAATCAGCCGGTGCGCCCGGGCGCCGTGGCGGAAATCAGCGGTGCGCCCAGCGCCCCGTGGCGGAAATCAGCGGTGCGCCCATGCGCCCGTGGCGAAATCAGCCCGGTGCGCCCAGCGGGAAAACAGCGGTGGTGCCCACACCATGATGGGCCATGTCGGGGGTCGTAAGGCACGTGATCGTGGCCGGCCGTTTGAGACGAAGGCATCACCCTCGTCTCCATGCATGGAAAGGAAACCTCGTAAAAAAAGAGTTTGGAAAGGCGTGAGAAGAAAACGTGAAGAGTCCATGGACCTGCCATGTCCGCTTGGACTCACATCGCGAGAACATATGACCTCATCCCAAATACGTCTCGAGCAAAATTTCGAAAAAGTGCAAAGGCCGAGGCCACGAGACTAACATTACGGGCAAAGGGAGGCGAGTCGAGCAAGTAAATGCTCGAAGACTTGGAGGCGAATGGCTCGGCAAGACGGTCGAAGGCAAAGCATGGCGTGGAAAGGGCAAACGACGGGCTAAACGTGCTAAAAACATGCCACGTGTCCACGGATACGAGACTCGAACGGCCTCGAAGACTTGGGTGAGACAAGCAAGTCGGCCGGCGACAAGGGCACGAAGAAAACAGACATAAAAGCGAGCCGTCATGGCTTCCCCCCTTGATGAAGGGTCCAAGGTTCGGTCCGTGCATGAAGAAAATGACTCAGTGCGCCAACTTAATGGACGACGGTGGTTGAGCAAAACACACACGGAAAGCGAGTCAAACATGAGAAAAGCGAATCCGGGTGCGCCAACTTAGCGGACGGCGGTGTTTCGAGCAAAAACACACGGAAACGAGAAATCACATGGAGAAGAAACGATGCTCGGGTTGTTTGGAGAAAACGGCTCGGTGCACCAACTTAGCGGACGACGGAGTTTCGGGCAAAAACACGGAAACCAGAAATCACATGGAGAAGAAACGTATCGGGTTGTTTGGAGAATGTAGGCACAAAAATCCTACTCCTCGCGCGCACACTAACAAGCCGGAATAGGCGGCTTTTACTTACGCCCCCGGCGTCTTGAGGCGTGCGATCAATTTGACTGTTAATTGACAAGGAAGTAAGCGTGAGATCACGGAACATGCCCGGTGAGACCAAAACAGTTCGCATGTATGGCTCTAAGGCGGATGTAAAGACATATAGCTATGAGAGCTATCTCGTTAATGGATAATGAATGCATTCGGTAAGCATGTATGGCTCTAAGGCCGGATGTAAAGCCGAGGGATTCATCCCGTCGGTCCTAACAAACAATCCACCGCATGATACACTTTGCAACAAGCTAATCCACCGCATGATATGGCTTGCCGAGACTAGACTCTAACGATAGGTAGATTTACACATGCAAGATACAAGTAAACACATAAGCGTATTCGGCAAGCTTGCGAATCGTGGTCCGTGAAGAAGAAACTTACACGTAAAACCTTAGCCCGCCATACGACTCATGACTAAACGCGCAAGAACCCACAACACGTGACAACCTAGATTGATCTAGGCTCGGCTATGAAAGTACAGATAGATCTAATGACAAGCTAATGATAAACATTGAAAGAGTTAATGACATATAGATCTAACAAAAAGATAAAGCCGAGCCAAATCAATCTAAATTGGCAAGAAGTGTGTGCAATTATAATTAAACAAATGAATAAATAAATAAGAAACATGCACCACTTTGTAACTTAATGAATTCATTAGATTGCCAAGTCTAATGAAGCCGATAACTAGCTCTTAGCCGGATCTTAGCCCACCGGATGGCTCATGATCGACAAAAGAACCCTCTTGCCCACGATAGCTTAAATCCGACGACGATACTAAGCGTGAACAAGACCTCTTGCAATAATCTAAATCCGCCTGACGATACTAGACATGGTGCAAGGTTGCCGGTACTTACGGAGGTCGGCGGGTCGATGAATCCTCTCGTAAGTAGATCGACGACATTTGGACTCGAAGGGTGGCGGAGCCAAGGCACGGAGCCGGGTTGGTTGTATTTGATTTGGTATATCCTTTTACGGTTGTCGGGGGTCTTATATTTATACCCCAGGCTTGCCGAGTCCTAACTAATTACGAATAAATGTAACTAAATATCTAGCTAAGATACATTGTCCTCCAAGTCTTCTCGGAGTCGTGGAATTGTACGTGATGTGGGCCCTTATCCTCGAATATCCTCCTTGGTGCTCCACGCTTGCCGAACCATCTCTTGCTCAGCTCCTTCCGGATTCGGGTTCCCGGCCCGAATATCCGAATACCATAGTGTTGTTGCTTGTCTTTTGCTAGCCGAATGACCCCTTACCGAACCATCGCGTCTTTGGCCCATCTGTCATTCGGGCTCTACCAAATTTTGGTGTTAACATATGCCCCCTCAATTTTGGGGTAAAGATTTACCTTTTGCCGTAAAATTGACCAATCTACCCCTTCCTTGCTCAAATTGACTGATGCGCTCTTGAGTTCATCGCTCAAGCGTCCCCCTTCGAAAAATCTAAAAACCCTAGCTCGCCGCCAAACTTTGATCCAAACTTCTTCATGGATCCCTTCATTTTGGTTTTAGAGGTAATTTTATGTCCGCTCTACTAATTTGGCAATAACCTTGATTTTTGAATTTCCCCTACTTATATGCGCTTACTTATTTCTCAAAAGGGGAACGAGGATCAGATTCTAATCTCGACTGAGGCCAACCCTGATATTTATTTCTTGGGGTCCCAAAGGCAATTCTCGACCGGCTTGAATTCATTGAGAAGGAGAGTCGGAGGATTTCTTTCAAATTCGGTGCTTCCCCAAAGAAACAATGGAAGAAGACATTCAAAACTGGCCATTCCCCCAATTCTTTGGATGGCGCCCAACTGGTATAAGGCGAATTTCGTCGGCCAAATCCGAAGCGAGAATGGGATGTTCGGGACATATCTCAATGTCCAGAATTGTCCTTTATCGAATACCCCCAAGAATGAAGACTTATTGATGGCGGCAGCTCACTTTTGGTCAAATGCTACTAACTCTTTCATCTTGGTCATGGCCCAAAGACTATCACCACTGGGCGATGTTTTTATGATGGCCGGTTTCGAACATTGCGAAGAGATACACCCTTGGAAATACCGATGATGGCGGTAATCAAAGCGACCATCAAAACTACCGATCCTTGGACAAAACATATCGAGACTTATATGAAAAATGGTCCAATCGCCGACAAAGGAATACAAAGCCTTTCTGAATTTACGGTTTGTGCGGGTTTGTGTTTTTGTGGCAAGTCCAATGAACCCGTCTTTGAATCACATAGTCAAATTTGAAGATCCGGCGACTAACAAGACAATTGCTCTTGGTAAATATCTCCTGGGTGCGACTTACCACATGCTGCATCAGATTACCACACAAATGTTTGAGAAGAAAGGAATCTCCTGTGTGAATGGTCCTTGGTGGTTAGTTCAGATGTGGTTGCAGCTGTACATGCACAAACTAGTCAAAGTAGACCTAGGTACCTTGGCTTTCCCTTGATCAATTATGCCGAGGATGAGGAGGCAAGCTTGTCGAACTTATGGAGAAGCTGCATACGCCATCATCATTAACAAGAACATTGGCCAGTTTTTCAAAATCTTCTACAAAGGCTTTGAAGAGGTCCTCTGGTTCCTTTACAAAGAATGTGAAGATTTCACTTTCCCTTGCAAATTCAACTATGATTGGGCTGTAGTGATAATTTATCAATAGGGATCTTCAACGCAATCATTAAACCATGCATCTTGCCTGCGAGTTCCATAATGGGAGGCTAGTAAGCCCACCTATGAGTTTTACAACCCAAACATGGCAGCAAGACAATTGGGATGTGGCCAATTGCCCCCAAGGCTATTCTTTTCAAGAGCCATCAAGCCAAGGGAGATGGTGGCGAGTCTCGCAAAGTTAAAAAGATTTTCAGTTTAGGAAAAGATCTACCAGAATACGGGCCTGATCCTTTTGTCTTGATTGATCTTGCACACCCCTCATTTCAATCTTGGTGGGAAGAATTGCACACCCATATCTTCAATACTTCCGATTCATCCCTTTTGCCAAGCACTCTTGCGAATTTGCCTCACCGATAGTGAGGTAGCTGCCTTTTCCTCAGCTCTTTTCTTGCCTTTCTCTCTTCATCTAAACTTAATTTTCCTTGAAGGACATTGAGCCAACCCCTTCTTCAAGAGAAATCGGGTACTATTGGGCGGTCCTCGTCCGGCTTTTAGGTGATGAAGGACTGGCCATGAAGCCTTTCATGAACACACACATGGTTCTTCTTGAAGAAAGTTGAAGGACATGAAGAAAAGAAAAACTCCAACTCATTCGAGTCAAAAGTCCTAGAGCTTTTAAGAAGAAAAGGTCTCCAAGAACTAAGCAAATCTCCAAGGTATGTTACTCTTTGCATCTTTGTGAGAATTGTTTTGCCTTTGTCTCATTTTTCCCCCAAGCTACTTGATTGGCTCTGGTTCAAATATTGCACAAGTGCGGGATGGCGCTCCCCCCTTTTTTCGACAATCCGAAACTTCAAAAGACTCATGAAAAGATTGGTAGCTGCATACTCTCTTCCTTCTATTTTTTTCTTGGCCAAAACCCCAAGTTTGCTCATTACGGCCTTCTACGTGTTTTTAAAGCAGACAAGATTATTGCCACTTTGGCAAAATCCTTTGAAAGTGGCCTGATTCTTCGAAAAAACTCAATCCACGGGAGAGAAGGGAAACCAGGATCTTTGAGCCTATCAACACCAATAATGATGAATCGAGAATCTTCTGCTGGCGCTTCTTCCCGAAATGGTGAAGCTCAATCAAGAAATCAGATTAACCCTTCTCAATCATCTCCTATCCACTTGAGTTCATCCTCACGAAGAAAGTTGTCTTAAGGGTGACAAGTCGCCTCATGCTACCAATATGAATGAGCTTCCTAGATCTCCTCCTATTCATGAGCGCATAGAACATGTGTTTTTATCTCCCCCGAATATACAGAGTTCTTGAAATAAAGAATTTTCCTGCCTATGTTGACGTATTGTCCTTTTCTTTATCTTTGTCGGGGCGAAGATGAACCAACACCAAGCATGTCTTTCTTCTTCAAGGATACACTCGAGCAAGGAGAAGAAGCTACATCTCGGCAGAATCTTTACGAAGATAACCAAGCAAGGCTCGAGAGAAATTCTTTCCCTTCTTGATGGTGATGTGAATTCTTGGTTCAAAATGCTTCCAGGATAAAAAGAATTGGCCGAACTCTTTGATCGGGGAAATCCCAATCCCTTTGAAGCCGGCCATGAATCATATCCTTCACCTAGATCAGCACATCACTGCTATCAAACTGGCCAATGAGCATTCCACTTTGAAATCGTCATTACTAGTCGCCATGGAGTCTATGAAGAAAAGCACTGCTGAATTGCACTCAAGTTCAAATCTGACAAAGAGCTTACGAACCAATTACGGCCCGAGTTGGATGATGAAGAAAAGAGAAGGCCTTGCTCAAAGAAAAGTTGTTTGGCTCTAAACAAGTCAATTGAAGAAAAGAAAACCAAGATAGCTGGCCTTCGGAATCTTTGAGCTCGGCCAAAGCAACAATCAAGAAGAACCATGAAGAGCATCAAAGATTCAAGGCCAAAGTCTCCAACCCGGCAATCTTGGAAGAAGATGATCGAAGGCCTTAACCGAAGCAAGCTCTCTTCGGGCTTCGGTTGTTTTTACGATATGAAAGCTTTTCTAAACATGTAACTTTGTTGAAACTTCTCACGCTTGCTTTACTCTGGGTGCCAAGTCTTGAGTTGATATTTTGTAGCGGCGTTGGTTGTGACTTTGTCTTCCGTTGCATAGTTATATTTCTTCTCATTAAATATTTCTCCTAGCAAGTTTTACCGAACAAGGTAACTCCAATGAAATCATCAACCTTTATCTTTGAGAAAATAGGCACACACGGGTTACGCCGAATAGATTTAAATATACAATCTCCCATGATGTATTCGGCAGCGTTTACGTAGCGAGACTTTTGAAGCTCTTGAGTGAAAAGACTTTTCTATCTCTATATTGATGCTTTTATATTTTTGTACTAAAGGCGACATAACAATATTTATGCCGGCTGTTCTCCAATTTTGTGGAGTATTTTTACGCTAAAGGCGATGATTTACACATCGGCTATCCCTTATGAATAGAACAAATCCTTTTGCTCAAAACCATTAAATTCATACGTGTCGGCCAATCACATTTGACAATAACTGATTCTTCAAGAAGCCGACACGAAATCTCTCCTTAGAAATTACTATGAGAGCCGACTATCTCGATCGGTTGCTTGTCTTTGTAACGAGTTGCGACAGGACCTTCTTCCCATTCTCTTCACGAGAAGCATTCCACGCCTTCGTATTCCCGAGCGATGGCTCGATTCTTTTGCAATGCTTACCGAATCATCGGCTTGCACTATCTCGACATCGTCACCGTTCCATTGGATGAGGACTTGATGCATGGTGGATGGAACATAACAGTTAGCATGGATCCAATCTCTCCCAAGTAATAAAGCTGTAGGACCCCTTGCTGTCGACCACAAAGAAGGTAGTGATCAAAGTCTTTGAGCCGATCATCAACTCAACGTGAACGGCTCCATAGGTATCTGAAGGATTTCCAGCAAAGTCCCTGAGCACAATGTCTGTCTTGAGCAAATCCTCCTTAGTCATCCCCAGCTTTCTGAAAGTTGTATATGGCATGATATTGATTGCAGCTCCCCCATCGACGAACATATGAGTCAGAGGTTTTCCATTAACATATCCCTTCAAGTAAAGAGGCTTCAAATGATTGTGCTTCCTAGGCCTGTCGAATACAGCCTGCCTTGATAAAGCCAATTGTCCTAGGAGATCAATCATCTCTTTGTTGTCAAAATCAGAATAGGCCTCTTCATCTGAATAGGCATCTCGTTCCTCTGGATCTATAGTAGCTTGTTCTGTAGGTGCTGCAAATTCTATTGGGATGTAGAACACCATGCTAACATCGCGAACGCCCACTTGCCGAATACTCCTCGCCGAATGAATGGCCTTCTTGAGTTTTTTCTTCTTTGGACGCCATACTGTTTGTGTTCGTGTCGCTTCCTTGAGCTCCTTGTTCTGAGACATTGGACTCTTCTTTTACGGCTCTTCCTTAGACCCAGGGAGGGCACCACTTGTCCCTTTTGCCAAACATACTCTTGAGGAGAGTTCATGTCATCATCAAAATCCTCCACATCAGCCCATGCTTGATCTGCAATCCTCTTACTAACGTGAGGTGTACTGTCTTTATTTTTTAAACGCGGATCATCCTGCGGGAAAGCGTGCCCCCGGTCTTTCTTGGATGGGGGGGCGGTTGACTCGTGCCCTGTCTGTACCCGTGATATTGTTCCTTTGCATTCAGGGCAATTGTTCCTAGCGAGGCAACTTCAAGCCTTCATTCGGCAATGCCTAAAGAAAGGACAGTCCCAATGAGACTCCTCTTGTCCCTTCATGTACTCCTCCTGTTCTCGGTGGTACATCTCCTCTTCATATCTCTCTTTGCTCTCTTGCAAGCTGGCGATCCTTACGATCTTTGCTTCTCTTCTTTGTCTCCGCCATTTGTTCAGCAATATACGAGATGTCACCCTTGGTTTGGAGGTTTCTCCTTTCTCTGTTCGGCTATTTGGGAACCGAACACGATCTTTGTTGGAGCTCTGCACTAGACACTTGCCGACTAGGGTCAACCCGAACCGCTTTGTTTTGCCCTTTCGGAAGTCGAGCACTTTCATTGGGGCTTTGCCCTTAGGATCACTTGGCGAAACCATACATGAATCGAAAGCAACCATATCCCACCTTCATGTTGTTGGAAGGGCTCCTTATCTATCTTCATGTTGTTATTGAATTTGAGGAGACCCCTAGGTTGATCGTATAGCCAAAGATCTTCTCCGGCTTGAGGCGTCGAAGTGTTATGCCCCCTTGAGTGTCTTCAATCGGGCTCCTTGCTTGAAGATTCGGCGGCCATCATCTTCATCTGATTGTTGGCGGTGGTTTATCGATAAGACACGTGTTAAGCGGTATATTATACGCCAACTTATATCAATTCATGAGAAAGGGGCAAACTTATGTTACATATACCTTTACTTCTAACCTAGTTCCACTTGTATTCTAGAAATTATGTTTTTTGCAGGTATAAAAGTGGAAAGCGGTACAAAGTTCGCCAAATAAATTAGAAAGCGTATTTGAATAAAAGGCGCCAAGGAGTGGATCAATCAAGAGGACCAAACCCAGCGCACAATTTGGCCCATGCACCACCATAGGCCCAACATGTGAATGACAAAACGCGCGACGGGGAGAGGGCGGGGGCGGGAGGCCCGGCCGAGGGCCGGCCGGCCGCTGCGGCGGTCGGCGCCAAATTTCGCCAATGCTCCCGCCCTTTCTCTGGCGGTTTGATGCGCGAACTTCAGCGGCGGTTGCATGTAGTGCAAACTTTCGTTCCCGCCAAGAAGAGCTCAAAGCAAGGAGAGCCCTCCATTCCCTCCTCCTCTCCACTATATAAAGAGAGGCACTCCTCACACACACACACACACACAACACAACACACTTCACATTGTTACATCCTCACCTTGAGCACCACTCTCTCCTCTTCATTAGTTTAGTGTTAGTATTTGAGTTAGGCGGAGCTTCAAGGAGGGCTTGTCTCCTTGGAAGGATCTTTTGGTAATTTATTATGAAGTTCTTTCCTTTATTCAAGTCTCATTATTTATATCGCAATGCATATGAACTAGAGTATAGTTACCCTCATGTTATATTCATATTGTGCCAACTAGAGTATAGTTAGTATAATGTGATAATTAACATGACTAACTTTAGGCTAATTGAATCATATTTTATTCTTGGAGCGTAGTAGAACTAAGTTCGAGTGATGGTCAGTGTACCTTCGGGTTTACCTTTACTCTTTCTGTCGATCCGTAGGGATTCGGGGTACCATGAGGGGGTTTAGGTAGTTCTCTATAAATGTAAGCATGGTGCTTAGGTCTATAGGGAATCATCTAGGAAATCTTAGGCATCCCACGGTAGTGAGGTAGGCGGCAGGAGGTGTGACAACTCTGTCAGTCCTTTGCACTCCTCCACGTCCGGGTGTTGGGTTGGAGTCTTATCAAGTGCAACATTTGGCGGATACCGCCCGCGGGCATCTCCTCATCACTTTAGCCCATCTCTCTACTTGTGAACCATGAATGGCGTATGTAGACTATAGTCTAACGCATTGGCGATATTAGAATAGCCAACTCAACATAGATTTTCCTTTTTATGTTATTTTCTATTTATTCCTTCTAGTGCTCAAGAAGTGTGTGTGTCACCACTATCTCCAATATTATTATCACTTACCCTGTATATGATTAGTGGCTATCCATACATACATTGTGGGCTATATCATCATCATATTAAATCTAAACCTGCCTTCCCATGGGAAAATATAAATGAACGATACCCGATTACTCAGGGTGAAATGCTACGATGATAGATCCGTGCGCTTGCGGGTTGACCCTTGCAATATTCAATTCATCTATCACCTGACGTTCTCTTGGCGTTATCATTAATCATAATATCTATTCTTAGTGATTGTGCTAAGAAATGCCAACAAGCATTTACGCGCCATTGCGGGGATAGGTTTAAAATCTATTCGTAGTAATAACGTTAAGAAACGCCAACAATCATTTCTATTCGTAGGGGATGGGTTCTAAAATCTTTTATTTCTAGTAATTGCGTTAAGAAATGTCAACAAGCATTTCGGCGCCGTTGCGGGGAAGGCAAGGTTAAAAAAAAAAAATATTAATAAAGATGATCATAACCACATGTATGGATGATAGCCCTAATCTTTGCGGGCTAACTCTTTTTGTTTTCTTCATGTTGTGGGAAAAGCGAGAGATAGTGTATATTTGGTCGCAACTGCTTAGAAAAACTTCATCGACGATCGAGAGGCCGCTCGGAAGGAGTCGAGCTCGGGCCACTCCTCTGTCATCACTCTCGAGGAGGTTGCACCTGTCATCCAAGTACCATCTTCATCAACACTCATGGCCACCAAGACACTCCGTGACTACTCGTCCCTGTAGGTGGGCAATGTCGATTGGCCCCGTGTCAACTTGGGCGACAAGAACTTTGAGTTAAGGACTGGCCTCATCACGATGGTACAAGCAAGTCCATTCGTGGGCGCCAGCGAGGACGCAAATGCTCATCTCGAGAACTTCTTGGGTTGTGCGACACAATCGTCATCAGGGCGTTGAGCCGGATGCAATCGAGGCTCCGCTTGTTTCCCTTTCTCCCTTGTGGGAAAAGGCGAAGCAATGGTTCTACAAGGACAAGGAGGCTGTCGGCACTTGGAGTAAATGCTCCACCGCATTCCTCGCAAGGTTCTTCCCAATGGGCAAAACCAATGCCCTGCGGGCAAGAATTTCCAACTTTCGGCCAGACGACAATGGAACCCATACCGGAGGCGTGGGAGAGGCTGCAAGAGTACATCCTCGCTTTGCCCACATCATGGCATGGAGAAGTGGCTCGTCCTTGAGGAACTTCAACAATGGTCTTACGACCATGTCGAAGGGCCACATAGATCTTCTTCTTTGGAGGGGCGTTCTTATCCCTCCTTTGTTGAGAAGCGAAGCACTCATCGAGAAGATGATCGAGAACCAAAATTTGGGGAGAAGAACGGGCCCCTCGAGAAAACACAAAAGGTATGCACACGGTCAAGGAGAGCGATACGCTTCTTGCAAAGATCGATCTCTCGATGAAAAGACTGGGCGACCAAGCTCCGTCAAGCGGTGCTACACTCCCCATGGACTCACATATGACATGTGAAGTCGTGGAGAGGTTGGACATTCGGGAAGCTCTTGTCCCGAAACACGAGAAGATGTAGCCTTCGTCAACAACGGATTTCGTCGGGTAATAACAATGGGTGGAACAATCGAGAATCGCCCACAAGGAGGTAACATTTACAATTCAGTTTACAATTCCAATTTCAATTCCAATCAACCCTCCTTGAAAGATTTAGTTTATGGTCAAGCTAAAATTAATGAAAGTTTAAACAAGAAATTATCTTTCAATGACAAAATTCTTGAAAATGTAAACACAAAATTAGAAACCCTATCTTCTGCAGATAAAGAATCGGTTGAGCTTTAATAAAATGATAGAAACCCAAATAGCTCAATTAAGCTGCTGCGGTTGCACCCAACTTGGGAAAGGACTCGGCCGGGCGAGGGGCCCCATTGAATCCGTTAACATGGTGACAATAAACAACCGCGCTTTGTAAGCGGGTTATACGGATGTTGTTGTGGACTCACCTTTTGCGAGAAAGAAGGAGGATCCGGGAGCCCAACAATCACGCTCAATAGGCCCATACATGTTCGGTAACGCCTACTGTGATCTAGGGGCAAGTGTCAACATCATGTCAAAGAAGACCAATGACACACTCCTACACTTCCCATTATCCCGCACCAAGACCAAACTCGGAATGGCAGATCAAGCGGTAATAAAGCCGAGGAAGGGATTCTTGAGACATTTTGGTAAGGGTGAAGGATAGCTATGTCCCCACGGACTTCATCGTCGTGGACATGGGAGAAGAAGATCACGTAGCATTGTTGTTGGGGAGACCATTCCTCTACACAACAAACGCTACCATCCATGTTGGCAAGGGAAGGGTCGACTTCGAATTCAAGGGACAGATGGTCCAATGCCTATTCAATGGATACAACCGGAAGAAATCGAGAGAAAAAGAAAAAGGTTGAACCCCAAGCAAAGACAACAGTCAAGGCAAAAGAACCCCGGGAAGCAGGACGGCGAGACAAAACCAAAGAGGAAGCTGTACTGTCCCTACCAAGAAGGAGGAGGAACGTACCCCGCAACCCCGAAAAGATTCAAGAAGAAATAAAGTCGCCATCACCTACCATGTCACCATCCAAAAATACGAAGAAGGCATGGCGTGTGAAGCGAGCCTAAAGGTAAGCTTCACCAAAGGTAAGAAATAAATATTTTCCTTCTATAAATTTATTTTCCTCATATTAAATTATTTGAATTCAAAACCTCTTTAATTAATTCATTTCCTTTTTATTCTTTAATATTAAAAGAATTCCTTTTTTATATTTTAATCCCATTGCCATATTTTCCATGTCAATTAAAATATAATAATATAAATAAAAATAGATTGATAAGATTTCATACTCTGAATAAAACTTTATTCCAAAAAATATAAAATGAGAGAAAATGAAAAACAAGGTTTCGGGCGAACCCGACCGTTGCACTGCACGCACAACGGTCGGATTCGACCGTTTGAAACACACCGCCAAAGCGGGGCGACAAGGGCCCGGGGGTGGGGCCGATCGGCGCGATGGGCGGTCGCCCCTGGCGGCACCACCTCTGTCACGGGCCCAAGCGGTCCACGAGCACTAGCCGTTGCCCTCATCCAAGTGTCGGGGTGCATCGAGCTATAAATTCGTGAGGTGGCCGGGAACTCTCCACCCCTCTCATTCTCACTCCCTCACTCTCTCATTTTGCTACTTGCTCACTCCTTGCACTCCACAAAGCATTTCCAAGCTCTAGTGCAAGAACACAAAGCACATTCTCTCTCACAAGCTCTCTCTTCCAAGTTCTCTCCAAGAGTAAGCACTTGTTTCCATTCCGTTCGCCTTTTGTTCGCTAACATGTTGGGAAAGCGGCAAGCGCGATCAAGAAGGGCGTGAGAAGAAGCGCGAGGCTCTCCCAAGGAAGTTCGAGTACACACTTCGACAACACCGAGAAGCATATGAAGAAGACACACCTTCGCAAGAGCAAGAGCAAGAACAAACAACACCACGGGGATGACGATCGAGGAAGCCGATGCACCGCACCTCGACCTGGAAGGAGAACGGGAGATGCAAGCCTACAACATCCTCAAGAACCGAGACTTTGCTCCCGCTCCTCGTTTCCCCAACGACGTCCTCGAAAAACTAGGTATGGATATCGAATTCCCCATCATTTGGAAAAGCGTCGGATGGTCAGGGATTGCTCCCCTGGATGAGCGGGCTCTCGCCTCCTCACCATCCAATTTCTAGGATCTTTGGAAGTTCATGATCGGGGTGTTAGTTTCGAGACTTTTTGGTAAATATCACTATTACACATGGCAAGAAATGGCTAGGCACATAGGTTTTGATGCTAAGAAATGTTGCACAAACTTAGGCATTTGCTTTACCAGATTTTAATCGTGCCGCCTTTTCTTTGAAATCTCCACCATAGTTCCTACAGATCCTAGGTTTCGTCCTTCTAATGCCAACATACATCATCCAACATTGAAATTTATGCAAAAATGGATTGCCATAACTTTGTTTCCTAGGCATGAATTTCATCGTCTTTTAGATGTTGAGATGCAATGCCTCTATGCCATGGTTCACAAGAGAAAGATTGCTCTGTAAAAGAAATCATAAAATGCATGCTTAGCAATTTTAAACAATCCACACCTGTTTATTGTACCTCTCTTGTGACAAGGATTGCTAGTAACATTGGTACATTGGAAGGCGAAAATGTCACATACCTAGATACTCCACCTACGGAAATTTCAATATCACACGATACAAGGGCACATAATAAAATTTGATGAGAATGACCATGAGAAGATTATTTATTATTTTTAGGGATATATAAATGAGATTCCGCTCCCTAACCGGAACTCTCATTATATAAATCCCCATCACTCACCTTCGCTCTAGTTGAGCTAGGCGAAGCACGCGGAGGAGTACATTTCTCGCGAGGTCATCACGAAGGAGAGCTACGGACGAGGCTAGTGGTTCCCGGATGCCACGGCCTACACGTACCGGTGCCCACGCCCGGGTTCTTTACACCAACGCTGAACCCCCGGGCTCACACCCACCTTCGGTATGAAGGGATGTTCACACCTCATCCGGACCAAGCGGGAGGGTCAACATGGCATGAGACACACCTCGGTGTCCTCCGACTCGAAGGGATGCCACCACCACGCCACTCTACGGTGGATCCCAGGCGCTCAAGAGATCAACACCCGACTTCGGGAATGTGGAACTCCGCACGAGGTGAGATTGCACGATCACTCAGCGGTTTTGGTGCGGGTTTCCGATCAACGCCATCGGCGGTACACGCAACACCAAGTAGAAGAGGCGGAGCGGAGACGGCGGGAGCATGAGGCACGAGATGGCGTTACGGCGCCACATGGGGTACTACCCCTAACCCATAAGCCATCGGCTAGCTTGGGGAGGACCCCCATGGAGGTAAGTACCTACCTCCCCTATCATTTTATTTTATCCCTTCAATTTTCATTTTCATTTTCCTTTATTCAATAAAATAATAAAAAAAAAAATGAAAAAAAAAAAAAAATAAATATAATTCCACTCAATATGTAGTATAAGGATGCTTAAATTTCTCTAAAGTTGAAATGATGAATAGTTGCTCTGTCTATAGTTCAATTTGCACCTAGTTCATAAAATTGTATTCCCTAAGTGTTTAAGTTTATTGGCTTAACTTGTCTTGTCCTAAAACTTAATGATTTGTGGGTATGCAAACACATGATTCTTCTCTAAGCTATTGCGGATATGATATGGTAAAAATAGAATCTACTATGATTTTGTTCTAAGAGAGATTCATCATTCGGAGAATAATTTTCAAAATTCCTTAATTATCAAAATTCTCATGATAGCCTATGTGAGACACTGTCATATGCTTTTGATCAAGATTCACATTGCCAAAAATAGGTTATGGGCTAAGCTAGAAAAAATGGACGCGTGTCCGAAAAAATAAAACAATGGGTACTTCGATACCCGCCTCTAAAAAAAAAAAAAGAAGAAAGAGAAGAATAATGGACAAGTGTCAGAGGGTGAGTAGAGCCCACTTCTCTAAAAAGAAATAAGAGCTAGCCCATACCTTATCAAAAAGAAATAAAATTTCACTTGCATATCTTGATCGGGGCTTATGACTTGTTTCTCCTTATGGTTTGCACACCGAGATGATTTAAGGAATCATTTAAAAAAAAAAAATCTCTCTCTCCGCATGAATGATCAATCAAGAACGAATGATTGGTGTTTCTATAAAAACCATTCTATCTTGCAATGACCCAAGAGTTTGAAAAATGTTAGAAGCCCCATATGATTTAAGTATACATGGATAGATAGAAATGCCAATTTATTTAAACAACGGAAGAATATTTTGTTATGAGCATGGTACATTTTTGAAATATATCGGCATTGTAGCAACTCCTGATCAACAACCAAACACTTAGCTATTTGCTCGGGGACGAGCAAAGGTTAAGCAGGGGACTTGTTGGCGGTCATTATCGAGTATATTATACCGCCAACTTATATCCAATTCATGAGAAAGGGGCAAACTTATGTTACATATACCTTTACTTCTAACCTAGTTCCACTTGTATTCTAGAAATTATGTTTTGTAGGTATAAGAGTGGAAACAGTACAAAGTCGCTAAATAAATTAGAAAGCGTATTGAATAAAAGACGCCAAGGAGTGGATCAATCAAGAGGACCAAACCCCAGCACAATTTGGCCCATGCACCACCATAGGCCCAAACATGTGAATGACAAAACGCAGCGCGACGAGAGAAGGCGGGGCCGGGAGGCCCGGCCCCAGTGGCCGGCCCCCTGCGGCGGTCGGCGCCAAATTTCGGCCAATGCTCCCGCCCTTTTCTCCGGCGGTTTGGTGCGAACTTCAAGCGGCGGTTGCATGTAGTGCAAACTTTCGTTCCCGCCAAGAAGAGCTCAAAGCAAGGAGAGCCCTCCATTCCCTCCTCCTCTCCACACTATAAAAAGAGGCACTCCTCACTCACACACACACACATAACACAACACACTTCACATTGTTACATCCTCACCTTGAGCACCACTCTCTCCTCTTCATTAGTTTAGTGTTAGTATTTGAGTTAGGCGGAGCTTCAAGGAGGGCTTGTCTCCTTGGAAGGATCTTTTGGTAATTTATTATGAAGTTCTTTCCTTTATTCAAGTCTCATTATTTATATCGCAATGCATATGAACTAGAGTATAGTTACCCTCATGTTATATTCATATTGTGCCAACTAGAGTATAGTTAGTATAATGTGATAATTAACATGACTAACTTTAGGCTAATTGAATCATATTTTATTCTTGGAACGTAGTAGAACTAAGTTCGAGTGATGGTGCGGTGTACCTTCGGGTTTTACCTTTACTCTTTCTGTCGATCCGTAGGGCGGGGTACCATGGGGGTTTAGGTAGTTCTCTATAAATGTAAGCATGGTGCTTAGGTCTATAGGGAATCATGCGGGAAATGCCGGCATCCCACGATAGTGAGGTAGGCGGCGAGAGGTGTGACAACTCTGTCCGTCCTTTGCACTCCTCCACGTCCAGGGTGTTGGGTTGGAGTCTTATCAAGTGCAACGGGCCGGGCGGATACCAGCCAGCGGGCATCTCCTCATCACTTTAGCCCATCTCTCACGTGAACCATGAATGACGTATGTAGACTATAGTCTAACGCATTGGCGATATTAGAATAGCCAACTCAACATAGATTTTCCTTTTTATGTTATTTTCTATTTATTCCTTCTAGTGCTCAAGAAGTGTGTGTGTCACCACTATCTCCAATATTATTATCACTTACCCCTGTATATGATTAGTGGCTATCCATACATACATTGTGGGCTATATCATCATCATATTAAATCTAAACCTACCTTCCCATGGGAAAATATAAATGAACGATACCCGATTACTCAGGGTGAAATGCTACGATGATAGATCCGTGCGCTTGCGGGTTGACCCTTGCAATATTCAATTCATCTATCACGACGTTCTCTTGGCGTTATCATTAATCATAATATCTATTCTTAGTGATTGTGCTAAGAAATGCCAACAAGCATTTCTAGCGCCATTGCGGGGATAGGTTTAAAATCTATTCGTAGTAATAACGTTAAGAAACGTTGGTGATGTTGAGAGTGATCATATCATGGAAACCACAATATCTCGCGTCTTGCTGACGCTTCATAGAATGATTACGGTAGCTTGATACGTCCTTCCTTGACTAAGAACTCAAAGAGCTTTTCCGACTTGGAGACGTCGAAGTCATATGCCCCCTTGAGTGTCTTCATCCATCTATTTGGTTAACCTAGAGAGGGCTCCTTGCCCCAAGCAAATTCGGCCCCATTTGCTATGTCCTCCTGGCCATCATCTTCATCTTCACCCTCTTCCGGGAAGTGGTCGTATGCGATAAGACACGCGGGTGTCCTTCTTGATGCTCGAACTGATTGGCCATGAGTGACAAACGCCTCGAGAGTTGTCCAAGGTCATCGAACTCCATGCCGGCTAAACGATGGGTGGGTGCATTCCCGAATGGCCACGGTAGGCAGGCAATCCGGCAAGTTCAAAGAGTAGCAGGAATTCTTTTGTCTCCCCCGAACTGCGCAAGAACTCTTGTGGTGTTTCATTATATTTCTGTGTCAACCCCATCAAGTCGACGAGCTCTTTTTCAATGGAACCATTTGTAGAAGTATGAATGGAATTTGTCTTCCATTTCGGACCATGTTCCAATAGAATTGGCCAAGCAATGTAGCAAACCATGTGAAAGCCGGCCCTGTAAGGGATGATGGGAAGAAGCGAATCCTCCATGCTTCATCATTGGCAAGCTCTCCCAACTGAATCAGATACCGACTGATGTGTTCGGTAGTAGAGGTGTCATCTTGCCCGAAAAAACTTGGTCAAGTCGGTTGGAGGCTTTAATCTTGAAGGAAGCGCCACCCTGTTGTACCAATCGGGATATGGTGACTGATACACATAGGGCCGATTCTTGGGCTTAATCCCAAATTGGTGTTGCATCATATCGGCCATCCTCGCTAGGAGTATATCCATATTTGAGTTCTGTGGTCCATGAGATTGTCGATCATCCGGTGGCCTATACCCAGGATTTGGCATAGCATGAATTGTGGAATAGTCAATGAACTACGCGGTAACCAGGGCCAAAGGGATTTCTCTACAACCCACCGGCCATTGGAGCTATTGAGTATGTGTTGTATCTTTGGAGGATTCCCAGGTGCACCGAATGCCGCTTCTCCATGTGTCTTGGCTCCGGATCCCTCTGGTTTTTCTGGTGTCTTGTTTTCTCCTCCAGATTCCTGACTTGTAGCTCCTTTCTTTGGTGGTGGCTTAGGTGTATGTATGTATCTTGGCCCCGAAAGCTCACCAAGCCGAGCCTCAAAGTGTTGATCAAACTCGGGTCCAAAGCTAGCCTTCATGATATCGCGGAAAGTGTTGAAGAACGCCGTGTTGTGATTGGTCATGGCACTCCCAACGGCAGCTGCAACAATTTCCTCCATCCGACGGATTTCTTCAGGACTTGGTTCTTCATCTTCCTTTCCTGCCCCCTCTTCTTCATCAGATACTTGTTGAGCATATCCTTTGTTACTGGGCATCAATATCTTTGGAAGATCCGTCTTCTGGATGACTGTGCTGCTCTTGTTCTTAGACAAGCATGACATGCACTTTTTGCGAAGGTGCGCACATATCTCTCACTATGGCCTCCGTGTCAGGTGGAAGGTCATCCATCCGGAGCTGAATGACATTGTCCTTGTCGACGTTGTGTCGCATCGCGTTTTGATCTTGAGTGGTCCCACTAGGCGTGCCAAAAAGTGTGTAGGCACAAAAATCCTACTCCTTGCGCCGCGCAAGCACACCGACAAGCCGGAATAGGGGCTTTACTCACGCTCGAGCGTCTTGAGGCGTGCCATCAATTTGACCTGTTAATTGACAAGGAAGTAAACGTGAGATCCGGAACATGCCCGGTGAGACCAAGACAGTTCGCATGTATGGCTCTAAGGCGGAGATGTAAAGACATATAGCTATGAGAGCTATCTGTCGACAGATAATGAATGCATTCGGTAAGCATGTAAAAGATGTAATCGTAATAACAGTTGCGAATGATCATAGAAGACATGTTTGAACAAGTAAAATCGATCATCATGATATGACATCATAAAGCTCTATTGCATGGATCGAATTAATTGACAACATGGAACAAAAGCGAGGTAACTCATAAATATAAACCTAATCTAAATGACACATGCATAGGTTTCATCCAACTAGTCGCTTAGACGTCTAGTTTTCCTAAACCCGTCAAGCTTAAACCCTTGCAAGCTAATCCACCGCATGATACCACTTGCTACTTATATATAAACCACTTACCACAACTAGATCAATCCACCGCATGATACAATCTAACCATGATAAGCTAAAAGCACGCATACATCTAAATAGATCTATAAATACTCATTACTCGTTGAAGCGCGTATGCATAGACAAGTAAAGTACATATGCAAACCTAATCTAAAGCAAAGCCGAGGATTCATCCCGATCGGTCCCTAAAAGCAATCCACCGCATGATACACTTTGCAACAAGCTAATCCGCATGATGATACGGCTTGCCGGACTTAACCGTTCTAAACCCTCTTCGTCCCTAACAGCTATCCATCGCATGATACTTTGCAACAAGCTAATCCACCGCATGATACGGCTTGCCGAGACTAGACTCTAACGATAGGTAGATTTACACATGCAAGATACAAGTAAACACATAAGCGTATTCGGCAAGCTTGCTTGAATCCGAGGTCCATGAAGAAGAAACTTACACGTAAAACCTTAACCCGCCGCACGACTCATGACTAAACGCGCAAGAACCCACAACACGTGACAACCTAGATTGATCTAGGCTCGGCTATGAAAAGTACGAGATAGATCTAATGATAAACATTGAAAGAGTTAATGACATATAGATCTAACAAAAGATAAAGCCGAGCCAAATCAATCTAAATTGGGCAAGAAGTGTGTGCAATTATAATTAAACAAATGAATAAATAAATAAGAAACATGCACCACTTGGTAACTTAATGAATTCATTAGATTGCCAAGTCTAATGAAGCCGATAACTAGCTCTTAGCCGGATCTTAGCCCACCGGATGGCTCATGATCGACAAAAGAACCCTCTTGCCCCCGATAGCTTAAATCCGCCCGACGATACTAAGCGTGAACAAGACTTCTTGCAATAATCTAAATCCGCCTCGACGATACTAGACATGGTGCAGGGGTTGCCCCTACGGAGGTCGACGGTCGATGAATCCTCTCTTGAAAGAGATCGGCGACACGACTGGACTCGAAGGGTGGCGGAGCCAAGGCACGGAGCCGGGTTGGTTGTATTTGATTTGGTATATCCTTTTTATCGTTGCCGGGGGGTCTTATATTTATACCCGGGCTTGACGAGTCCTAACTAATTACGAATAAATGTAAGTAAATATCTAGCTAAGATACATTGTCCTCCAAGTCTTCTGAGTCGTGGAATTGTATGCGTGATGTGGGCCCTTATCCTCGAATATCCTCCTTGGTTCTCCACGCTTGCCGAACCATCTCTTGCTCAGCTCCTTCTCGGATTCGGGTTCCCAGACCCGAATAATAGCGGCTTCCCGAATGCCATAGTGTTGCCGCTTGTCTTTTGCTAGCCGAATGACCCCTTACCGAACCATCGCGTGCCGCCCATACGTCATTCGAGGCTCTACCAAATTTTGGTGTTACCAGAGAAAACGGCTGCAGTGCGCCAACTTAGCGGACGACGGTGTTTTCGAGCAAAAACACACGGAAACGAAATCACATGGAGAAGAAACCTAATATCGGGTTGTTTGGAGAAAACGGCTCGTGCGCCAACTTAGCGAACGACGGTTTGCTCGGGCAAAACACACGGAAACGAGAAATCACATGGAGAAGAAACCCGATATCGGGTTGTTTGGAGAAAACGGCTCGTGCGCCAACTTAGCGGACGACGGTGTTTCGGGCAAAACACAAAGAAACGAGAGAAAACATGGATTCTACGACTACGGTGTGCCAACTTAGCGGACAACGCGATTTTCGGCAAAAACACACGGAAGTCGATGTCACATGGATTTTACGACTCGGAGCCCGAACTTCATGAAACTGGCTGTTTTGAGCCAAAAACACACGGAAAGCTGAAATCACATGAAAAAGCAACGTTCGAAACGGCGGGTATGAGAACAATATCTAAACCGCTGGAAGTCTGGGGTGTTGTGTTGCCCCTCGGGTATAGTAGGGGGAGAGGGTTCGGCTGGCTGAGTTCGGGTGCAAACCTCTTTGAAACATGAGATTTTCAAGAGTTCACAAGGACTTGCACCACGGGCATCTCGACTCGGCCAACCTTGGGCGGCCGGTCGTCGGCCGGTGGCGGCGTCGCACGGGCCACCGTTGGCCGTTGGGCGGCCATGGCGGCCACCGTCGCGGCAACTACTTGCAGCAATAACACCCGGCGGATGTCTTAGCGTCGCAACCGCGGTTGACAACCGTGTCACCAAGACTCTGGCTATGGCTAGGGGACGACCGGCGGACACCTAGTATTGGCGCGACGTGGTGGCCACGACTTGGCTATGGCTACGGCGGACGCCATTTTTTTTTTTGTAGTTTTCGCATGGACCATTCATGGGTATATTCGGTGAGTCGGGCCGCCGTGGTCGACACGTAGCCTACCTTGGCTGGCCGGCTGGCCGTTGTAGGCCGTTGGTCGGCCATGGCTGGCCACCGTCGCGGCAACTACTTGGCAGCGGATCACCCGGCGGATGTCTTGTAGTCGCAACCACGGTTGACAACCGTGTCACCAAGACTTGGCTATGGCTAGGGATAACCGCCGGACACCTAGTATTGGCGCGACGGGGGGTGGCCGCGACTTGGCTATGGCTACGGCCGGACGCCTTGTAGTGGCTGCGTTGGCCCGGTTGATGAATTTTTGGTGAGTCGGGCCTGCGTGGTCGACACTGCGGCCTACCTTGGCTAGCCGGTTGGCCATTGTAGGTCCTTGGTCGGCCATGGTAGGTGACCATGCGGCAACGACTTGGCAAATGGTTACGGATTTACGGCCGGATGCCTTGTAGTTGCGGCCACGGTTGACAACCGTGTCACCAAGACTTGGCTATGGCTACGGATAACCGCCGGACGAAGTAGTAGTGGGGCGCGGGGTGGCCACGACTTGGCTATGGCTTGGGATAACCGGCCGGACGCCTTGTAGTGGCTGCATGGGATTGGACCGTTGTTGGAAAGGATTTGTTTGTTCTCGTGCTCGTGGACCTTCGGTTGTCGTCCTTGCAAGTAGACCCACCGTGCCTAGTGCGGAGGATGCTTTGGATGGCTTAATCGTCGTGGCTACGTTGGCGCATGAGTTGTTTTGGACTGTGGATCTGCTTGGAGGACCCCGTCGTTGTGCGCGGCGACTCTCGGCGCCCGTGTGTCGCATCATTCATGTGGGCACCTTATTGCCTCCAATGTTGACAAGTGCTTGCGTCTTTGCTACCCGTTCAGCGGGAAGTTGGATTTCTTACATGTTGCCTACGTTGAGCGCACCCTTAGGGTGTGGCTCATCGGCTCAAGAGTGCTTGTGGCGTTGCCTCGTGTTGCCGTCCTCCAAGGTTGGCAACACCAAGGACACCTCGCTTGCACTTTTGGTCGTGGATGTCGCTACGCGAAGGCGGTGGCGTTGCCCTCGTGCCTTAAAAAATGGTCCGTTTGGAAACAACGACGGTCGGCTCTACCGATACCTAGTGTGGAGGCCGTGTGTCGGCTTGTCGATGAGGACGTGCTACTGGTTGATCGCCGGTAGTCATATGCTTGTCTCAAAGATTAAGCCATGCATGTGCAAGTATGAACTAATTCGAATCGTGAAATTGCGAATGGCTCATTAAATCGATTATAGTTTGTTTGATGGTACGTGCTACTTTCGGATAACCGTAGTAATTCTAGAGCTAATACGTGCAACAAACCCCCGACTTCTGGGAGGGGCACATTTATTAGATAAAAGGGCGACGCGGGCTCGCTCGCTGATCCGATGATTCATGATAACTTGACGGATCGCACGGCCCTCGTGCGGGCGACGCATCATTCAAATTTACGCCCTATCAACTTTCGATGGTAGGATAGGGGGCCTACCATGGTGGTGACGGTGACGGAGAATTAGGGTTCGATTCGGAGAGGGAGCCCGAGAAACGACTACCACATCCAAGGAAGGCAACAGCGCGCAAATTACGAGAATCGACACGGGAGGTAGTGACAATAAATAACAATACCGGCGCGTTAGTGTCCGGTAATTGAATGAGTACAATCTAAATCCCTTAACGAGGATCCATTGGAGGGCAAGTCCGGTGCCGCGGCCGTGGTAATTCCAGCTCCAATAGCGTATATTTAAGTTGTTGCGTTAAAAAGCTCGTAGTTGGACCTTGGGCGGGTTGGCGGGTCCGCCTCACGGCGAGAACCGACCTACTCGACCCTTTACGCGACGATGCGCTCCCGGCGCCGTTACTTTGAAGAAATTAGAGTGCTCAAAGCAAGCCATCGCTCACGGATACATTAGCATGGGATAACATCATAGGATTAGGTCCTATTGTGTTGGCCTTCGGGATCGAGTAATGATTAATAGGGGACAGTAGAGGGCATTCGTATTTCATAGTCGAGAGGTGAAATTCTTGGATTTATGAAAGGCGAACAAGCGTGAAAGCATTTGCCAAGGATGTTTTCATTAATCAAGAATGAAAGTTGGGGGCTCAAGACGATCGGATACCGTCCTAGTCTCAACCATAAACGATGCCGACCGGGGATCGGCGGATGTTGCTTATAGGACTCCGCCGGCATCTTATGAGAAATCAAAGTCTTTGGGTTCCGGGGAGTATGGTCGCAAGGCTGAAACTTAAAGGAATTGACGGAAGGGCACCACCAGGCGTGGAGCTGCGGCTTAATTTGACTCAACACGGAGAAACTTACCAGGTCCGACATTGTAAGGATTGACAGATCGAGAGCTCTTTCTTGATTCTATGGGTGGTGGTGCATGGCGTTCTTAGTTGGTGGAGTGATTTGTGCGGTTAATTGCGTTAATGAACGAGACCTCAGCTCGCTAACTAGCTATGCGGGAGCCATCCCTCCAGCCTAGCTTAGAGGGACTATGGTACATTTAGGCCACGGAAGTTTGAGGCAATAACAGTGCGTGATGCCCTTAGATGTTCTCCGGGGCGCACGCCGCTACTGCTTGATGTATTCAACGAGTATATAGCCTTGGCCGACAGCCCGGTAATCTTGGGAAATTTCATCGTGATGGGGATAGATCATTGCAATTGTTGGTCTTCAACGAGGAATGCCTAGTATGCGCGAGTCATCGGCTCGCGTTGACTACGCCCCCGCCCTTTGTACAAACCGCCCATCGCTCCTGCCCGATTGAATGGTCCAATGAAGTGTTTGGATCGCGGGTGACGGAGGCGGTTCGCGCCCCGACGTCGCGAGAAGTCCATTGAACCTTATCATTTAGAGGAAGGAGAAGTCGTAACAAGGTTTCCGTGAGGTGAACCCGCGGAAGGATCATTGTCGCGTGACCCTTAAACAAAACAGACCGCGAACGGCGTCTCTCATGTCGCCGGGCTTTTGGCTCGGCCAAGGCTCCCGAGCCTCGTCCCGGGGAGAGGCCGCAAAGAACCCACGGCGCCTTAGGCGCCAAGGAACACTTATATTGCCTTGCTCGGTGGAGTGGTGGCATGCCTTCGCGCCCCGTGCAGCGATGATATCTTAATCCACACGACTCTCGGCAACGGATATCTCGGCTCTAGCATCGATGAAGAACGTAGCAAAAAATGCGATACCGGTGTGAATTGCGTAATCCCGCGAACCATCGAAGTTTTGAACGCAAGTTGTGCCCGAGGCCTTTCGTCAAGGGCACGTCACTCGGGAAGTTGTGGCTACCGGCGAATCGTGTGTCGGCACAAAGACGTGGTGGGCGACATCGGTTGTTCTCCGGTAAATGCCCCATCACGCGGCGAGTAGTGGCCGTAGGACCCATTGAGCACCGAAGCGCATCGGACGCTCGGACCGCGACCCCAGGTCGATCGGGACTACCCGCTGAGTTTAAGCATATAAATAAGCGGAGGAGAAGAAACTTACAAGGATTCCCCTAGTAACGGCGGGAACCGGGACCAGCCCACTTGAGAATCGGGTGGCCGTCACTCGAATTGTGGTCCCGAGAGGCGCCCTCGGCCGACGGACCGAGCCCAAGTTCCCCGGAAAGGGACGCTGGGAGGGGTGAGCCTCGTCGGCCAGGACCTCGCCGCACCACGAGGCGCCGTC
>JADLZK010011734.1:190000-202500 GCA_015847255.1 Hyparrhenia diplandra
ATAAGCGGCTTGTGGCAGACAAGCGTTCATAGCGACGTTGTTTTTGATCCTTCGATGTCGGCTCTTCCTATCATTGTGAAGCGTAATTCACCAAGTGTTGGATTGTTCACCCACCAATAGGGAACGTGAGCCGGGTTTAGACCGTCGTGAGATAGGTTAGTTTTACCCTACCGATGACCGTGCCGCGATAGTAATTCAACCTAGTACGAGAGGAACCGTTGATTCACACAATTGGTCATCGCGCTTGGTTGAAAAGCGATTGGCGCCGGCTACCGCGGTGCCGGATTATGACCGAACGCCTCTAAGTCGAATCCAAGCTAGCAACCGGCGCTGTGCCCGCCGCCGCCCGACCCACATTAGGGGCGTTCGCGCCCCAGGGGCCCGTGCCATTGGCTAAGTCCGTCGGCCCGGCGTGCCGTGGCGGACCGCCTCGAAGCTCCCTTCCCATCGGGGCGGCGGGCTGAATCCTTTACTGCAGCGACTTAAAACGCGACGGGGCATTCAGAAGTGGCGAGTGGCCTTGCTGCCACGATCCACTGCGAGATCCAGCCCTGCGATGCACGGATTCGTCCCCCCCCCTCCACTCCCGCCCGCCGAAGTCGAGGCTTGAACTCCAGCGTGAGTTTGGTGGCCAACCATGAAATTGCTCCCACACAACCATGAAATTATCTCGCTCCCACACAACCATGAAATTGCCTAAGTTCGGATGGCGCCGTGGCGAAATCGGCGGTGCGCACGCAGCGCGGGCGGCGGCTGGCGGTGTTTGGCGGCCGTGGCGGAAATCAGCGGTGCGCCCATGCGCCCGTGGCGAAATGAGCGGTGCGCCCATGCGCCGTGGCGGAAATCAGCGGTGCGTATGCGCCGTGGTGGAAATGAGCGGTGCGCGCCATGCGCCGTGGCGGAAAAAGCGATGCGCCCATGCGCGCCGGCGGAAAAATACCAGCGATGCGCCCATGCGCCGTGGCGGAAATCAGCGGTGCGCCAGCGCCGTGGCGAAATCAGCCGGTGCGCCAGCGCCGTGGCGTAAAATCAGCGGTGCGCCTAAGCGCCCGTGGGAAATGAGCCCGGTGCGCCCATGCGCCCATGGCGGAAATCGGCCCAGTGCGCCCGGGCGGAAAACAGCGGTGGCGCCACACCATGATGGGCCGTGTCAGGGTCGTAAGGCACGTGATCGTGGCCGACCGTTTGAGACGAAGGCATCACCCTCGTCTCCATGCATGGAAAGGAAACCTCGTAAAATAGTTTGGAAAGGCGTGGAGAACGAAAAACGTGAAGAGTCCATGGACTGCCATGTCCGCTTGGACTCACATCGCGAGAACATATGACCTCATCCCAAATACGTCTCGAGCAAAATTCGAAGAAAAAGTGCAAAGGCCAGGCCACGAGACTAACATTACAGGCAAAGGGAGGCGAGTCAAGCAAGTAAATGCTTGAAGACTTGGAGCGAATGGCTCGGCAAGACGGTCGAAGGCAAAGCACGACGTGGAAAGGGCAAACGACGGGCTAAACGTGCTAAAAACATGCCACGTGTCCACGGATACGGGCTCCGAACGGCCTCGAAGACTTGGGTGAGACAAGCAAGTCGGCCGGCGACAAGGGCACGAAGAAAACGGACATAAAACGAGCCGTCATGGGTTCCCCATGCAAAGGTTCCAAGGTTCGGCCCGTGCATGAAGAAAACGACTCCGGTGCGCTGTTGACGGTCACTAACGACACATTTTTAACGTCAACATTCTACCAATAAGAGGTTGAAACTATACCTTACTACACACATATACATTTATTATTGACATATTTCCACTTTGTAGTGTCCAAATTATTATTGTGCAGATTTATATAAGAAACAAGTGGAAAATGCACCAAAAGGCGCCCCCGAAAGCGCATTCTGAAGAACATCAAGCCCAAGGGAGAAATGGACTAAACACGCAGAACCGGGCCGAGCCAACGCCGCCCTACAACTTTTCGGGCCCAACAACGCCACCCCGCCAAAGTTTGAATTTTGGGACCTGGGGGGCGCAAGCGCACCCTAAGGTGCGGCCGCACCCCCCCCCGAGGCGGCTCGGGCCCAGCGGGGGAGGCGGTTTGTTACCTTCCATACATGGCATTGCCGACGTTGGTTGGTCGGTTTGGTAGTTTTGGAAGGTGTTCCCGTGCCGGTTTTGGCTCCTTCCATATGGGGAGGGACATTTTCCAATGAGCCCCTCTCCTCTACCTATAAAAGGAGGCCATCTCCCACCATTGTAACACACACCACACAATAGAGCCTCTCTCCATTTGTTCTTCTTCTTCTTCTTCTTCTCCCCTTCTTCTTCTTCTTCTTCTTCTTCTTCTTCTTCTTCTTCTTCTTCTTCTTCTTCTTCTTTTTAGTTTGTACTTAGGAGGAGTTTGGCAAGAATAATAAAAGGAGAGCAAGACATTTGGAGCTATTCGGTATGAGCAATTTAGAGTTCTTCATCTTGTTCTTGTTCTCTACTTATCAATATAGTCATGTTCTTGAATTAGAGCAAAGTTCTTGTGATATAATCTTGGTTGAAGAACTAGTCTTTAGTTCCTATATCATGATCTTGTCTTATAGAACTCGTGCTTAGTCTATCATACATACATGTTTAGAACAAAGAGCTAGATCGATATGATGAGTTCTATCTAGAGTTAGACTTGGTTGATCTTTGGGTTACGGGATTGGTAGTCGTTCCTTCGGGCGGCGCTCTAGTAGAAGGACCGGGGACGGGTAAGCCTTGTTAACACGCTAGAGTGATAATCACTAGTGTAGATGTGGTGTCTGGGCTAGGGGTTGCCTATCTTTTGCGGTGCATCCCACGGTTGAGGGGGTAGGCGGCTTGGTTGTGACAAGCCTTGTCCGTCCCTTGAAATCCCCCCACGTTCGGCTGTGTCGTAGAGCTAATTGCCGGGCTCTGCCCAGTTGGGCGAGGGCCGGTGCCCGAAGTAATTCAGCAGAGACCTTGGCTATCTTGACTTAGAATCTCTAACCATAAAACATGTGTGTATCTGCTATCTTGACATGACTATTTAGGATATGCCTGCTCCATGTTAGACTTATTCTTTTATTCATTCTTTTACCTTTATCCTTGAGATTGGCTTGAGTGTGTGTGTCAAGTTATCCTACTACCTATCTTATTTTACCCCTATTATGAGCATTTGGTCTTTTATACATTCGTGTCATCTTGACCATGTCCGAATTAGAGACTTTTACACCATGCCTTCCTTTGGGAAAAATATAAATAACGATACCCTGAATACTTCCGGGTGAAATGCTACAATGATAGATCTGTGCGCTTGGGGATGAATATCTTTTGGCAAGATCTATCTCCGTTGATGTACCTAGTGTTATCACCGACACGGTGGTTTCACTTAGGAATGTCAATGGTGCATTTCTGGCGCCATTATTAGAGATGGGTTCTAAACCTGTTTCTAGTGATTGCGCTTTTTATGAAATGCAACAAGCATTTCTCAGCGCCATTGCCGGGAAGGCGTTGGTTAAAGGGATGATCTATTAGGACATGTTCCCCGATAATATGCATGTGTAGTGATCTTTGTTCATCTTAGGTTTATCTAAAATAAAATAAAAAAAACTCTTATAAAGAAAAAATATCTCTTATAAATAAAAAGCAAGGACATGTTATCAAGTTAGTATGCACCTTGGGTATTCTTGTCGCTAACCATTTCGGTGAAGACTAAGAAGAACAAAGGGGCACGCGACGCTTGAAAACATGGGGGCTACATCAACAAGAAAACTTTGATGCTCTTGGGCGAAGGAACGCACTCAAAAGGAGACCTCGACCTTGCACACTCGACTTTTTTCACGAAAGTCCAAGTGTGAGAGGGAGGATGGTGATGATATCAAGTTCCACGTACAAGGGGATCATAAAAAAAAAAGGAGAGAAAAAAAAAAAAAAAAAATAATAAAGAGAGATGAATAAGAGATTAGCCTCCCCTTGCTATAAAGGAAAAAAAAAAAAAAAGAGAGTTGAAAAAAAAGAGATATATATAGAAAAAAAAAAAAAAAAAAAAAAAAATAATAAAAGGAGAGAGGAGCAGGTTGGGCCCACATGGTCAAAATAAACAATGAAGGCACCGACTCCACCCAAAGATTGCTTCCATATAAGCAAGAAGGGATCTTTCTCTCCCAAGGCCTTTGTCGCAAAGCACCAAGGCCTATGGTCGTGCACGTTCTTCGTGTGTGCCTTAGCCTTGGTGCTTACCGGGTGAGTTTGGTCCGCCTCCCTCTACTGCCGGTGTGAGGAAGTCATAAACCAAACCAAGATCATCATGCCACCGATGCAAAGAACTCGAACTCTATCTTCAAACTGCCCGGTCAAGTACACTCGGGCATGCGAAGGTCCAATAAAAAAAAAAAAAAAAGGGTAGAGGAAAGGAGGAACATCCTCCTTTACACCTTTTGTGACCACTAAGGCCCATGGTCCATATACACTACATGTGTGTATCACCTAAGCCTTGTGGCCCGCCCGAGATGGATCATCAAGCTACCACCGCGGAGTCTCAACGTTCTTTCCTTCATGCGTAGTTGGTACACACACACTCGGGTATACAAAGGTAATAATTCACCAATTCTTTTACTCATACTTATCTCCATAAAAAAATAAAAAAAAATCATGTTTTCTTTGTTTATGAAATATGATGGGTTTGGATGTGTTTGCATGCGATACATCCATAGGTCTTTTTAAATCAAGTATGGTGCTTGGGTTAAAATGGTCTTCTTTAATCAAAATTTGACATGGTGTTGATATTTGATTAATGAACCTAGGGCCGATATCATAAACAGTAGAATTACTCTTTGATGGGGATAAAGCAAGGTTAGACTTACATTGCATCTTTATCTTAGCCTTGCTTGAGTTTGAAAGGTTTGGTGAAGTTTTTTTGTCCTCCTCTTATAATAAATTTCAAAAAAAAAAAAAAAAACTTGAACACCTAGCTTGCTCGAAATGCTCCTTCCCGCATATGCTTTGAATTTTGGTAATCACGGAGGATGGTAAGTCCACTCGTGAATCTACCATATACTAACCATGCAGGAAAAGTCAAAGAGCACGGGGTGAAAACCCCGATCCGATGAGCATTGAGCTAGCTTGGGGAGGACCCTACCAAGGTAATGAGAAACCTACACTCTCATCCTCTGGTCCATTACCTTCCAAAAAAAGGGTGTTTTATAAAATATTTTATTATCAAAATAAACAAAAATATTTACTACACAAAAATCTATAAGTAAATATTTTTGAAAAACTAAAATAAAAATCTTTATAAATAAAATAAATTCTTCTATGAAAAAAAACTAAGAAAAAAATATTTTCCTCAACAAAACATATTTTTCTGAATAAATTTTCAGATATATAAAAAAAACTATAATCATTTTGTTCGCCTTGCAATGCCTTTATCTCCATTGGATGAATCTTGTTTTCATTTCATGCGTCCTTTTTCTATGTTGGCATGTTTTGGTTTGGAAGTTTTGGTTATTCGAATGATCATACTTCCATAGGCGTTTTGAATTAAGCATGGTGCTTAGGTCAAAAAGTCTACCCTAATCAGATTAGACATGGAGTCGAGTTTGATTATTGAATCAGAGCTGCTAGTGTAGAATTTGGTCGACCATATGGACTAACCCCTGTAGGAATTTATCAACATCATGAGGGTAAGTCCAAGAGATGACAATGGAGATCAGAAGTTGTTTGGTGAACCAAAAAAAATGATAATGATAAAATAAAAATAAATAAAAAACCCTTGAAACTCCAAGAATGGTTGTCCCGCTCTTCCAAGATCATCACAAGACAAGCTTGGGGGGGAGTCTCCTGGCACGCTCAAAAGACGATGTTAATCAAAGATCCATTCATAGCGTTCACAAGCTAGCAACGTTCATAAACCGAAGGTAAGTCAAAAGCTAGTTTGGGGAGGACTCCCCACAAAGGTAACTCGTATCTCACATTCCATTCAGTTATTTTCTTATCTTATATGAATGATGAGGTATGAGAATAAAAAAAAATAAATAAAAAAAAGAGGGAAGAAGAAAGAGAGAGAGGAGATTTATTCCACTCCATATATATGTGTTGTAGAAATGTTTAGTTCTACCCCTATTGAAATGATGAATAGTTGCTCTGTTTTATATTTTGCCCTGTGCCTAGTTTATAATTCGAATTTCTCTAAAAGTTTGGGTTTAGTGGCTAAGTCTAAAAACTCATCTAAAAAAAAAAAAAAAAAAAAACCCGATTCATGTGGGTTGCATAGGCTCTATCTAGTCTAAGTTGTTGCCAAGTATGATATGGTACAAATGGATTTGCTATGATTTCATCCATAAAGAGAAACTTGACATCCGGGAATCTAATTTGAAAGAAAAGAGAAATGATATGGGCTATGCTAAGAAAAAAAAAAAAAAAAAAAAAAAAAGAAAAAGAGATGAAAAATGGACATGTGTCCGAGGGCGAGTAGAGCCCACATCTCCAAAAAAAAAAAGGAGAGAGGAAATAAAAGACAAAGTCTAGGGCGAGCAGAGCCCACCTCTCCAAAAAAAAAAAAAAAAATATATAGCAATAAAGCCCATACTTTCTCGAAAAAACAAAATAGAACTTAAATAAATAAATCCCCGGATGAGAAAGTTGATCAAAAGGATGAATGAAAAGTATTACTGTTATAACCGTTCTATCCGGCAACCGCCCAAGACTTTGAGAAAAGCTAAAAAAGCCCCGCTACGATGAAAGGTAATAAAGGGTGAGAAAAGATGTGCCATTTTATTCAAACTCTAGTAGAAAATCTTATTATAACCCCGGCACTTGAAAACATAATCGGCATAGTACCAACTCACGATCAACAACCAAGTACTTATCTTTTTGCTCGAGGACGCGCAAAGGGTAAGCTTGGGGGAGTTTGTTGACGGTCACTAACGACACATTTTAACGTCAACATTCTACCAATAAGAGGTTGAAACCATACCTTACTACACACATATACATTTATTATTGACATATTTCCACTTGTAGTGTCCAAATTATTATTGTGTAGATTTATATAAGAAACAAGTGGAAAATGCACCAAAAGGCGCCTCCCAGAAAGCGCATTCTGAAGAACATCAAGCCCAAGGGAGAAATGGACTAAACACGCAGGCGGGCCGAGCCAACGCCGCCCTACAACTTTTTCAGGGCCCAACAACGCCACCCCGCCGAGAAGTTTGAATTTTGCGGACCGAGGGGGTGGTGCGGCACTTTCCCTCCCGAGGCGGCTCGGGCCCAGCCGGGGAGGCGGTTTGTTACCTTCCATACATGGCGTTGCCGACGTTGGTTGGTCGGTTTGGTAGTTTTGGAAGGTGTTCCAGTCGGTTTTGGCTCCTTCCATATGGGGAGGACATTTTCCAATGAGCCCCCTCTCCTCTACCTATAAAAGGAGGCCATCTCCCACCATTGTAACACACACCACATAATAGAGCCTCTCTCCATTTCTTCTTCTTCTTCTTCTTCTCCTCCCCTTCTTCTTCTTCTTCTTCTTCTTCTTCTTCTTCTTCTTCTTCTTCTTCTTCTTCTTCTTCTTCTTCTTCTTCTTCTTCTTCTTCTTCTTCTTTTAGTTTGTACTTAGGAGGAGTCGGCAAGAATAATAAAAGGAGAGCAAGACATTTTGGAGCTATTCGGTATGAGCAATTTAGAGTTCTTCATCTTGTTCTTGTTCTCTACTTATCAATATAGTCATGTTCTTGAATTAGAGCAAAGTTCTTGTGATATAATCTTGGTTGAAGAACTAGTCTTTAGTTCCTATATCATGATCTTGTCTTATAGAACGTGCTTAGTCTATCATACATACATGTTTAGACCAAAGAGCTAGATCGATATGATGAGTTCTATCTAGAGTTAGACTTGGTTGATCTTTGGGTTACGGGATTGGTAGTCGTTCCTTCGGGCGGCGCTCTAGTAGAAGGACCCGGGGGGACGGGTAAGCCTTGTTAACACGCTAGAGTGATAATCACTAGTGTAGACGTGGTGTATGCGGGCTAGGGGTTGCCTATCTTTTGCGGTGCATCCCGGTTGAGGGGTAGGCGGCTTGGTCGTGACAAGCCTTGTCCGTCCCTTGAAATCCCCCCACGTTCGGCACAGGTGTCGTGTAGAGCTAAGTGCGGGACTCGCCCGGTTGGGGGAGGGCGGTGCCCGAAGTAATTCAAAGAGAGACCTTGGCTATCTTGACTTAGAATCTCTAACCATAAAACATGTGTGTATCTGCTATCTTGACATGACTATTTAGGATATACGCTCCATGTTAGACTTATTCTTTTATTCATTCTTTTACCTTTATCCTTGAGATTGGCTTGAGTGTGTGTGTCAAGTTATCCTACTACCTATCTTATTTTACCCTATTATGAGCATTTGGTCTTTTATACATTCGTGTCATCTTGACCATGTCCGAATTAGAGACTTTTACACCATGCCTTCCTTTGGGAAAAATATAAATAACGATACCCCTGAATACTTCCGGGTGAAATGCTACAATGATAGATCAGGCGCTTGGGGATGAATATCTTTTGGCAAGATCTATCTCCGTTGATGTACCTAGTGTTATCACCGACACGGTGGTTTCACTTAGGAATGTCAACGGTGCATTCTGGCGCCATTATTAGAGATGGGTTCTAAACCCGTTTCTAGTGATTGCGCTTAAGAAATGCAACATGCGCCAACTTAACGGACGACGGTGGTTCGGAGCAAAACACACACGGAAACTTAGTCAAACATGAGAAAACGAATCCGGGTGCGCCAACTTAGCGGACGGCGGTGTTTTCGAGCAAAAACACACGGAAACGAGAAATCACATGGAGAAGAAACCCGATATCGGGTTGTTTGGAGAAAACGGCTCGGTGCACCAACTTAGCGGGACGACGGAGTTTCGGGCAAAAACACACGGAAACGAGAAATCACATGGAGAAGAAACCTGATATCGGGTTGTTTGGAGAAAACGGCTCGTGCACCAACTTAGCGGACGACGGTGTTTCGAGCAAAACACACGGAAACGAGAAATCACATGGAGAAGAAACCCGATATCGGGTTGTTTGGAGAAAACGGCCAGTGCGCCAACTTAGCGAACGACGGTTTCGGGCAAAAACACATGGAAACGAGAAATCACATGGAGAAGAAACCTGATATCGGGTTGTTTGGAGAAAACAGCCAGTGCGCCAACTTAGCGGATGATGGTGTTTCGGGCAAAACACACGGAAACGAGAGAAAACATGGATTCTACGACTCGGTGTGCCAACTTAGCGGACAACGCGATTTCGGGCAAAAACACACGGAAAGTCGATGTCACATGGATTTTACGACTCGGGTGCCCGAACTTCGCGAAACCGCTATTTCGAGCCAAAAACACGGAAAGTGAAATCACATGAAAAAGCAACGCTCAAAAAAAGTATGAGAACAATACACGGAATCGCTGGAAGTCTGGGGTGCCGAGTTGCCCCTCGGGTATAGTAGGGGAGAGGGTTTGGCCTGGCCGAGTTCGGTGCAAAACAAAACATAAGATTTTCGAGTTCAAGGATCGCACCACCGGCATCTCGACCGCCTACCTTGTGGGCGGCCGGCGGTCGGTGGTGGCCGCCGGCCTGGCCACCGTTGGCCGTTGGGCAGCCATGGCAGCCACCGTCGCGGCAACTACTTGGCAACGGAACACCGGCCGGATGTCTTGTAGTCGCAACACCGGTTGACAACCGTGTCACCAAGACTTGGCTATGGCTAGGGACGGCCGGCCGACACCTAGTATTGGCGGCACGGTGGCCACGACTTGGCTATGGCTACGGCCGGACGCCTTGTAGTGGCTGCATGGACGGTTCATGGGTATATTCCGTGAGTCGGGCTTCGTGGGTCGACCTGTAGCCTACCTTGGCTAGCTTCGGGCCCGTCGCTAGGTCGTTGGTCGGCCATGTATCGGCCACCGCGCGGCAACTACTTGGCAACGGATCACCGGCCGGATGTCTTGTAGTCGCAACACGGTTGACAACCGTGTCACCAAGACTTGTCTATGGCTAGGGACGACCGCCGGACACCTAGTATTGGCGGCACGGGGTGGCCACGACTTGGCTATGGCTACGGCCGACGCCTTGTAGTGGCCGCATGGACGGTTCATGGGTATATTCCGGTGAGTCGGGCCCGTGGTCGATTGCAGCCTACCTTGGCTAGCTGCTTCGGGTGGCCGTTGTAGGCCGTTGGTCGGCCATTACCGGCCACCGCGGCGGCAACTACTTGGCAACGGATCACCGGCCGGATGTCTTGTAGTCGCAACACGGTTGACAACCGTGTCACCAAGACTTGGCTATGGCTACGGATAACCGGCCGGACACCTAGTATTGGCGGCGCGGGGGTGGCCACGACTTGGCTATGGCTACGGCGGGACGCCTTGTAGTGGCTGGGCGTTGACGGTTGATGAATTTTCCGGTGAGTCGGGCCTCGTGGTCGACGCGGCCTACCTTGGCGGCCGGTTGGCCATTGTAGGTCGTTGGTCGGCCATGGTAGGTGACCATGCCGCAAAACGACTTGGCAAATGGTTACGGATTTACCGGCGGATGCGTTGTAGTTGCAAAGACGGTTGACAACCGTGTCACCAAGACTTGGCTATGGCTACGGATAACCGGCCGGACCCGCAAGTAGTGGGGGCGCGGGGTGGCCACGACTTGGCTATGGCTTGGGATAACCGGCCGGACGCCTTGTAGTGGCTGCATGGGATTGGACCGTTGTTGGAAAGGATTTGTTTGTTCTCGTGCTCGTGGACCTTCCGGTTGTCGCCCTTGCAAGTAGACCCACCGTGCCTAGTGCGGAGGGATGCTTTGGATGGCTTAATCGTCGTGGCTACGTTGGCGCATGAGTTGTTTTGGACTGTGGATCGCTTGGAGGACCCCCGTCGTTGACTACGTCCCTGCCCTTTGTTGGTCTTCAACGAGGAATGCCTAGTTAGCGAGTCATCGGCTCACGTTGACTACGTCCCCGCCCTTTGTACACACCGCCCGTCGCTCCCTACCGATTGAATGGTCGGTGAAGTGTTCGGATCGCGGCGACGGAGGCGGTTCGCCGCCCCCCGACGTCGCGAGAAGTCCATTGAACCTTATCATTTAGAGGAAGGAGAAGTCGTAACAAGGTTTCCGTAGGTGAACTGCGGAAGGATCATTGTCGTGACCCTTAAACAAAAGCAGACCCGCGAACGCGTCTCTCATGTCGCCGGGCTTTTGGCCCGCCAGGCTCCCGAGCCCCGCCCGGGGCGGAGGGGCCGCAAAGAACCCACGGCGCCATAGGCGTCAAGGAACACTAATATTGCCTTGCTCGGTGGAGTGGTCGGCCCGCCTTCCGCTCCCCGTGCGGCGATGATATCTTAATCCACACGACTCTCGGCAACGGATATCTCGGCTCTCGTGATCGATGAAGAACGAGCAAAAATGCGATACCGGTGTGAATTGCAGAATCCCGCGAACCATCGAGTTTTTGAACGCAAGTTGCGCCCGAGGCCTTCGGTCGAGGGCACGCGTCGCGCGGGCGTCACGCCAAAAGACACTCCCAACCCACCCACCATTGGGGACGAACGTGGTGTTTGGCTCCCCCGTGCCGTAGGGCACGGTGGGCGGATTGTGGTGGCCGACGAATCGTGTCGGGCACAAGACGTGGGCGACATCGTTGTTCTTGGTGCGGTGCCCCAAGACGCGCGGCCGGCGTAGTGGCCGTGGGACCCATTGAGCACCGAGCGACCGACGCCGGACCCGCGACCCCGTGTCGGTCGGGACTACCCGCTGAAGTTTAAGCATATAAATAAGCGGAGGAGAAGAAACTTACAAGGATTCCCCTAGTAACGGGCGAGCGAACCAGGACCAGCCCGCCTTGAGAATCGGGTGGCTTCGTCACCGAATTGTCTAGAGAGGCGTCCTCGCCGACGGACTGAGCCCAAGTTCCGGAAAGGGACGCTGGGAGGGTGAGAGCCGTCCGGCTCGGACCCCTGTCGCACCACGAGGTGCCGATCAACGAAGTCGGGTTGTTTGGGAATGCAGCCCAAATCGGGCGGTAAACTCCGGCCCAAGGCTAAATACTGAGGGCGAGAGACCGATAGGGAACAAGTACCGCGAGGGAAAGATGAAAAGGACTTTGAAAAGAGAGTCAAAGAGTGCTTGAAATTGCCGGGAGGGAAGCGGATGGGGCCGGCGATGCGCCCGGCCGTATGCGGAACGGCTTTTTGTTGGTCCGCCGATCGGCCCGAGGCGGATCGTTGTCGGCCGCGCCCGGCCCGCCAAAGCCCGGGGCCCTAGGTGCCTCCGGTAGCCGTCGTCGGCACGGCCGGTCTCGCGGCGCCGCAAGGCGCGCCCCTCGGGCATCAAGGCCGCAACGGCCCGCGAGCTCCCCATCCGACCCGTCTTGAAACACGGACCAAGGAGTCGACATGCATGCGAGTCGACGGGTTCTCGAAACCCGGGATGCGCAAGGAAGCCGACGAGCGGGAGGCCCTCACCGGCCGCACCGCTGGCCGACCACGATCTT